>CAXAMN010010946.1:146697-172103 GCA_963970005.1 Durusdinium trenchii | reverse complement strand
CACCCTAGTAGCGATGGCCTCCACCCTAGTAGCGATGGCCTTCACTCTAGTAGCGATGGCCTCTACCTAGTAGCGATGGCCTCCAGCCTATAGTGACACTGGCCTTCACCCCAATACCGATGGCCTCCACCCTAGTGGCGATGCCCTCCACCCTAGTAGCGATGCCCTCCACCCTAGTAGCGATGGCCTCCACCTCAGTAGCTCCTTGCTAGTAGCGATGGCCTCCACAGTGTCCCGTTCCGCACTTTCGTTGTGCAATAGTAGCTGTAGCTGTAATTTCTGGCTGTGCACCGCTCCCCTCTTCACAGGCCTTCGGACGCCATGGTCTCAAGCCTCTCGCACCGACCATGCAAGGTCATCGAAAAACCCGCCACTCTCCCACATGCGCGGAACACACAGGACTATTCTCCCCAATCATTCCTTGCTAAGTAACCTAAAGCCCTTTGAGATCATTGAAGAGTGGCTTACAGTAGACATCATTGCCCTCCGCCCACCTATGGAGGGATCATTCAGCACTGGAAAGCGCAAAGCCTGGCTTAGCACTGCGAAACAAAGGCAAGGGCAAGGCACAAAAGATCTCAAAAAGTTCACTACTGACTCCTTAGTTCAAGATGTCAAAAAGTTTGTTCACTTGACGAATATGTTCAACCTCCTCTGCATCCTCCATGCGACTGAAGGTGACTATGGCCTGCAACATCCATGATCCATGATCCATGATGCACAAGGTACTCAATTTGCAACTTGTGAGCTCAGAGCCTCATGGCGCATCTGATTGATTTGCAAAGAGGAGACAGGCCTTGGGTGCAAAAGGGCAAGACTTGAAGGCAGCCGAACTGGTTGAGTTGAGCCGAACTGCACATTTCCAGAGACTTTCCATTTCAGTCGGTCACTGCAGCATCTTTCAAGGCGCTGGCCCGAACCTGCCAAAGTACTCATTGAGTACGTCCATTTTGTTGAGGCTTGGAGGCACCTGGAAAAGGAAAGCCAAACAACCTGAGCAAGTGGCCTTGGAACCCTGCCTGCATCACGACGATGCTAACGCCTCCGCCATCATTCCGCTCTAAACGACCTCCATTTGGAAGTGTCAAACGAAACCTCCGTTTGCCTTATGAACAAACAGCGGAACTGTGGAACGTCCCGTGGAGTAAAAGTACCAGAAACCTCCAGAAAGCACCTCTTCGTGGAGGCGGCTGTGAGGGTGGTGGCCTCAAGCAGAGATAAAGGTTGTTTTGGGAAGAAAGGCAACCTGTAAGACAGGCAGCATCTAGTCTCGTAAGGCCAAAAATTTAAATAAAGCAATGTAATGTATAGTACTATAGGTTCTATATATATATATATACCTGAGAAAGGACAGGACGAAAGCCAGCGAAAGACCAATATGGTAGTGCAAGACTTGGAGGAAAAAATAGCGGAGCACTTATTGTTGAATGTCTGTAGCTTTCGTGGAGCTTGTATCAACCTGGAGTACAGCATGAAGTGTTGAATGTTTTAAGTTTTCTCGACTTTCCCGGCGCGGCGCTCTCTGGAGCGTCCCTGGTTGGTGGTATTTTTGAGAATCCGTGTAAAAATAAACGTCAGTGAAAGCCAGGAGAAGGATGCTTGAAAGGTGGTTTTTGGTGTTTCGGGCATCGTGCATCAATGCGCTGCCCTATAAAAAGCATGGCTGGGAGAAAAAAGAGGAGAGCATTCATTCTTGAATGGTTGTAGTTTTCGTGGAGCTGGTATCACTGCGACGTAGATGAAGATGGGAGCACAGCATGAAGTGTTGAATGTTTTTAGTATGCTTGATTTGCTTGGTGCGGCGCCTTCTGGAGCGTCCCTTGTTGGTGTTCTATTTGAGAATCCGTGCAAAAATAAACGTCAGTGAACACCAGGAGAATGATGCCCGAAATGGTTTTTGTGGTTGTGTTGAAATGTGTTTCAGGTATCGCGCATCAATGCGAAGCCCTATAGAGAGCAGGGCTGGGAGGAAAAATAGCAGAGCACCTATAGTTGAAAGCTTGTAGTTTCGTGGAGCTGGTATCACTGCGACTGAGATCAAGATCGGAGCACAGCATGAAGTGTTGAACGCTTGCAGCTTTCTTGCTTCCCCTCTTGCGGCGCTCTTATCCCCAAGCCTCTACCTCGCCCAACTGGACATACTCACATCGTTGCTCCCAGAGCGTTCACTCTTTGTTGCTTGGGCCTTCTTGGTATGATCAGAGCTACACAGTCCCTATGCCCTGCTCAGGACTAGACAAATTGTCTCAAGACCCCTTCATGATGCTAATGATGCACTACTCGGCGTCCATTGCGTCACTCGCATCACCAGACCCCATTTTCACTGCGTTTCTGACCCTCGCTTTGGAGCGCTCTCCCCACCAAGCTCCGGGTTCACCCCCCACACCCCCTTAACTCACTTCGTTCGTCAAGCCTAGCCTATCGGCTGGCTGGCGTAATTGATGTATATTATATGTACGAACACTATACTTGTATATACTTGTTGTAGTTAGCAGCGGAAAATGATAAAAGAAGAGTCGACTTGTGAGTTGGTGGTCTTTTGGCTCAGAGCCAAACCCTGGATATGGCCTCCAGGCCTCTGGTGGCCTGGGCGCATTCGACACTTTGACGGCATTAAGCACCAGGTATATCGAGTCTATATAGAGGTAATCATGCAATGGCTATTCAAGCGGAACACTTGCATAACACGCATCAAAGTATGTATTGAGCAAGGCTTGACACACCTTTTCAGGCTCCAGGTCTCCTGGCGGATAGCTACCTGGTGGAGGGCCTGGCACATGCCAAGGCGGCGGTGCATTGCCCATCCTCAGCCAAGTCTGACTTGATGAGTAAGTAGAAAAGATTCTAGAGAGTCTATGGTTTCATGTGTCAAAACCAAAAAAGTCCACAAGATCTGTGAATGTTCGAAAAGGTCCCCTCGTTGGCTCGGGAAGCCGTGCCATGCATTCGGAGGGCCCCTGAGGCCTGGCCCAAAGGATCCGCGCGCACCAGATGTGCAGAGGTGCACCGCAAGAAGAGAAACACACAAAACACAGAAAGACATTGAAACAGAAAGACATTGTATGTCGGTAGAATTTAAGAACACAAAACTCGTGACATACAAGTTTTGACTTAGACAAAGACAGGGGAGAGAACTTCATGGCACATCCCGACACATATCACATCAAAGCTCTCCTCCAGGTGGCCAGCCGGGCCCTCGTTCCACTGCCCACTGTTGTGGCCTAAGAAAGCAGCCCTTTTGAAATTGTCGAAGACCTTCTCATCTAGTAAAAGGATGGCAAGCAAGTTGTACACATACGATCAGAGTACTGCTTTTCCGAGAGCGCAGAGTAAGCCATGTCTCCGCGGACTTGCCGGTTGCCTGGGCAACAAGGGTTTGAGTCCTGGTTGTCACCTGTTTGCAAAGGCTCCGACTGCCAGCATGTTGAATATTGGACTTCTTTGCGATGCGCGTGCCAAACTGTATTGCACGCTTCTTGAATTGCCTTAGTTGGATCGACAAGTTTGCCAACATTATCTAGACCAGTGGAATCAGTTGCATCGGCAAAAAATGTTTGATAACTTGAGAACCATTGTGCCCAAAAGATTCCTTAAACAAAAATACGAGCCACGCACAAGCATCAAGACCACGCTGGCTGGCAAGTTCGCGCAGGAGCCACTTGTCTGGAGCTGGATCTGACTCTCCTTCCAGTGTCAGTCAAGCTCTGCAGCTCAGCAGCTGGGAGACTTTTGTACTTCAATGATCCATTGTGTGCCACTATGCAGTTCATTCGGGACTTCACTCAGGCGACTCTTTACGCAACATGCCTCCGATGCCATAGGCCACCAGCTCGATGGGCAAGCGACCAACAAACTCAAGTAAGTGATCATCCAGGAACGGGTGCCTAGCACGCTAAGCTGACGCAAGCTGACGCAAGCTGTCAATCTGCCGATCCAACGAAGGCAGCTCACAAGCAAAGGTAGTTCACGGTGCATCACAACTCATCACATCATACTTCTCACACTTCTCCAAGCCTGGCTTCACGGCCATGATCGGCGATGATGCGATCGTCTCGGCCTAAATTTCTCGTCCAAAGCCGTTGAAGATCCTGCGACACCGCTGGATTCGTACACTCATCTACTATATTGATTTGGTATGAACAAATTGAACATGATATACAGTAACGTGTTCTGCCTTGAGCATCTCACTGCGTGTACCATCCGCACCCCGCTTAGCGCGCGCTGTGCGATGCCGGCTGTATCCACCCAGTAGTTCGTCAGCACCTCAAAGCAGGTAAGCCTTCAAGGTGATTTCGAGTTGACTGGCACTTCGTGTGCTACCAGTAACAAGAAGCTACTAGGTGGAAGCCATTACTACTAGATCTACTAGTAACAAGAAGCTACTAGTAGCTTAGCCACTCGGGGGGTCGGATCTCTCCAGCTGAGATTACTGTAAATGAAAAGAACCGAATGAACCCACCTTGCCTGTACCAACCAGTAACACTCGGCAGGATGCCCGAATCTCTTCAGCCTGATTCCGGA
The DNA here is from genome assembly GCA_963970005.1 of Durusdinium trenchii. Classification (NCBI taxonomy): domain Eukaryota; class Dinophyceae; order Suessiales; family Symbiodiniaceae; genus Durusdinium; species Durusdinium trenchii. Next base: position 167,582 of record CAXAMN010010946.1, on the reverse strand, counting down.
TGTGCCAGAATCCGTTCACTTAGCTGCACTGCCATATAAGTTTGCAGTGTATGATTCATCAACTTACTTGCACCGTAAACATTCAACGTACTTCCAGATTATGTTTGTTTAAATCACTTTGTGTACCTCAGGATGAGCACATCTTTGAGCACTCAGCTCGATGCACACCTGCCAAGTCCGTGGACTTTTCAGAACGTCCAAACCAAATGTTGACCAATAAAGCAAAAGACACGAAACTTTGCCAACACCGAGCATACAATGTAGCAGGACGTTTGGTTTGATGACAGATTCGAATAGACCAAGCAGGCACGCATTGCAGTAAATTCAGTAAATCAAATGACTTTGACAGAACACCGCCGCGGCTCCATGAGAATAACACATACACATCATACACAACAAACAATCCTAACAAGCAAATGTTGTTCACGGACACCACCTCACAGCATGGTCACGACACCTTCCTCGACTCAAAAAACAGGTATGGCCAAAAAAGTATCTCCGAGTGTTCAAGAAAAGACTATAGCCCGTGAACAAAGAAAATCATAAAGGGCGAACATCCTCGAGTGTTGTGGGGAGGGCAAGAGCTTCTAGGATGCGGTTGGAGCAATAGGGTAGGCTGCGGTCTCAGGTTGGGGCTGTGGTTGAGCTCCAATGAGGCAGCATTTGTTGGTTTTTACAATAAGATTCAATAAGATCGATGTTACTAAGAACATCTAAGAACGTAATTTGTTGCCTCCATCAAGTCTTTTCTTCTTGTACAAATGCCGACAATCTTGATTGAGGTGCAGTCACTCCGGATTGATTTGCTTGTTCTGGGTCGTCTGCAAGTCCGCGGTCTTGACTCTTGAAGAGCTGATTACATGGACGGTACATGTCAGCGAACTTTAACTGTCCCCTCTGTCCTGCTATGGCCTCTGACCTACTAGCGATGGAGGATATGAATGCCGTCAAGGCTTGAAGGTGTTTCCAAATCCGCCCTACCTTCCAAAACCGGTTTAATTTAATGCTCCTTGCACAATGGGCACGAAATGGAAGGAGACAAAGTTCAAACAAATGATCATACGAGGTCAGGGACAGCTTAGGCTTGGGTTTGGCAGAATCAGCTTTGGATTTGAAAGTTGGAAAGGCATTGGGTGGACCGCTTCACTGAAAACAATGTTGGCTCTAGACTCACGAGAGGAGGCCTTCATCAACTTTGTCTTTTCAGATTTAATGTAACCCTCATCTCGCAGAGTTTGACAAAGTCTTATTGAAATGGCGGTGCTCTTGCAGTCCGAATCATGCAATCGATGCCCTGTCAGCTTGAGAGTCCTTTTTTGATCAAGTACCCAGCATGTACAGTATCCTTTGGCAGCATAATGTGCAAGGACAATCGAATGAAGCAAACACAATCTTGCACAACTTGTCAAGTCTGAGTGGAAAAAACAAATGCCGGTTTTAACACTGCATTGTCTACAAAGAACCTAGGCACTTGCTGACCTCGGCTTCTGGCTCAGCTTCAGGTTGCTCTGCACCTCAAAGCCACATCCCAAGTTCCAGAGATGTTGAACTAGTTTCTTGTAATCATAATTATAGAATGTTCGGATGCTCAGTCTCGTGCTTGGAGCCTTGATCTTGTGCACAGGGCACCACTCCTTTGGTTCGCCTGAGGCCTATGATGCAACATGATGCAACATGTGTTCAGTTCACCCTATGTGTCCATGAATTCCAATCCATCAAATCTCACCTTGTGCAACTTTCGGCAGCAAAGCTTGCAGGATAAATGTGGGCAGCCTGGACCAGAAATGCTGCCCATCTACTGGACTGTCCATCAAGGAGAATTGAATAGAATTGAAAGCCTCCGAAGCGTGTGAGGGTTGTTTTGGATGTCCAAGTTGCCGGGTTTGGCAGGTAGCACGCAGGTCACGCAGCTCACCTTCTCATTCTGACTTGGTCCTTCATTTGTCATCGGAAGATGTTGACATGCATCGATCGGGTGATGTTGTTGAATTAAGGTGAAGAACTTGATTCAGTATATACATATTATGATGTGTGTATCTTTTATTTTTTTGGATATGTCTTGATATGTTTATTGAGCAGTATGTTGATGAGATGTGATAGGCACCAGGCACCCATGACTTTTGGAGTCCTGCAGGCTTCACTGGCTTTGACGGCTCCAGCTGCAGTGATGATGCTGCAGTTGGAGCCCACCATGGTTGGGACACAAAGTCAGGCGAGCAAAGGAGGCCACGTCCTACCACATTACAAGACTTTGCCCACGCCCAAAAGGTGTAGGCTGTGCAGAGGCTAGCAAGCTCAAGCATCTACTAGATGCATGTAAGCAAAAAAGCTCAGGCTTCGCATGATTGATTCCAAGATGTTTACGGAAACTTAGTTCCGACCCTCCAAGACTTGGATATCTTGCGTCACTGGGGTGTCACTTGTGTCTATGGTGCCTCATGCTGTCTGTGGTGTTCCACCCCATTTTGTAGACCGAAGAACTGGGAAGAAAGGGAGAGGCCTCGGGCAGCGAACCATAAGGCTGCTGCAATATTGAAATCCAAGTGAGTTGCCTGGCCGAAAGAATCAGGCACGAAAGTTTTTGGATTGTGTGGCAAAATCTATCTCAGGTTTAATGAACTGGCATTTCTGGACGTGCACGTGCATCATGGTGCATCCCAGTGAAAGGATTGTGTTGAACACTGTTGTCTTTCTGACACTTCATATCGCCGCTTGTTGTTCGCAATCTCGCCTTGGGACCCAACAATCGGCAAATAGATATCTCCTCTGCCAGCAAATCTTCCTGACGAATGTCTGACAGGACCTCAGGTGGCTCTTTCTCTAGCAAACAGGGCAAAGTCAGCAACTTCACTGCCAACTCAGTTCATGACCAAGCGGAAGCGCTCAGGGCCATACTGCCGGAGCAGGTCCTGAGCTTATCGAGGCAATTGATTGATATTCTGTTGTGCAGATGTGTTTCAAATTATGTTGCAAGGAAATATGCCGTAACAAGTCGAAACCAGCGTTGAATGCTTTCAAAATAAAATATTCCAGCCAAGTTGAGCCAAGTTCCTGAAAGCTGCAAAGCGCTGTGAGGCGATCAGGGGCTCTGCTGTCAAAGGCAACCTCTGAAAAAGAAAAGTTCCTTAACTATCCTTAACTATCTTTTATCATATGCCTCATCATGCCTTAGTTATGCATATGAATAGTTAAACACCACACTACATATAGATGAACAGGCAAAGCCACATTGATCAACTCGATGGTCTCATGAGGCAAGGCCTGAGGGGCCGAGAGGAATGTCAGGCAGAATCCCTGAGCTTGCGTTTCACATTCAACATGCACCATGTGAACTTGTGGCCCAGAGGGGGGTGGCGCAAGCTAGGCAAAGAAACAACGCTGGGGCTCTTTTGGCAGCAAAAGCTGGCCGGGAATCGCAACATGCCATGGCCGAGGGAAAGGAGAGTGCCAACAGCGCCCCCCCAATACGACACCAACAGAGCCAACACATGGCAACACACAACCACTCCAGCAACAGCAGCAGCAGCAGCAGCAGCGGCGGCGGCAGCTACCAAGCAGCAGCAGCTACCAAGCAGCAGCAGCTACCAAGCAGCAGCAGCAGCAGCAGCAGCAACAGCTACCGAGCAGCAGCAGCATCAACAGCAGCTACCAAGCAGCAGCAGCAGCAGCAGCAGCAGCAGCAGCAGCCACTAAGCAGCAGCCAGCAGCAGCAGCAGCAGCTACCAAGCAACACCACCAGCTACCAAGCAGCAGCAGCAGCAGCAGCAGCAGCAGCTACCAAGCAGCACCACCAGCTACCAAGCAGCAGCTACCAAGCAACAGCAGCAGCAGCAGCTACCAAGCAGCACCACCAGCTACCAAGCAGCAGCTACCAAGCAACAGCAGCATCAGCTACCAAGCAGCAGCAGCAGCAGCAGCAGCAGCAGCAGCTACCAAGCAGCAGCAGCAGCAGCAGCAACAACCAAGCAGCAGCAGCAGCAGCAGCAGCAGCAGCAACAACCAAGCAGCAGCAGCAGCAGCAGCAGCAGCTCAGCAAAGAGCAGCAACAAAGAAACATAGAAACAGGGCAAAGAACAGCAACAGCACGTTGGGAACTGAGAAACGGTCAGGGGTGAAGGGTGGAGTTGAACCCGCGGGGGGGGGTATAGTCCTGATATATCAGGTATCAGCACTCAGGTCGTGGGCTCCCACCCTCCTTGCTAAAGCAATACAGACTCCAGCTAGCTACAGCTAGCTTTCGTGAACAATTGTATACTAGAAAGCCGTCTAGTTACTAGAAAGCTTCAAAGACATGCACCATACAGGAAAGCGCAGGTTTCAGGTTTCAAGTAATCTTTCGTATTTAATTGGCTGAAGTGTAACTGCCTCAGCTGCCAAAGCTGCCAACACGGTGGAGTCCAAGCCCCCCGAAAAGAGCAACCCGACGCGAATGCCAGCACCTCCACAAAGCTATCAAATATGGTGGAATTGTGTGATCTGGGAATGAGCCAAGTTGGTTTCAACAGTGGGAACATAAATAGATGCATGTCTTCTTGGTCTTCTTCAAGTAATCGAGAGCTACAGGCTGCCTTTGCCTGAAGAGCAAATAATCGAAAGCAATGTATTTTTCTATGCATACATACGTGTGTATATATATAATTTGTATAACTATATATGTAATTATATAGCAATAATTATGTATATAACTATATATGTCCAGATGTGGTCACCGCCTTCTCGAGGGACCACCCTTTCATATGTCCATCACACTGTCTAACTGAATGAGTATTACGTCCAAATAAATTACACCACCGTAGACCCCAAACAGGTTAGACAACAACGAACCATTCCCAAGGGAGACAAGAGGAAACAGAAAGAGAGACAAGGCGGACGCAATGACCAACAAGAAGGGAGACAAAAGGAAACAGAAGGGAGACAAGACGAACACAATGACCAACAAGAAGGGAGACATTACACCACCGTAGACCCCAAACAGTTTGTGTTTTTCAAAAATCGAAACTAGAGCCTGCGACGGCCAGAGCTGGGAGACAAAGGATTGCAAGGCAGAGGCGGCCACAGCAGCCCAGAGCTGGGAGACAAATGTAAAGGATTGCAAGGCAGAGACGGACACAGCAGTACAGGGCGGGCGGACACATCTTAAGAAAGAACTGAGAAGCCCTAACAGTAAACCTTTTGGGGCATTGTTCTTCAAGTGCGAACATGATGCTGGTCACGCTGCTCAATCAGCGGGGAGCTGACCACGCGAGGACAAGAAATAAAAGCATGAGGAGCGAAGGATGTGACATGAAATTGATTTTTGGTGCCTGACGTATGCCCTCCGTCCCAACTGAACAGAGAGATCGCTGCCACGCCGCCGAAATCCAATCCGGTCATTCATCCAACGCTTGCCCGAAAAGGAAAACAAAGCTGAGAGAGTTACACAGTGTGGCAGGAATGCAATCCCGGAGACAGTCACGCACCACAGCCATGTTGATCCTTTTCAGATCTGCATTGGCGGCTTGGAGGCTTCTGCTCAATGCTGATGTGGCAGGGCACTCTCCGGGTTTTCCAGCGTTTCCCAAATGGGCGATTGCAAACAGCCTGGGCATCATGTTGGACCCAAGGGAAAGTCTTGGCAGTTATGAGCCAGGGTGTGCGCCATTTATGCTCTGCTCGGAGGCCAATGGGAGCTTGGAGGAGTGTACGGTGTTCCCTTTGGTCATCCGCCCCTTTCAAAGGAGCAAGAACCTTTCACAGGTGAACCTGTTCCAGCGGACAGGGCAGAAAACAGCAGTGCAGGCACCAAACCTGAAGGACAAAAAGAAAGAAGTCACATGGGAAACAAATGAACAGAAATGCTGCGTGGCCAGCAGAAAAGGGCGGACACCAGACCTGGAAAACAAATGAATAGAACTGTTCCGTCGCCAGCGGAAAAGGGCGGACACCAACAGTGACAGACCTGGGAGACTGATGAATAGAAATGCTGCATGGCCGACGGAAAAGGGCAGACACCAGCAGTGACAGACCTGGGAGACAAATGAATAGAAATGCTGCATTGCCTGCAGAAAAGGGCGGACACCAGCAGTAACGGACCTGGGAAACAAATGAATAGAAATGCTTCCTGGCCAACGGACAAGGGCGGACACCACCAGTGACAGACCTGAAAGACAAATGAATAGAAATGCTGCATGGCACCAGCAGTGACGGACCTGGGAGACAAATGAATAGAAATGCCTTCATGACCAATAGACAAGGACACACCAGTGACAGACCTGGGAGACAAAAGAATAGAAATGCTATATACTGTCAAGAACGTTGAGCCCTCTCGCGACCGTTTTCACGCTCGCGGATGGGTGAAGGCTCAAGGCCTAAGATTCGAACCGTCATGTACCTGGTTGCTACAGGTGCAAGTGTCCCTCATGAAACCTCAAGAACCTGGTTTGTCTTCACATTCCTCAACAATCTGTGAGGTTTCATGTGGCACTTCTTGCACCTCATGGTGAGAACTACTAGCCACTGATCGGTCGGCCAGCGCATCGTTGTAGATCTCGTCACCTAGGATCTTCATCTGTCGTTCGATTGCTGCCATTTGTTCTTTGTCACCGAACACACACGCAGCTTCAAAAGTCACCGTCAACAGAAAATATTTCCGTTCCTTCACAGTGAACTTGTCCCATTGTTCCTGTGTGATCCCACCATGCTTGTTTGTCGTTGTCTCTTTCTGCTCTTCACTTTTCTCTTCATCCATCATCTCATCTCCCTCATAGGGTGCTAAGCGACCATCACCATCACCTTGGAAAAGTTCCGGTGGCTCTGGTGTCTCCAGCATGCTCATCACCTCCGATTCTGTGCGTGTTCCTGGAGCTTCCCTTCTGTCTTGCCGCTTCTGAAGAATCTGCCTCTTTGCTTTTGAGCTCATGGATGGAGTTCTGTGTCGTTTCTTCTGTTTCAATCTCTTCTCAAGGTCCAAAGCACGAACCTCTTGTCTCTCTTGCTTGTACTCAATGCGAATCAACCTGTCAATGACCTTGGTGATCCGATGGTTGTGCTCTTCAGAGATGTCCTCCATCTTCTGATAGGTAAACCTGTTGCTATCGGCAATGAACTGTGACATCTTCTTGAAGTCTTCATTGATTGCTCCCTTCATGTTGTCCATGCCTGTGAGCAGGATGTTCGTCTCATTGAATAGCTGTCTCACGCCACCATCGATCAGCTCTCGAGTTCTTCTCTTTTCCTGACCCATGACATGAAGAGTTGTTGTTGCCTTTTCGTCAACCCGCTTCACAATCATGACCATCATCACCATCATTGCTCCCAACATCAAAGTCAAACATTCTGAATTCTGTGAAAACCTCGCCTGCAAACCAATGACGACCATCAACATTGTAGTTGCTGCAACAAGAGCGCCTTGTTTGTACAATGCCAAGTCTTCATACCATTGGAACAGCCTGGCGTCATGTGTTGTGTTGTACCATAAAGCTGCTGTCAGAACAATGCTCAGGCATGCAAACATCAACTCCCAGGAGGGCCAAAACAAGATCGTCCTTACGTCCTGCTCTGCTTTCACCGGAAGGAATGACTTCGCAAGATCATCTGGGTTTTGTGAAAGAGGCCTGTGAGCTTCAAATTGCAGGTGGACGACACTACTCGCTCGAGAACCCCCTCTCAAGTCAAGCTTGGAAGTCACATGTTGGAAAAGATTGAGCCGCATCCTTGTTTTCATGCCCTACATGCGAGAAAGAACGTAGAAGTCCTGCGCGACCAACAGCGGCGGCGCCAAAATACAACAGCTTCAATCAATGTGTGGCCATGGATATTGCACACATACCTGACCAAGAAGACGCGACGCATTCCTTTTGATGATGGTGGATGTGGCCACATCCTATACCCTCGCATCCTACCTGTGCTCAGGTGAAGGTCCTGGCAGACCCAAGAAGCCTCAATCCTCTCAACGCAGAAAATCGATGATGGATTGGTTAGAAGTCTTCGGAAGCCCTGACAAAGTGCAAGTCGATCAGGACGGCTCATTGAGAGGTGACTTCAGAGATCTACTGGACAGGTATGGTATTGAAGAAGTCTTGGTAGCAAGGGACGCACCCCTCTGTTGTCGGAAGCTGATATCACTTCCTGACAAGACCGTGTTGTAGAAGCTATTGAGATTCTGACTGCTTTGTGCTTTGGAAACCTAAGATTCGTAAAGATTCATATGTGGGGTTATCCGGTCCTTTAATTGTAGTTTGCTGGGCCCCCTCCTTCCCAAGACTTCCCCAAAATGGTTTTTTCCCCAAACAGTGTGGGCACACTGAGGGGTTCTTACGGTAGGGGAAAGGAAGCTGATGCTTAGATCGCTGAGGCGCGCGGCCGTGAACGGCTAATTCGTTGCTATTTACAGTACATTCATGACCCTCGACGTCGTCCATGCGCACTTCGACTGCGCAGGCTCGCTGAATCTGGGTGTCCGCGGCGGGTGCTTCTAACGACTGCGCTCTCGTTGCGGCGCCGTGCACATTTTCGTACGCGGCGGCTACTTTTCGTGGCAGGCGCAAGGGAAACCTCGCAAGCGTAGCGCTTGGTGAACCTCGACGCGCAGATTTCGTGGCAGGCGCAGCACTTGGCGAACCTTGAAGCGCAGATTTCGTGACAGGTACAGCACCTTGTGAACCTCGAAGTGCAGATTTCGTGGCAGGCGCAGCACTTTGTGAAGCTCGAAGTGCAGATTTCGTGGCAGGCACAGCACTTGGTGGACCTGGAAGTGCAGGTTTCGTGGCAGGCACATCACTTGGTGAACCTCGAAGTGCAAATTTCGTGGCAGGCGCAGCACTTGGTGAGCCTCGAAGTGCAGATTTCGTTGCAGGCGCAGCACTTTGTGAACCTCCAAGTGCAGATTTCGTGGCAGGCACAGCACTTGATGAACCTCGAAGTGCAGATTTCGTGGCAGGCACAGCGCCTGGTACACCTCGAAGTTCAGACTTCGTAGCAGACGCAGTACTTTGTGCTTTTAGATGCTCACTCTCTGACTCTCCCACTCTCACTCTCCCACTTCCCACTCTCACTCTCACTCACACTCGCACTCACACTCACTCTCCCACTCACACTCGCTCACACTCACTCACTCTCACTTACACTCATTCTAGTCCACACCCGCTCCCACTCACACTCACTCCCTCCCACTCACACTCACACTCCTCACACTCACGCCCAGTCACTCTCCCACTCGCAGACTCTCACTCGCTCTCACTCTCACTCACACTCGCACTCACACTCACACGCACGCGCGGGAGGAGGTCAAAAAGGTCCTGAAAGCTCTATGAAGTCTTCCCAAATCATGGTGGGTTCCGTTACAAAACTACTGAGCCAACTCCAGCAATGGAAGGCAGCATTGCTGAAGCACAAATTGTTTGGGTTGCAAGCTATGCTCGTGAGGTTCTGAGCTATCAAGGCGGAGTTGCCTTGGATGTGAGGTTGGTCACCGTGCAAGCCAAGGTGCTTGTGGACCAGTTGTTCAACCCGCTGCAAATCTGTGAGAGGCTGTTGCCCATGATCTTTGGAAGGCTGAAGGCGTAAGCCGAGCACGAATTCATGAGATCTTGTTGACTGACCTCGAAAAGCTGTCTTTGAGCCTCAGTGAGGTGGCTCGATTCGTCATGTGCTTTGGGAATGCAGCCATTGGGCAGAGTTGCGCCGTCTTCCGGCAAGTCGGTGCCCCTTGACAAATCGGTTGGGATGGGGTCCAGCTGGAGTGGATGAAGCCCGACTCAAACAATGCGCACAGATCCGCGAGAGCCTCTGCAAAGCGCAAGCTAAACGAAGTTATTCTAGGCCGGAACCACCCGGTGGTGATCCTCTAGGGCAGCTTCGGAATCCCGAGCAGGGCCTCGGGGATCTCTTTTCTGCATAGGTGTGTGCGCTGTGGGCGGCTTAACCCGCGCCAGGTTGTCGTCCTAAAACACAAGGATGGCTCGATTCGTCAACTCCAACAATCTCCATGAAGAGACGGGCCAGCGCTTGGGAGTGGGAGGTCCTGAAGGAAGCAGCGTCACAAGAGACCTGCTCTGAGGTAGAGGAGCTCGGCGCCTCCGCTCCCTGCGCTGCTGGTGTCAAAATTGAGCCCCCTTTGACTTTGGGGCCGAGCGTTTTCCTCCAAGGACCATAGCCCGGAGAAACGGGAACGCAATGGCTCTCGCTTGGGTCAAGAGGAAAGTCGTCAATCTGACTGCACTGATCCCCACAATCCACTTGACTGAAACCCCCAGCAATTCGATCAAGAGTCTGATCATGGTTGCAAAACCCCTGAACAAAGCCATTGCCAGTCTGAGTGCCTCCTATAAGGAGGAGCAAACATGGTTACCCACAAGACGTGGAATTCTCAACCACGTCAGTCTTGCGTCGTTTGGCATCCTCTGTGGTGCCCTGCTGCGGTCTCTTTAGCATGACCTGAAGCTGATCCTTCTGCACTGGTGTGAGACTTACAGCAAGGGCGCTGATGACCCCCGGGACAGGGTCAGCCTTGTGACGTCAGGCTGCAACGATGCAGCCGGCACAGCTGCGGTCACCATGGACATGTAGGATGCACTGGTCTGATTCAAGGCAGCTTGTTCCTGTTCAATCTTTGATTGGATGGACTTCATCTCTTCCAAAAGCTCTTGAAAGGAACGCTTGGTGGCATCAATGCGGCGTTGAAGGGCATGTTTCCGCTGAGAGAGGTCCTTCAGGGCCGTGACCTGCTGCTTCAAGCGTCCTGCTTCACGTTCAGATTCAGGAGGAGGTGTCGTGATCTTTTCGACTAACTCGCGGACAGGTGTGGGAAGCTTGGACAAGTTCTCTCGAAGGACATCTTTCAGGTCAGGCTCCACAGGCTTGACCTCCGGTGCAATGCCCAGACTCGGTGAGTTTGGCTCGAAGTTGTTCATCCAAGGACCCCCATGCTGGTGCCAAGATCTCGGAAGCAGACTTTTGAAGCCTGGATGGCTTTGGAGATCTTTGCCTGCCCAACTCTGGGGGCGGAGCAGGCCTGTCGTACCTGGGCCGTTGCCAGCGTGAAGCTGTCTTGGCTTGTGGCGTTTTCAAAGCAAAGCCTTGCTGAGGTCGTTGCCATTCAGTTCCGCATCGTCGGCAGGTGAAGCCTTGCTGGACCTTGTCGCACCATATCCAGTTGTGGAACCGGTGTGGGTGCACATTTGATATGCCCGCTGCATAGACCATTCCATGTCCTCCAGGTAGAAGGCGTTCGGCACTAAGCGAGCTCTGCCTTGCCACCCCTCTCGGATTCAGAGACGTGCTCGATGTGCCAGACCACAATCCGGCTTGAGCCTCCTGTCTCTTGAGCCGAGAGCTTGAGCCACATATATATATATACATATAACAAAATGTACCAACCTACTAGCACATTTTTGTTGTTTTGCATTTTCCTTGCATCTCTAAGAATAGCATGGCACTCTGCGGCCCCACCTGCCACATGCTCCACTCGTCTTGCTACTGCCTCCGACAGCAACCGGCCAAAGGCCAGCCGCAGGTTGGCCTCGTCGCAGGCGTTGTCCGTTGACCACCACCTCAAGCGAATGGGGATTTGACACGTAGTCACTGATGTGTCACTGATCCTGAGGATTTGGCGCAGGGTTGCATAACTCATTGGGCATCCGCACCAGGGCTGTGCGAAGGGCGCTGGCTGGCGCCAGGGCAGCTGTCGCACAGAGCGGGCCACCAAATCAAAAACAAAAACGCCTGTGACAGGTAGCCTTGGATCAAACACAATCTGTTACGAAAACAGATGCATCCAAACGAAAGAAAAGGCTAACAAATGCAAATCATGCACTGTTTTGGTCAGGAAACTCCTGCCATGAGACGCTCGACCCAACTGAGGCCACTCCCACACCAGAAGCTGTTCTGGCGGCAAGGAGAGAACGGCGTCCCAACCGGTCTCGGGCAACAAACAACCTCCAGCCGAATCTGAGCACAGGTCGACAGGACCCCAAGCATATCAACTTACGGATGCAGTCGTATGTCATTACACGGTATGTCATTTGTCATTTGAGTCAAATGCCATCGACTACTGACTACCCATTGCTTACCAGCATGCTTGACAACACCTGCATACAAGGAGCGCGTGACACTTGGGACTCCAAAATGCCATTGCAAAGGGGCCATGCAAGGTCTCCAGCAGGTCACGCAAAGCCAGTGTCAGCTTGTCAGCGCCATCACTGGGCAACAGGTACTGACAAAGAAAAAAGGGGGAGGCCTTGGTCAACTGGTCAACTTGAGTTCTTCTCCTTTGTCGCAGCAATAGTATTCGACGTTTGAACATGTGGCTGATCATGGCTGATCTACATTCATGCTGAAAACGTGTGGGCCGTGGGGATGGCCTTTCAACAAGGCCACATTGTTGAAAACGAATTCCATTTGTAGTTGTGAGGAAATTCAGGGGCTCAAGGTTAGCTTTATCAAGGGTTCGCATGGGCATACAACAATGCGGCCTCACAACAACAAGAGTCAAAAATGAGGTGCGCTGTATACAGCAAACAAGCCGACTCGCCACCTTATATAAACAAAATGCAGCGAGTCTGCTCTCAATTTTGTAACGATTAGAATTAGAATCTAAAAATAATGATATCTTTTCGAATCTTTCCTTTAAAATATTTACTTACACAGAGTCAGAGCTGGCGCCAATTTATTGACCCTGCCGCTGCCGCTGCCTTATGACCTCGCAATTTGCCAATTGTCGAGCAAGCCAGCATGTGTCGCTGCTGGACAAGTCCAAGCTGTCACTGCCTGCAGGAAACACCGAATAATACTGATGCCATTGGGTTTGTCCTACTTGCTCCTGACCAATGTCCCCCGTCAAAGCAGCGCTGCAGCCTCCTCTGGAGCTCTCATAGATCTCTCCGTTGAAGAGGAGTTGACCACCCTGGAGCACTTTCGACCATCAATGTACGTTTGTAGAAACCTGTCACATTGCACGAAAGAAATTCGTGCAAGCGTCCTCGTGAACAGGACAAGGCTGCGCCGTCACCGCCTCGCCACGCAAGTGCAGTACCTGGGTCTAGCTGATGCCTTCAAGACTCAAAGGAGTATTAGGAGGCTATTAGGTGGAGGCCATCGCAACTAGGTTGGAGGCCATCGCTACTAGTAACAAGAAGCTACTAGTAACAAGAACAATTCTCTACAAGCTTTGGCCAAGGCACACAGGCCTGCAGCTCCAGGTGTGCATCTGGCAGATCAACAACTTCTGTACCTCTGAGTATCAACTTCAGCATTGTCAATCCATCTTCTGTATCAACATCTGTAGAAAACCATTGAACATCAAGCAAATGTCGTACTTCTGGAAAGCAGAAGGTTGAACTTTGGGATTTGTTCGTCAGGGTACCTTGGGCATCGGGTCCTCTCCGTGGCAGCACCGCCACAGCTGCTTCAAAGGCATCCTCTTCTGCCAAGGCCTGCTACAATCGCTGATGAAGAATTGAAGAAGGAACAAATGAAAGCAGAATGTCAGAAACGGGTGGATGCTTGAATCGAGGAACGTGTTAGGAGCTATAAACTATACGTGGAATTGGCAACCGCTGCAATCTCAAGGACAAGGTTTTGTTGAGTGAAGCTGTTTTGCCAGCTTGGTTTTACCGTTTTGCAAAAGTCCTTGCCTCTGGGAAAATGCTCGCTGCATCCTTCCAGTCAATCTTCGACTTGAACCGCAGCCAGAAGGCCAAGCCACACATGGCGCCATGGGACTCTCAATTTAATGCTGCTTCTTGTTACTAGTAGCGAACATTGCTCCTAGTAGTAAGGCCAGGAGCCCCTAATAGCATCATTGGTCGTAGTAGCGATGCCAGGAGCCCCTAGTAGCTTCTTGTTACTCTGATGCTTCACATCTTGCGGCACCAAATGTATCAAGAAATGAAAAGGTTGTGTGTCTCGATGAACGAACCTTATGTGACCTGAGTTTTTTGTTGGCTCGAGTGACCTCGATTGTGAAGAAGCTGGCAACTATACTATTGTACTATAAACGCATATTGTTGTTCTCTTACAGTAGCTGTTCTAGTCCTCTTTTTCTGTCTGTTTCGGAAAAGGCAAAGCTGATTCTGCTGTTTCCTAGGTATAAACCAACGATCCACAACAAAAATTTGAGCAAGCAATGCCATGATGAGATCTCATAACCTAGATTGTTGTAAGCCTGTCTCTTTGTGATTCTTTGCAAAGCCGGCAAGCCCACAAAAGCATTCGGAAAAGTGAGCATTGGCTTTTCTAGCCGCTTCTTGACAAATAAAGAGTAACAAAAGCAAAGCAAAGTATTTATGCAAGTCGCATCATGTCTCATGGTATGGTTCGATGCAAATGGGACACAAACAAGTGGGCATTCAAATCTTGTGTTCTTCCTAGTTTGTCTATGTAATGTCATAATTCCCTGAACACATCAAGGCCACAGCGGATGGTGTCGGGACGCCTCTGCACCAGACCTTTGCACGTGAACACAAAGACAGTCTGCAAAGCCAAATAATAATATTGAGGAATCAAGATGAATCAAGGGTAAAGGTAAAGGAGGTAACCTCGTCGAAGCTGTAAGGCCAGGACTGTTTGTCTTCATGCTTTGATTCCCGATGTCTTCGACCCCTCGACCATGGTACGTTACAGTGTGGTATCAAGAGTGGCTGGGTAGAGGGGTCGGAAGTTTTTTGGCTGATAAAGGCCCTCCACAGGGTTGACTCACTACATATGCCCAAAGATACAGTATGTAAGCCTCAGGACAAAGGCACGCGTTGGACTGCTAAAGTCACAAAGGGCATGATAAGTAGACCTTTTTCGGAAGGATGATCCTGTTCCTCTTTCTTCAAACAGGAAAGATTGGCCTTGATAAACATCAACTTTGAAGTTGGTGTGGGAAAACCCGCTGAAACATCAAAAAGACAAATATGGCCTTCGCGATCGACTTCTCTCCTTTCCAGCCTGCACGAAGTAGCGAAACATAAGAGTAATCCTTCTTTCGAGGAATCGCTGAAGACATGAAAATGTGTTTTCTCTTCTTATTCCATGAATGAACTCCTAACCTGAACCGGCTGTCCATCAGCGGCTTTCTTTTTCTCCTTCAGATCATGCCAGACTTGATTCAGGCTCGCAAATGTTTGCACTTTGCAGTTAGCAAATACATAGATCCTAGGCTTGTCCTAGGCTAGCAGCCTAGCAAGCCATGCATCTGCGATGCAAAGCAACTATGATTCTTGCCATCACCAGAGTTAATTTCCCTTGAAATCTAGAAACCAAATCATTAGTGCGAGCGCTTCTTCAAGGAAGCTTAGGGGGGAGCTTCCTTTAAGAAGCGTGAGCTATCCTGCGTCCAGTAGTTAGTAGCTTACTTGCAGGTAGTAGCTACCTCAGTTCCTTACCTAAGTAGGGAGAGGGGCGGAGCGGGCTTTAACAAAAACACATACACAATTCTCTAGTGTTGTCCAAAACATCATGACAGCTGGATCCTCGTCGCTCGGTGGCTCTGTGTCCTTCCGGAAGAACTCGTTTTGACAACTCGAGTATGTATGGATCAGCCAGCTCAAGTAGTGCTCAACCAATCGCAAACTATGCATCAAAATTAGAAACGCCATTGCCAAATCACCACCGAAAATATTTGACTCAACCAGCTTTAGAAAACAACAGTTGTCCTCGCCGTCCGCTGCTCCCTGCGGTCGCTCGAAGACCAGGATCTTTGCAGACTGGCAGAGCATTGAGACGTTTGCAGTTGAAGGCGACTGAGCCACAGACAAAATTCCTTTGTGAGATGGATGTGAAAAACATTGTATATCAGTCTCAGTCCAACTACAGCTGCTTCAGAACAGGCACATATGCTCCATTCGCACAAATCAAGGGCTCCAAGAACATAAGAAAACTCTCCAAGTGGCAGTTAGATTCATAATTAACAGGTTTCTTGAATTAGTTTCTAGAATCAGTTATATAAATATTATATATAAGATATACTTTGTCGTTTCAAGTCTAGCCAGCAATACCCGTAGCAACTCGGCCACCTTCTCTTGGCTCAACTGCGCAGTCAGCTGACCTCGAAACTGAGATCCATCCTCTCTACGATTTCTACGAGCTCCCCAAGTTGAATAAACAAGAGATACGTGAAATTACAGCGTGAATTGGAATGCGATCCGAGAAACCTGTCCTGCTTTGTGGCATCGCTGAGGTTCCAATGCATCTCTGAAGCTCCCATGCATCTCTGAGCACTGCACCATCAATGCTCAGGAGAAGGTCGTCGCTCTGAACACCATGTTTGGCCTGCAAAATCTGCAAAGCGGGCTCTGTGACAATTGAACGTCGTGCACACAGTCTGTCATGAGCTGAAAGCAGAACCCCACCGGCTGCCCAGGATCAACGTGTAGCACATGGGGCGGTTGGCCCGGTGCCACGAAACCCAAGGCACAGCCTTGCAGCAAAGTCAGCGAGAACAAATAAATGATCATAGTGAACACGTTGGTCTCTGAAGAGTCATAGAAGCGAGAAGAACTGATTCTCGGAATTGGATATAGATGTTCACCATCAGAAACGAGTAACGAGCAAGCACGAGATGATCCCATACATGGTCGTACCATAATGCACTGCCGATGCCACACTTACTTCATGAAGTCGGATGCTCAGAAGAGGAAAGAGAATGTGGAAGACAACTATGCGCCTTCAACAACGACGATCTCTGCATCCACTTCATCAACAGCCACAGGCTGGGTAAGGGTCACCTGCTGAAAGAAAGAAGCTATCGGGACTTTTATATATATATATATTATATATATATATATGTGTGTGTGTGTGTATGTATTAACGAAAAAATAAGCAATATGTTAAACACAAAAACGGTGGGTCGGTGCCTTTGCCTCCCTTTTGTTGCTACTCTTTTGTACTTATTTATTTACATCGGTCACAAGATCAAAGGATTCATTGCTCGACCACACCTGCATATCCGCTCAGAGCGCCGGGCGCTCGGCCCCCTGCAACAACTCTATATCTAGACACAGGGGAACCAAATGCTCCCTGACACCGACACCTGATTAAGAGCAAAAGGTGACAATAGGGTTGGAAAGGGAAGAAGCTAAATGATGTTACTCTGTCCTGCCAATTTGGGCTCAAAAATCTGCACTAAGGTAATCTTGTCTGGCAACAGTATCTGAAAAAACATATGTCACTGTTCCCGTATGTTATTGACAAGGTTTCTCGGGCAAGTATATACAAATGGGTCACTGGGGCTGCGTATCAGGCGCAAACTCCAACAATTCAAATGCAACGCTTGGTGACTTGTGTGCTTAGGGCTTAGGGTGTCGCAACTCAGATCCAGGCCAAGTGGAAGTCCCCAACAGCATCCCAGCATTCTAACAGCTTGATACTGCCGCACCCAGTAAATCCACAAATATAGAGCATCACTCTCTCACACACGGCTCGGAGCAACGCCAATGGCATGTAGAATGTTGAAACATTGCTATAGCAATGAGCAGCGTTTGGACTCATCTTTTGATCATCCGTGTTCAGAGTTGCTGCGTGCACCGAATTCTTTCACAGGGCTACTGAATCAGATCAGAAGATTCCCTGCATCTGTGAAAGCCTTGGAATCTGGAAGCAACATCTCTTAGCCTTACCATGGTCCTGCTTGGAGAACAAAAGCCAAGACCAGGACCCTCAAAAGAAGCTGGGATAAGACCTTTCTCAGAGGCTCCTATCGCAGCATTGTAGATGATGCGGTTGAGACCTTGGAAAGGCACAAGTGGATCTTCTTTGCAATTTGGCAATTTGACAGGTGACGTTGGACAATACAGTTTGTAGTACAGAACTGTTTGTGCAACCTGATTTGCTACAAAATGCAAGGTACCATGCAAAAACACAGTACTAAAAAATGACCTATGGATATATGGCGCGCTACAAAATCAAGGGCTTCTACAAAACGTTCTGCCTGACGTCTGGGGTGCAAATCACAGCATCTTACTAAAGAATGCGATGGACATCCAAAATGTCCATTTCTACAAAATGCACCGTGTTTTCTGTTTTGTAGTGGCCTTGAGGCCCATTTGGTAGTTAAAGTTAAAATTGGCACGAGGATACAAGTGGGAAGAACTGAAAGGTCTAAAGGCGGAAAAAGCATACCGGTGTGGCACAACCCTCAACTCCAACGAGCATGTTTGAAAATGTGCCACTTTGCCTGGAACCCTTTTCAAAATGTGCGTAAATGTGTCTGAACGATCGCTTCCGCGCAGTGCAAACGTGTTCGTTCCCCAAACACGGGCATCCCTATGGCCATAATCCATCAACTTTGTCCTGGCATCAGGTTAGGTAGGTCATTAGCACAGAAGTATCTATCACAGAGTAGTGACAGGACATTGTACCTGAACCTGAACAAATCTGAAAAAGCATCACAATGTGTGGTGTCATCTTTTACGTAACTTTCGCGAAACCGCGGCAAATGGGTTGTCCAACCAACGATGAAACAATGCAGCATCTCATGCGACTTGCACTTGGGTCACGTGCATTGGGCAGCGTGACATGCCTTGCCAGCAACAGCGAACACAGCGGGCCGCCATTTGCAGTTGCCAGCAATCACCGATGCCACGTTGTTCTCTTGTTTTACCCGAAGTCAAGCCAATGTCGTTCACACAAGGCTATAGGGAAGGCCAGCCACAAGAAGCCACACAGCAGGTGCAAGGCAGTCACTAGCAGCTGACAATGGGAAACAACCAGAGTCGCCTGTCCTTCGGAGGCTGTCTGGATCCGTCTGCTGGATCACGAGTAAACTTACAGTAATATAAGTACAGTAATCGTATATTTTACAGAGTAAATATACTTTATGACAGTGAAGTCGTTTTTGAAACACCTTTTTGCATTGCTTTCAAGAAGCAGATTGCCAGTACCCGCATCGAAGCCACAACTTGCAGGACGTGTCTCCATTCTCCAGTTTTTTCACCTCACTGCTGCTGTTTTTAGCTGTATGGTCAACAACAAGGCTTCATCTGTTCAGCTGTGGCTTGGCTCCTTTTCCCCGGCCAAGCTGCATGCGCTCACTGCAGCACTGAAGCTAATTTGGTCCTTCAAGCATCATCAACTTTGTATGGAAAGAGGACGTTCTAACTGTTGGCAGTTTCACAGTGTTCTGCAACTTTCCATTCTTGTTGCTCCAGCTTTCCATCTGACTCCTGGTCTGTCCCTGCTTCCGGCATTGCCCCGAGCATGCTTAGGGATCCAGGCCATTCCCGACCTTTCTCGCCTGAGTCCCAGCACGTCTCAGCACAAACATCTGAAAGCAAAGGCCAAATTTGGACTGATGAGATCGTGGCAAGCGCTGATAGATGCATTGAATGTAATGGCATTTGGCGTCACTTGCCTAAACTGGAGCACAGCGCTGCTAACAATACGCACTAGCATCTAGTACATCTTGCCCACAGGGTTGCGGTAAGAACTGCAAACTTTTTCAAACAAATTGCAGTGCCACATACAAAGTAGCATTATGAACTCAAAAATGCTTGAACATCCACTGGATGCAACAGCTCCAGGGCACGAATCCTTCATTGCAGTCAGTAGCTGTAGAGCATGCCGCCACCGACCAGCCTGAGCTCCCAGCACAAGATGTACAAGAGACCAAATGAGCGAATCACATTGTCATCTTCGAAGCAGTGTGTTGTTTTGCACAGCCAATGTTTTTTGGTAGTTTCTGAAGATGTCATTCAGCACAGAGTGAATCCAAAGAAATATCAAGACCAGCTGATTCCTCATACTAACTGCAGTGTTACAGAGTGAAATACTTGAAATACTCAAGAAAAACATGCCACATCATAGTGAGGCCTGACTAGATTTGATCGACCCTGGATAGAAATCAAACTAGATGATCAAAGGAAATTTAGTGTACGAAACTTCCGTGTTACGGACATTCAAAAACTGTTCATACACCACTCATCATACACCACATATCATACACCACTCATCATACACCACTCATCATACACCAGTCATCATACACCACTCATCATACACCACTCATCATACACCACTCATCATACACCACTCATCATACACCACTCATCATACACCACTCATCATACATCACTCATCATACACCACTCATCATACACCACTCATCATGCACCACTCATCAGACACCACTCAGCATACACCACTCATCCAGTTAGCTCTAGTTTCAAGAGCTCTAGTTCCAGTTACCTCTAGTTGCAAGAGCTCCAGGTAGCTCTAGTTTCAAGAGCTCCAGCTCCAGTTAGCTCCAGCTTCAATAGCTCTAGCTCCAGTTTACGTGGCAGGCGCAGCACTTTGTGAACCTCCATGCGCAGATTTCGTGGCAGGCACAGCACTTTGTGAACCTCCATGTGGAGAGTTCGTGGCAGGCACAGCACTTTGTGAACCTCGAGGTGCAGATTTCGTGGCAGGCGCAATACAAAATGCATTTTCGAGAGATAGCGGACGCACGAAATGCTGCGTTTTTCAATAGAAAGGGTGGCTCCGAAGCTGGCAAGTCAAGCTTCGCGGAACGACATGTGCGACACGGTCTCGGGTCATTCTCGGATCATGGTCGGATCATGCTCGGAGTCGTCCCTCCATTGCGATTAGAGTTTTCAGTTGTTTCTTGAAGTGCAAATTTCGTGGCAGGCGCAGCACTTCGTGAACCTCCATGCGCAGATTTCGTGGCCGGTGCAGCACTTTGTGAACCTCCATGTGCAGATTTCGTGGCAGGCACAGCACTTTGTGAACCTCCATGTGCAGATTTCGTGGCAGGCGCAGCACTCCATGCGCAGATTTCGTGGCAGGCGCAGCACTCCATGCGCAGATTTCGTGGCAGGCGCAGCGCTCCATGCGCAGAATTCGTGGCAGGCGCAGCACTTTGTGAACCTCGAGGCGCAGATTTCGTGGCAGGCACAGCACTTTGTGAACCTCCATGCGCAGATTTC
>CAXAMN010010946.1:98566-146687 GCA_963970005.1 Durusdinium trenchii | reverse complement strand
CCATGCGCAGATTTCGTGGCAGGCGCAGCACTTTGTGAACCTCCATGCGCAGATTTCGTGGCAGGCACAGCACTTTGTGAACCTCCATGCGCAGATTTCGTGGCAGGCACAGCACTTTGTGAACCTCAAGGTGCAGATTTCGTGGCAGGCACAACCTCTCAGCAGCTGGAAGCTGAGAACTGGCGACTTTGTAGTACAACTTTAGTACGCGGAGCAATCTGTGGAGCTGGAAGCTGAGAACTGGCGACTTGGTAGTACAACTTTAGTACGCGACTTTGTAGTACAACTTTAGTACATCAGGGAGCACAGACCTTGCACAGGTGGCGCTGTGTTGGTCAAAAGTCCGGAGCCATGCGTCTGACTGAGGGACACGAGGGACACGCATGGTGGAAAGAACCGGGACACTCCTATAGGTCAATTTGTTCTTATTGGAAACTTCCGCCGCCGGCTTGCCCGGGAACTGCTTGTATCAAGATGTCTAGAGATGTGTAGAGAGATGACGAATTCGAAGGCCAGCCTTCTCACAGGCACTGATTGTAGCACTCCAGGAGACTGGATCAGTTGCAGGGCTGCTCAGGAGGAGCCTAAGGACGGGAGCGAGAGCCCAAATTCTCAAATGGCGTTCTCCCCTGACAGGGTGAGGAGCCCCTAGTAGCGTCCGATCGCTCCTAGTAGCGATGCCCTTTGCTCCTAGTAGCTTCTTGCTCCTAGTAGTACGGCCAGGAGCCCCTAGTAGCGTCCTTGCTCCTAGTAGCGATGCCCAATGACCAATGCATCCGAGATACGCAAGAGCAATTTCCCAAGCTCCTGCCTTTTCGCATGCTGTGATTGCCGCGTTGTAGGTGACAGTCTGCAAAAAGCATGAGATATAAAGAGCGTGCATGACAGGATACTGAATACTTACTTTGCACTTCACATATTGCTGGGTGTTGAGTTATCCAAACCTGGGCACCCATGAACCCTGATAAATTATGAACCTTTACTTGGCTGAATCTTGACTCAGAAGCCTGCAAAACAGCAATTGCCTCATGTCTTCAAAGGCCAAGTAACCGTGGCAACTGCTGGCATCGAAGAAAGCAACACGAGCGCAAGTTCCCACTCGCTTCCCTGGAGCGCGTGATGATTCTGATGCATCCACAAGATACTTAATTGAGACTTGTAGTGAACTCAGGGTGCACAGCACTTTGAGCAAAATGGATCTGGATGGGGCCTTCGAGCAGGCACTTATCCCGGCGTTGAAGCCTGGGGTAGAAAATGTGTTTTCTGGCCAACGACCGAACAGCGAAGCAAGCAAGAACCAAGAAGAGAGCGCAGTAGTTCTTAAATGACCCGTTGATCCGCTCACCCTTTCTTGCAAAAGCGTAGCTGATCTCGTCTACTGGAATTCGATTGTGTGGCATTGACCACAGCAGAAATACTGCAAGCTGCCACTGTCCTTATCTCACACAATTTATCTTCAAGAGGCTCCTGAACAAAGCAACTCGTTACATGCATTCTGCAAAGATCGAGTCACCTCTAACTGGCATCGCCTTGTAAATATGCAAGAGAAAACCTTTGAAACTAAGCTTTGAACCTGCTTTTTCGCAAGCGCTTATAGCACCTGTTGCATAGAAGCGGTCGGTTGTTGTCTATCAATTCCACTGATTGCAACTGTGACTCTGTGCCTGTTGCTGATATTGATAAGGAAAACTGAAGTAAGAAATCAATGCTGTCAGCATGCTGTTGCAGGGACTTGCAGTGATCGGAAGTCGCTGAGCAGGCATTGCAAAAAGTAGCCTGAGGGCAGTTTCCCACTGATCGCCTTAGCAGTGAGACAGTACCGCTTGCTGCTAAGGAGCTCTAGAGTCTAGGACTCTAGACTCTAGATCTTGCCAAGACCGGAAAAGGCTGACCATGGTGTGACCTGCAAAGCGCAGGCACAGCTCAGCTCTCAGAAAAACTCAAGGACAGCACTCAATGGAGGCGCTGATTCACAAGCACTGATGGCCGTCAAATAACTAATGGCCTTGGAGTCCATCTTTCGCCAAAAATAAGGCGCCAGGATTGTGCCAATCTCATTTGTCCATCCTCTTGCGGCCAAGGCTCGTTTGGTTCGAAGGCAGAGCGTCGTATGTGGAAGAAAGTCAAGGCCACCTCCTCGCGATCTGATTCCGTGCTCGGCGGAATGAAGGAGTCAAACTGAGAAAGAACGAGCCTGAAAAAGACAAGTCAGCCCGTCAAGCCGTGCGAAACCCCTCCGAATAATCAACATTGGGCCTGCCACTTTCCTTCACCTCTGCAGGCAGACATCACAGCGTTGCAGGTGACGGTTGATGCATTCGCCTGGGGCACTGTTCCAGTCACCAAATCCAGCAATATGTCCACCATCAAAGTGGTGGCGGAAAAAATGGAAGGCCTGTGGAAGGCGAGACATCAGGCCCAATGCACAGGACCAGCTAGCTACCATGGCAGCACGGAATGGCACATAGCTGCAGCATATAACCTCCTGACAGGACCAAAACCAAACGAAATCGTCCAATCCTGCGGGAAGCCTGGTTGTAGCTTGTAGTACCTCATTTGGCTGCATTCTGGCAGCTCTGCGGCATGCAGCAAGAATGGATGTTGCACTCAATGAAGCGTGCCAGAGTCCACCCGTCCACCTTTGTATATAGCTGTGCTTTCAAAAATCGCGCGACAAACAGCAGTGGTTGAGAGGTCCTGACACATAGACTCAAGCACTGAGAGCGAACGCCGCCAATCATGTGTCGTAGCGGTCACCAGGGCAACCCACGTCACAGTCGAGGGCAGTAATTGCGACCTGGCAAGGTGATCAAGTTCACGAAGAAGTTATAAGAAGAAGAAGAAGCAGAAATAAGTAATAAGCTGTCATTGTCAAGACAAGACCTGAGCATGTCTTGTGCGAGAAGTGTTAGCTCCCATGACTGACCTTGCACACGAGCACATGCAAGTGACGGAGAACTGGGACAAACTAGTTCTCTCTCTCTCTCTAGTAGCTTCTTGTTCCTAGTAGAAATGCCCTTTGCTCCTAGTAGCGTCCTTGCTCCTAGTAGCGATGCCAGGAGCCCCTAGTAGCGCCCTTGCTCCTAGTAGCGATGCCAGGAGCCCCTAGTAGCGTCCTTGCTCCTAGTAGTAAGGCCAGGAACCCCTAGTAGCGTCCTATACAAAAATATCAAAGCGTCAGTCGCATGCATTATGCTAGGCACTGACTGATATCTGATTCAAGCAGCTATGCTCTGCGGCACCAATGCAAATGTTCACGGTGACAAGGCTGAGCTTCAGCCTGCAAGGCTGTATCTTCAAATTACCGGAATGTACACCACCACATATGCAACATTGCTCTGCATTCTGCATTGAGGCCAAAAGGCACCTACGTTTAGCCATTTCAGTCTGCGTGGGAACTTGATTGACACAGATTCTAGCCGGCTTGTTCCAACACAGCTCCCGAGCAGGAAGTGAACGGGACAACAGCCTGCGGTGCAAAAGCTCCTCCTTGATAGATAAGGAGAAAGCCCATTGGGAACCATTCGATGTAGCTCCCATGGATGCATTAAAATCTGCCACGTCCTGAAGTCAAAACAAGGCTGTGTGTTCGAGGAAGAGTCGGTAGAGCATGCGAATGGCGCCAAGTGTCAGCTCTAATTCTCAAGCTCAGCATATTCCTCAAAAGAAACAATGCTTGTTGCCACTCACCGCAGCTTGCACAGGCCTCAGGCTGGTTGAGTTGGCAAGGATGATTTCTATTGTCACAGAAATGGACTGCAGGAACGACAGCCGGGAATATTTCAATTGATATGAATCGTTTCATTCTAAACCATTGTTTCCCGGCGTGATTCCTGCAACACGTTTCTATGGTTCTTCGATTGTTCCTGCTTGGCTTAACAAGGCCTAGCTGTACTTTTTCATCAGGCTATCTGGATATTGGCTGTTTTCTATATGCCAACATGTGCCAAGCGTCACTGATGACTGCATTGTAAAGGATTCGATTCACAGGAACACTTCGAGGCAGAGTCCTTCTGAGAAAACGTTCAAGAAATCCAAGTGTGTGAAGTTGCCAAGTTGATCTCACTGAGAATCATGTGTCTCATTCTGCGTGCTCTTCAACTCTTCAAAGGGCAAAGGGCAATCTCCTCAAACATTGCATAGCTAATTGCCAGTAGGAACCGACCTGCTCAAACTCAGGGACAGTGCTGATTCGCCATGATTTGAGAGACAATGATTTACTGCTCATTGTCTTTGGCAATGAATCTACAAGGCTGAACCAAAGAGTATCGAGCCAGTCAGTACCAAAGCATTTACCCTTTAATTTCCGCAATACAAATCCATACACGCCCACAGTCAGCTTTTGTTCATCAAGGCTACAACTTGGCTAGGCCCGTAGCAGGTTTGGCATCCGCATGTAGCATGAAAAGCTCTGGATCATCCAAAGGTGGCTTGGAATTAAAGTCAGGTGTGGCCCGCAGGTTGAAGGAGAAGGTATTTGCGGTCAAGCAAAATGTGTGCAATTGGAGGGGTGTAAGGCTTGGTCAGAGTGACAAACTCTTGAGGTACATTATGTCGTTTCTGATGGCTTGAGACGAGATGATGTATATAACTATGCAATTAGGAGGCCTCAACAATCAGCCCTTCTCCTCCACTCAGAGTGCTGAAATCCAGGCTTGTGAGAGCAATTAAGGGGCACTGAAAATTGCTCACCTATCATGCTGTGCTGTTTTAGCACTGTTGTTCGGGCTACGGGTTCCCCTGAGGCGCTTCCCCGGTAAAATTAACGGGAAAATGTGTTTTTTCGCTTTGCTCAGTCCCTCCGCTAGATTTTTTACCAAAGGTGACGGCTCGACCAAATTCTTACCAATCTCTGTGGTATAGCCGGTAAAAAATGAAACATGTTTGCTTTATTACGTTGCCCGGGTCCTTCAGCTATCATCTTTTCCCGAAAGGCACAATATAAAAATGTATAAATTAAAAATAGAAAGAATCCGACCCCAATTGTACCAATCTGTTTGGTAAGGTTCCTTGGCTATGAATATCACCGAACGGTGCGGTAAAGCAATAAACATCCAACAGTTTTTTCGTTATATACCGTTTTCTCTGTGAGGGTTGCGAGCGTGTACCCGCTGGCAAAACAACGTTCACGAACCAGCTTACGTGTTTGCATGTTTCAATTTAGAAAGTTTCTGGGTTCAGCTCTCTGTTGGCAAAATAAACAAGAAGTCAATGTCAAGAAACAGTTTGAATGGCTAACGAGAAAAACCACTGCCTCACAAGCAGCCATCATAGTGCCAAAGCCCACGAGATCTCGCGCCGCAAGCGCCAGCGACAAAGGCCAACCCCGCTCATCCCGACATGCCGAAGCAACACTATTTCCAGTGATGGCATCCTGCCAATTTGAGGGGGATGGACAGCTGAAGGAGTTTGAGGCGATGCCAAAGTTCCCAGTCTTTGTCAATGCAGGTCCAAGTCTCTGCTTCAACTCGTACTTGTTGCATCTTCTGTAGGATGCTGATGGACCTAGACGACAAATACTGAATTAGGCATCCACGATGTCTGAATTCGACTTTTCAAGCTACTACAGCTTGAGAGTTAAGTCATGAGTTATCTGGCATCATGGAGTCCACACAAACACACACACACACCCACCCACCCACCCACGCACCCACCCACCCACCTACCCGCTCGCCCGCCCGCCCACCCACCCACCCACCCACGCACGCACGCACGCACGCACGCACGAGCATAGTCAGTTGCGACTGTCCACGCTAGCCCTTAACAATACTGAAGGTTAGACCTCGACTGGCAGAACGGAATGGCGGCAGGTCAGAGAAACAGAAAGTTTCAACGGAGCGCGTTAGCCCTTTATGGAAAAGTGGGGTAAACAGCTTGGTCAACAGTTGAAGAAGAAAGGAGAGTGAAACGATGTCCTCCAGCTGCGTCTTAAACGGGCCCAAGAGCTGCATCAAGCAGGTACAAGATGCTGCGTCCAGCATCTCATCCAACTGAACACCAGAGCTTTTTGTTAGCACAGCTAGGTGAACCGTCGCCGTGCCCCATGCTCAAGCTGCACAGTGAGTTGAATTAAAGGAGGGTTGAGAAGTAGGCGGTAGAGGTGCGCGGTTCCCTTAGAGACAGGGTTTGACACACACATAAAGCCGTATCGGCGCTCCCTGATCAGCATAAAATGCCCAACCGCGCACGCCGCTCGCTGCTGTCTGTTTTTTTGCGGATCACGGGGGTTATGCCCTCTTTGGGCGTACAGGTTGATCAGGGTGAGGATCGCTTCCTCCAGAACCGCGTGTGGACGGCGTGGACTCTGGGGGCTAGGCCATGAGGCCAAGCAAATGGTAGCCGTCAACGGTCTCGAGCTCAATGTCTGACTGGGCCGGCGGGCGAGGAAAGTCTCGTTGAACGCGACGAAGCGGTTGTCAACGCAGCGCGCGGTAGTAGATGACGTGGATCTGTGTGTGGTCAGTGAGCGAGCGGTGGAGTTGGGCCCACGAGCGCTCGAAAAAAGGCGGCGCAGGCTTGGAAGATGCATGCTGAGCGCGGGCTGGACTACGCGGGGAATGTGCAGCGCGTCAATTGCGCGTTCGGCGGGATGGCAGCAGCGATGGCGGCCGATGTGGGAACGCCGGACGGGGGCGGCCAGCAGCGTTGATGTCGATGGTGAGTGTGGATATGGAGTGCGTGAGATTCCATGTGGTAGTGAGGCCTTGAACGGCTCCAATGACTGTTGAAGAAACTGCGCGAAGGGAAATTGTGTGGAGGTGCGTTGTCCAGGTACCGGTGAAAACACTGGCCTCATCTGCCGTGTAGGGGAGCGGTGGTCGAAGCATTCGGGCCGGGGGCGCACGTCAAAGTGTGAGTGAAGGGACGGATCAGAGTGGGCGCCATCAGCTGAAAAGCGTGGATTGGGAAGAAGTTGGACTGGTCGACGTGAAGAATAAGATTGGGATATAGCGCGTGGCCGGGCGGTGGTGTTGCTGGTTTGCGAGGAGGTGCGCGGGAGCGCTGGAGCTTTGAGCGGTTGGGGCTTGGGCGTCTTGGGCTTGGACGGTGGCTTGGGTGTGACTGGCTTGGATGGTGTGACTGGTTTGGACAATCGTTTTGAAGGCGGAGCAATGGTAGTAGGAGCGGAAGCGGTTTTTGTGGACGGAGGAGATGGCGCCGTCTGGAGGACTGGTAGGCGGGTCCAGGCAGTGGCAGTGGTTGCGGTGGGTGCGGAGCAGCGCCTGGATGTGGTCGCGGTCGATACAGGGGAGCAATTGGACGTGGCGCAACCATGGGTGGAGGAGCTGCGTCAGGTGGAGTGCGAAGTTGGGGTGTGGCATTGCTTGCGGTGGGGTGGGTATAGAGCTGGACAACGGAGGGCGCCATTAGTGGTACTGGAGCCGCGGGCGCCGGAGGACAACGCCAAGGGTACTGCATGGCCAGTGGATGCACGATGGTGGGATGGCTTGAGGGACACGTATTGGGATTGACTTCTTTGGTTAAAAATTGGAGATGCTAGGCGCGGCATGTCATTCTTTGAGCAAATCGGTAGGCCCTGTGGCATTCGATCAGCAATCTCATGAAGGATGAGAAGTCAGAGGACTAATCGAGCAAGCTGGGGATCAGTGATAATCTCCCTTAAGGGCTTGCGCTGAAGGTGCCCAAAAAATGGGTTCACACAATGCACCGCGGTGGGACGGCACTGCAGGTCACACTTAGACTTAGATATAGGCTCGCAAGAGCACAATCAGTTGCGATTGTCCGGCAACGCTAGCCCTTTACGTTACTGAAGATTAGACCTTGTCTTGGAGAACGGAACGGCGGCAGGTCAGAGAAACAGAAAGTCTCAACAGAGCGGATAGCCCTTCATGGAAAAGAGGGGTCAACAGCTTGGTCAACAGTTGAAGAAGAAAGGAGAATGAAACGATGTCCTCCAGCTGCGTCTTAAACGGGCCCAAGAGCTACATCAAGCAGTACAAGACGCTGCGTCCAGCATCTCATCCAACTGAACACCAGACCTTTGTTAGCACAGCTTGCGGAGCCGCTGTGCGTCGACATCGCTTGATTGCACAAGCAAACAAACTCCACCAACATGTTGAATCTTCACAATCGCCTGTTCCACTGGGTGAACGAGCTCAGGTTTTTGCCGACGCATTGACCATGGCCCTTCGTAAATCCAACATTAACTCACCTCCTATTTTGGAGACTCGTTACGCTTGCCGCAGCCTTTCTGGTTTTGCCTTGCCTCCCTCCGCTGGTTTGAAGCAAAGACCCATCTTGTTTTTTCAGGGTCAGATCACTGATGAAGTTCGTCGAGCAGCTGTACACACGCAACAAGGTGATTGGGCTTCCTTAGATCCCTGGCACAGTTCGTGGTTTCCACACTACGACAACTCTAGGCCACAACCACTGTGGCGCCGGCTTCGCCCGCTGTGCCTGCTTATCAAAGCTACACACTTTGTTAGCACAGCTAGGTGAACAGTCGCCGCGCCCCCTGCTCAAGCTGTACAGTGAGTTGAATTGAAGGAGAGTTAAAGAAGCAGGTGGTAGAGGTGCGGTGGTTCGCTTAGAGACAGGGTTTGACCCACCCACCCACCCACCCACGCACGCACGCAATGAATATGACCGACTGTAGTACAATAAAAATGTATTGAAAGCAGGCAAGAACACTTGGGAGGGATTTTGTGGGCGTGACTCATTCCAATGGGCCAAAACTTTGGAGATCTTTGGTGTGGCATGGTGGGGTTTGAATACGCTGGCAGAAGTCAGAAGCCCCAACCTCGACCAACCTTTGTCCATCTCAACGCGGGCACTGATTGCAGCGTTGAAGGAGCCTTGCTTGGACCAAGAAGGCTGCCCAAAAGCACGGTGGTAGCGGCACGTTTGACTTACAAGCTCCACGAAAGTCTCCCGAACAACAACGCCAGAAACGAGCATTGTATCTGTCTAGTATTGAATGTCTCACAACGTGCCAAAAAACTTGTAGTTGGGCGAAGCTCCCAAACGGACAGCATTCCCAAAAGCAACGATGCATCTTGCCACAGCTTTCCTTTGCCAGTGACGCTGATGACCGTGTTACAATGGTAGATGTTCACCTGAACCCAAGTCTTCACAAATGCAGAACGCAATAATATCGCATTGATGCATCATACGCTGGGCTAATGCCATAGAGTTCTCTGAAAGGTCTGTGGGAAAAATGTCGCTGATCGCTTTCTTTTTGAGGGCGTCATCCCGCGCCTCCAAGCGACCTAAGTCACATCCAGATCATGGCATCCAAAGCAACTACTCATTGTTTTGCTGTCGATGTGATTTAGGAGAAACTGCACGCGCATCTTTTCCTTTTGTCTCAAAGGAGCCACCGCGGATAGCATCCAACGCTTGCAAGCCCAACTCTGGGCGAACAGATTTGAGAGCTTCTATCGCCTTGGCTTTAGGTTCCCTAAAAACAGAAATGTATAAATATGTCCAGTACTAATTTGCTATTAGGCTGGAGGCCATGGCTAGTATGTTGGAGGCCATTGCTATGAAAAAGAATGGGATTGGGAGCGAGGATCACCGGGCCGAGAGTCACTGAGTGGATTGTCGCACCTCTCCAGCCGAAGGGGAAGCATTCAAAGCACCTGGAAAGCGTGCCAATATGTTGCCAGTCATCTAAGAGCGTACTGTAGATTGGCATAGATTGCGCTCTACCAGTTTACCACTTCTTCCACTGTTCTTCTGTCTTTCATGTTCAACATGGATCTGAAAGCTGCATAATCTTCAGTGGAACCGCGCAATCGAGCTACAGTGTCTCACCTTGGCAACCAATACCTTCCAGCGCTGGCTTGCCCATGGCGATCGAAATATTGGAAGCGCAAGCTAATTCAAACGACAGCAACAGCTGACAGCTTGCCTGGTTTCCTGGTTTGAAATCTAAAAGCCGAACATATGCAGTAACTGCTCTGACAACCCAGCCATTTGACCCCAATAAGGCTCCTCACCCTCATAACATCCAGAGCAAGCTGCAGCTCACGCAGGGGCACGATTGGCAGACTGTTTGTGGCCGCGCGTTGACTTGACGGGAATCTCAAAAGACCGGCGCTGTTTGTCGGAACGGCAATTCCAACAGCAACACTTTTGCTCTCACTTTGCGCAGAAAAGCATTCAGAGGCAGTTCATGCCATCTCACGCTGTCCAGAAAGTAAGCGTGGCATCAATGTATCAATGCCTTTCTGAGCCAAGTGTGTAAGGCCAAAAATCCATGCGTCTATGTACTCACAGTCGGATTACAGTATATACATCCACTATGTGCGTCAGTCAAAGAATGCTTAGGTCTTGGAGTCAAAGCATCCACGTCTCCTATTGCCAGTCATCACTGCTTTTTGGCTATGTCGACGGTATGGACTTCTCCTTGGCTCTGCTTGTTTCCCACAGACAAGCTATGACAAGTTCATGTGTTCTGCGTGGGAAACACTTTCTGCGCTACCAAACCAAAGCCCATGGTTGCCTTGGTTGCCCGGCAGTGAAGAAAAAGGTTAGCCGGCAATAAAGCCCTAAAGCAAAAGTGTCCCAACCACGCTCCAAAACAATCTGCAGAACCTTTTTCTTTCACTCTTCTGACCCCTGTCCGTTTCATCACAGGATGTTGACGTGGGATTCAAAATCAGGGGCGCCAGGCAGAATCTCTCCCGCCCAAGTGCTGTATTCATGCAGGATATGCAGGCTAGGAGCCTCACTACAACCCTCACGGCGCAGCAAGCTCAAGCGCAGCAATGCGCATGCCCACGGGTGAGTGGCAGGGTCGAAAGCACGTTTGGGAGGCGCTGGCATCACTACATCTCCTTGCGGAGAAAAACCCATCGCCTTCTGAATGGTCTTGCTGCTCAAAAAACCGGAAATTTTGTCCTCCAGGATTGCAATGACCTTGACGTTTCGGCGCCGCCATCTGGACTCGGTGAATCGCAAAGTTAAATCAGCTCAAGGCAGGCCCCGCAACAGCTCACCTTCATTTCCACCCGCGAGGAGGGTGGGGGTTGGCGATCTTGGACGCCACGTCCAAAGGGTAGCCAGAGATTGCAGCTTGAGCGCGCCTGCGCCGCTTGAGGGCGGAACATCTGGAACCTGGGAGCTCTCCACGGCCGGCATTGATGGAGCGCGCCTCCTTCAACTGGCCTCGGTCGCAGATGGGGCGTGCTGAGGCACCTGGCTTTCTTCCAAACCAGCCTCCCCTGCTCATGGAAGAGGTGTCTCCCCGTTTGTCTCATCGTGGGGGACGGCCGCTGGTAGCAGGTGGCCATAGGAAGTTTGCACGCCCAGCAGGAAGTGGCCGCCGCGCGCATGTCATTGAAGGTGATGGCATGCCCGAGCGATCCCGCTGCACTTCATCGTCCACATGGCCTCCTGCTGGCCATGGCTTTGAGCGGGACGTACTGCTCGGAGCCGCCAGGGGCTGCTGTATGAACCGCTGAAAGCCGTCCAGCGAGTTCCCAAGTCCGAATTCTCCACCAAGTGAGAATGGCCACCCTCTTCCCGCTGATCTGAGAGGATGCCTGGTCAGCAGCATCCATCCCGGACTGGTGTGTCTGCATCAACCGTCTCGCCCTCAATGACCATGCCGTCACGGACGTCAACCACAGCGAATCCCGTGTCCATCTGCCAAGCCATTACGTGATGACAGGAAGTAGTCGCGAGATTGGGAACGCTTTTTCGCAAAATGCAGTATCATGGCACTGCAAGTCACTTGAGCCAAAATGTCCCGGTGGTACATTTTGGTGACTTTTGTCAACATAAAACCCGCACACGCAAGCTAAATGCAAGTGTGAAAATAATGCAAACCTATAATGATCAAAAATGCAAAGAACATCTTCATCTCCAGATCAATAGTTCTGCAGTACAGTAATTAGATGAACCTTGCCACAAGAGTTAAAGGCAAAGCACCAGCAAACATGAACCAACACAAAGATCCAAAACATACGAGACCTTTCCCTTGTAATGAAGGGGCCTTCCCCTCACATGAGCTGCCATGTCCTCTGCACCGCCTTTGCTGGACCAGCCGCATCCGCACTTGTACGGCATAAAGAAAGAATGGTGCTTGTTCGATAAAGTATATAAAGTATGACATTTTGCACATGGATACGTCAATATGTTGGTATCTATATGAACGTATGGCTTGTGTCTTGCAGTTGCCTGTCACAGAAGGATCTGGAACTTCGCTGTGCCACACTTTGGTATTGATTGCACAAAATGGACTGGGACCGAAGACCGATAGTTTGCCTGGCTGTTGTTGAGCCGAGTGAGAACTCAGCATTTGAGCAACTTGGGATGGCAGGGTTGGGATACCATGAAGAAAAGCCACATATGTGCTACCCTCCAAACATGGCATTCGATGGCACCATTCGGGTGATTTTGGGTGTGAGCCAAGCAACATCGGGAAAGGAGTTTGGAAAGACACCGTGCAGCAACTTCCTTTTCGCAGAATTTGCTTCGCGTCTCGACAAACTGGAGGGTCCGCTGTTGTGCCATGTTGACACCAGTGAAACCCAGCACTGCAGCTTGGGAATCGTCGCGCACTCCACATTGAGTTTGATACGAAATTTACTAAGTAGCATTAATGTGCCTGCCATATTATATATAAACCCAAACTCATGATCTCAATATTACATATGTCTTATCCTGTTCGTTCGATTCTTTCATCTCGTGTGTAATTGACACTTGAAGGTCCAAGCTGTTGAGGCAAATTCAGCATGTCAGGACATTACCTGACTAAACTGGACTGCTTCTGGCAAGAAAGCCATGAGGATTGCGGTACTGAAGAAAGAATGGAAAAAAGAACAGATTGCAGACGCCTGATGTCTAAAGGTCTAAAGGAAGCTAGTAGCTTCTTGTTCCTAGTAGCGTCTTTGTTACTACTAGTAAGGCACTTGTTACTAGTAGTAAGGCACTTGTTACTAATAGCTTCTTGTTGCTAGTAGTAAGACAAAGAGAAAGCAAGAAAGTATCATACAAGATCTCCCAAGCCAGTTTCGACGCGGAGATCCTCACTGCTCTACCGGCTCATCTGGCGAACAGGAATGTGCTTTAGAGACCGTCTTTTTGCTGAATCGGCTGAATCCGATCGTTTGACGACTTTAATACAATTTAATTTCTGCAGGCGGTGATTCCTGGCCTTCATCTCGGGGCAATTTGTCATTTTCAATTTTCGACCTGCAACACTTTGGATGGAAAAGCAACATGATGTTGCATGAAGTAGTTTAACATGTTAATAATGAGCAGAGCTTTAAAGAAGGCCTGTGCCAAAGCCTTTGCCATTGGCACTCAAATACACCAAGTCGTACTCACGCCGACTAAACATTGTGTCACCTGCCTCGGCTCTTCCTCATTCATCTGCGCTGCAATGTCTAACTCCTGGCCAAAAGGCTGCGAACTTGGTTGTGAAGAACTGTTGGGAACATGAATGAGCATGGTCGAGTCCCAAGCACAGCTCTGACCATAAACTGGCCCGGCTGACCAGAATCTCTGCTGCTTCGGACTTTTGTCGGAACGACGTCACCTACAGCGATGTCCGAAATGCTGTGAGGAACCTGCTCAATGCGGTGTCAAGTGATGGAAGTGTTGCACCTTTGCCCTCACACGCTTGAATTTGGAAAGCTTGAAGGGTTCCTGCAAACCAAATGCGGCTCTACATTGCAGACTCTATGATGCATGCATATGGTACATCTAATGTCTGAAGCACAATGCAAACTCTACTTAGAATCTGTAACAGGCAATCCTGCTTCCAATGCGGGTTGTCTTCTTCGAGAATTGCCTGCTGCTCAGAGAGCGGCAACTTTTGGTGAAAATAAACCTGGTACACTGAACGATCCTCCAGTGAGCAAAACCTGACACAACTTTCTTCTGTGATTCCCCGGTCAACACGTTTTGACAAAGCCGCAAAGCTTCTAAATGTCGCGTCCACATCTTTGGGACGATCAAAGAGATCAAAAGATCTGTTCACTGAAAAGAGACTGCTTGACCCGCATGGGCACCACCTGTGTTGCCAAAGTCCAGCAACATTCAAGGTGTGCAAATAAGATGTTGAATTTAAGCCGGACAAATGACCGCTCTCCCTGTGGCTTGTTGCTGGCCTTTGATGAGCAGATAAAACTTCATGCGTAAAGACAAGCCATGACAAACCCAAACGTTTGTGAGACGAGCTTGGAGCTGGGTGTCATAACTCATTGGCATTGGGGTGATGTCGAATCGTACTGAAGGGCTGGTTGGGGAAGTCTTGATTCGCTAGGCAGGAGCAATATGAAGTTGCATCAATTTCAACTTCAGCTTCTCAAGTCTGAAATCCTGTAGAAGTTCGATGACATTAGCAAGGTCAAAGTATGAACAGTTTTGGCAAGGCGAAGTAGTTTGGCACAAGCAAGAAGGCCATCACTCCGACTGGTCCAGCTATTTACAAACTTGTTGGAGCGCAATTGTCAGTCTCCGAACCGTCTGAGCCAAGCATACCCCTGCCAAGAGCTGATGAATGGCTAGAAAACCCTTGTCAAGTCCTGCTTCCAAGATGCTGCTAGAAAGTTGGGAACCTTGATCTCCAATTGGGTGATGCAGCTGCAATTGCATTCATCAGCTAATCAATTGGCAGAGACGCTCTTGCTCATCATGCGTGCGGCAAACTGCAAAAGGCCCTCAACCATGTGGTCTTTGCTGCTTTTGACAGCTTATTTGGGTGCGCGTGTTTCTATTGTAGGTCAGCCTCCGTCACAAATCCACAGTCTTTGTGATTTTGAATACCTCCCAGCACAAATCGTCTCTGTGTATGTGCGCGTGTCTGATGGATTCTCTAGACAGAAAGCATTGTTTGGAGAAACTATTGATAATTCAATTTTCTCCGTTTGGTTCGTTCATTCATTCATTCAATCCATCAATCATTCAATCATATGTTTTCAAACTGTCACTTCTTGGCTTCGCATCTGCGTTTGCGTTCCTCTCGACTCTTCCAAGCCACGGCAGCCACAAAGAACGCAGTCCACAGGGGCGCTTCGCGCGGCTCAGCTGCTCAGCTTCACAGGTCGCCACAAATAGACGTCGCCTCGGGAAGCAAAGCTTCACTCACGGAGTTGTAACAGTTTTGACAATCAATTCTGACATAAACTATATATATAGTTTTTTCTTTGGAGGGGAGCTTAAGTAAGTAGGTAGCTAGCTATTAAGTAGGCCGTTACTAGCTACTGGACGCAGAAAAGCTCGGGCTTGCCTGATTGATTCCTCAGGTTTTGGGGGAACTTATATAACAGTACAGTGCAGTACAGCTTTTGTCATGTCA
This sequence comes from Durusdinium trenchii, assembly GCA_963970005.1. Classification (NCBI taxonomy): domain Eukaryota; class Dinophyceae; order Suessiales; family Symbiodiniaceae; genus Durusdinium; species Durusdinium trenchii. The sequence continues at coordinate 131,413 of CAXAMN010010946.1, read as the reverse complement.
GTGCTAATGCATGAGCCAACCTTGACAAATCGGAAACAGCTGACAACTGCTTAGAATAGAACAATGATGTGGAGGATTTGTTCGCGAACCACTATTTTCGTAGCTCCAGACTCCAGAAACATCCGAATACAAGGAGAACGAACAATGCAACGTCATTCTGAGTCATTCGTAGCTTCAATATGCTTTCGTGAAAATCCCGTGCATTTGAGTGGCAATGCTTGCATTTGCTGCATGCTCCGCGCTTCACTCCCATGAAGTCAGCCATGTAACCTGAGGAATCGACGGGAACAGCGATCAGAATGCGAACAATTACGAGAACCACTACCACCACCACAACCACTACACCTACTCCCCGTCCCCCTACCTTCTCGAAAAGGACACATCAAAGGTGGCATGGCTCTGGGCAGGCTCCAACCGAAAGGAACTTTGTTTCAATTTGCTCCCAATGCTGCCGCCTTCCTGTTTCCTGAATTCCGAGGAGCCATTCCTCAGTGAATGCTGGACATGTTCAATATATGTGTGAACTGAAGTGAACACGGTCAGAACGAAATCGTTCTACGTAACTCTGGGACGAAATCGTTCTCTACGTACTGTAACTCCTAAACCCAAATCTTCGGCCAGGGTCTTCTTGGCGCGCTGATGAAGACCCCGCAGCAAAGGATCGCTCATCACCTGTGCCACAGCTTGTTCGGCTTGAGCTTGGGCAGCATTTGCCTGCGCCGAGTTCAGTCTCTAAGTCCCTTCTCAACACATGCATTGCAGTCTTTGCTCTATATAGTCTATACAGTTACAATGGGTGCAATGCTTGGCAGTCTGTTGTCCCCCAATGTGATGCAAACGTCATGTCCGGTGCCATATGTAACTACAACTGCTTGTGCACACTATCACTATCTTATATTGCCTCTTGTCCATTGCAACGTGGGGCGGATGGTGCAGGATCATCCGAAACAAAGAGCAATGAGTTCTTTGTGGTGTGCAATGCCCTTGCAAAAAGAATTGCACTGAAAGCGCTCGGTTGTCTTCCAAAAGCGTGGTCATTTACACTGGTGTACAAACGCAATAAGGTGACCACTGAAAACTAAATAGTGGAGCAATCTCCCAAACTCTTAGCCTGAATACTACTGCTGTACACTTTCTTTGCCAGAGCACAAGTTGGGGACGTATACAAGATAGGTACAAGGAGAGGCAAAAAAGGAGGTAAAGTGAGAAGCTGCAGAGCAGAAGTGCAAAGAAAAGACATGCAGAGAAAAGAGCAAAGGAAACAAGGCACTCTGCAAAGTTTGCTCCAAGTCGTGCCCAACAAGGACATGTATTTCCATACAGTTTGATGAGGGTGCGCATGCCTTTGTTGTAGTTGGTCGACCTCTCTCAAGTGTATTTCTTGCTTCGATGGAGCAAACAGCTGCGAGTCTTGCGCACCTGTGCTTTCTGCTGCTCTTCCTGATGTCGAGCGCGTTGTTCCCGTAGTTCCTGCTCCTTAACCTGTCTCCAAGTCTCCACATGCACGAGAAGTACTTCTCTGGCGAGTTGAGATTTGTGAAACTCTTCAGGTTGTGATAACTGGCTGTGTCTTTTCTCCTTCAACCAACTGCAAAACTGTGCGAAGTTTCTTTCAGAGATGGCGCCTGCTTCCGCTCCCTGTCTGCTTCCTCCTTCACTCGACGAGCTGTGGCCACTGCTGTAATCTCCTACACTAAGCACTGCAAACACTCCAACTCTTTCAGAAAATGACTCGGACCCGACAAATAAAATCCAAATCCTGCCTTCATCTTGCTTGCCACTGTCAATGACTCTTCATAAGTAGTTTCATCGTAGTCTATCTTCAAGCCCTCCTCTGCAGGGTGTGGAAGCTGCAGGCTCGCTGCAGGCTGCGGACGCGTCATTTTTTGTGTAGTGTAGACAGAAATTCAATCCAAGGCGACAAAGGGTTCTCTGTACCTATAACCATCGAACAATGCCTGGAAGTCTGCATGGGCAGAGGTCCAGCGCTTCAGCTTTGAATTTGCCCGCGCCCGCGTCTTGTAGGCCTGGCACGCTTCAGTCACCTTGTGGAGTCTCTGAAACAAGAAAAATGACTTCATACAGAATGTCCGGTTGCTGTGCATCGCAAATTACTCGTTTCCTTGCCAGAGTCTGGATTGAGCTCCAAAGCGCGGCAGCAGTCGCGCATCGCTGCACGAGGTCTGCCAAGCCGCATCAGCAGCTCTGCTCGCCTTCATGCAACATCATACAACAAGGTATGCAATTAAGGAGAACAACAACATGCTCCTCAACAACTTCAGGATGTCCACATCAACGCATATTGAACTCCCTGAACAAACGTTGAAGAGAGCCCGTCATACAGTATAAAGTTTTTTGGCAAATGGCCGGAACCAGTAGTTGATTGAAAACGGAACAACTGAATCGTTAAGTGCACCGTTACTGAGGATAGGTAGGCAGACTAACATTACTTGCAAGAACAATTGTGTGTATCACACAAGCAACGCAGCAACAAGCCTCCCATACATTAGCGCTGTCGCGCATCCCACAATGATCGCCTACGGGCAAATAATCTGCAACACAATTGATGTGACAAACGAAATACGCAGAGCAGCTCCACTTCACAAGAAGCACAAGAAACCCAACAAGCGTGAGATTGGAGAGAATCCTTGCGGTCTGGCCTCAGTGAGTTTCTCCATTGCTTCTTCAAAATGCTGTTCGTCAGCCAGTTCTGCACTCTGCGCTTTGAGCATCTGCTGCTTTTCAAGCGCATCATCCTCCAGCTCCTGAGGATGAGAATCAAGTCCCGAAAGCGGTGAGAACGTCTGCTGGAATGTTACAAACCTAGAAGAAAAATGCAGTGACCGTCCCCATGGGTTGCCAGGCTCGTCCTTGATGTCGTTGGGTGCCATCTCTGGAAAAGGTGGCTCGTCTTCTTCAAAGTTCTCGTTCTCCTCGGATGCGTTGTTGGCTTCATGGAGTGCGCAGTGCTTGCAACACAAGGACTCAAGGCATCGGCTTCTGCATCAGCTGTCTTGTTCGCGAGTCGGCAGGCCAAGACCTTCAAAATTGTGTCATGGATTCATCCGAAATAAGTCAACAACAAGTTTCCTGCCTTTCGTCAAGATGCACAAAGAGTTGCACCCAACTCTAGTCAGCAACCCTGAATCACCTACAGTATGCCTCTCCCTGGCAGGACTCTCATGTGCCACCGCCCTATCAAGCAACTCCAAGGCACGTCCTGCTCTACTTTGACCAACCCACCTTGCAACAAATCCTTGAAATCTAAGCAAAACCTTCCTCTATTGCATAGTACGGCCGTGCCGGCCTTGTCCTTCAAGGAGATACTTATCCATCCTGGAAGTGCACGAGTATCCAAGCCACATTCATTGCATACATTGCATTGTATTGTTGTGTTGCATCGAAACTCAAAGCACATCACCTGAGAAGGGAGGGGACGAAAGCCAGCCTTTGCGCCAAGGGGGGTGCCCTCAGGATTAGCTTGGCGTTTCCAGGCATGGCCGCCTTTTTTCGTCTTAGGTCAGGGGCGTGTTGGAGGGTAGAGTGGAGAAAGAGTAGCTGGAAGTGGTGAAGTTGACATCGCAGGTGTCATAGGAGGTAGAAACAGAAAGTATAGCACAGGTTCGGGGGGGGTGCCTTTTTTCGTCGTGGTTGGGGGTCGTATTGGAGGTGAACAAGGGCACCCTCGAAGGAAGTGAGGGGTGCTAGCTTGCTGTGTGGTGCCAACCAGTGAGCAAAGACAGTTATTGGGGGTCGAGGGGCGAGGTTATCGGGAGACTTTCGGGAGGAGACATATGTGTATATAGGTAGAGTGGAGAAAGAATTGCCGGAAGTGGTGAAGTTGATATTGCAGCCCCTTGAGCGTGCAAGATGAAGTGATAGGTGAACATCGGGCAAAGCGTACCTTTATGTAGTGAAGTCGATATTGCAGACACTTGAATAGGAGTAGAAAGAGAAGGTAGAATACATGTTGGGGGGGGTGCCTTTTTTCGTGTTGGTGGGGGTTGTTTCGGGGGTGAGGGGGGGCACCCCTAAGGAAGTGAAGGGCGGTTGCCTGCTGCGTGCTGGCAATCAGTGGGAAAAGACGGGTGGGAGCCCGTGGGCGAGGCTAGCGGCAGGCTTTCGTGAGGGGTGAGTGGACAAGGAGTAGCTGGAAGTGGTGATGTTTGGCAGGGAGTGCCCTCTTCGGTATGGCAACTAAAAAGGGGCGCCCCCAACCACCGCTAAGCTTGCCCGCAACTGAGGGTGAGTTCAAACCGCTTTTCACATCCCCTTGGCTTCCCTTTTCCTCTCATCCACGTGAGTGATGATGCACTGTTCGCCGTCAATTACATCACTTGCATCACAACACCCCAAAAACAATCATTTTTCACTACCTCCGGGCCTCCGCTTTTTTGCGCTCTCCCCCACCAGGCTCTGGTTAGCCTCTCCGAGATTGGCCCTCTGGCAACCACCCCCCCCACACCCCCTTTAACTGTAAAAAAGAAAAACATAAATAAAGTCTAAATTCACAAGTGTATGTATATATATATGTATATATATATATATACATATAGATGTGTTTATTGTAAAAATATACAAAAAAAGAAAATACTCACCTTCATCTGGACCGGTGCCACTCAGGCGGCGATATCTTAACCGCTCACCCCTTAGCTCCAGCTCCTGTGCAAAATGCGCAAAGCATGACGAAGTCAGTTGACCCATACTCAGAGAAAGTCACTTAGAAAGGCTTGGGCTGCTTGACTGGTTTGATCAGTTGGTTGCTCTGTCGAGTTCTTCCGAAACTTCCTCCACGATAGCTCCAGTGCATAGTCGGCAAGAAGCCTGGTCGCACTTGCAACAAGCTGGCAGATCCTTGATAAAGCCATTGAAAGAGCCCTTGCTAGAATTCAAGAACAGGTCTTGAGAACAGAGAGGGAAAAGGACCCTGTGGCTCGAGGGTGAAAGTAATACTGCAAGTAGTTAGAGGAGCTATTGTGATCTAGTGAAATAACAGAAATTAGATCAGTAGGTGGAAGTATGGCAATAGCTCCCGTACGGGAAGTCCGGGTCCTGGCCTCTGAAGACTTCAGCTCGAATCCCTTCCGCACCACAACACCACCTTTGTCTGCGCCCCCAACAACTTCCCAGCGCTGCAAGTGCTCCTGGCATATCTATGAACTCCAAATACCAATACTGTTCGAACCATTTGGGATGAACAAACAACCAAGGAGCTGCTGAAGCTTTTACCCTGCCTCCGAAGCTTTTGCCAGTTTTGACTCTACCAGCTTCGCTTCCTCCTCTGTTGCCTAGCATGGGTCTTAGGTCGCGATAGTCGGGAACTCTCCGAGCACATTGCACCTCATTGAAGTCGATCTTCAAACTCTTCTGGAAATCGGATTGTGCCTTGAAATTTTGAGACCAAAAGGACGGAAGAAATGAAAAGAATTTTGCAAAGGCTGCAAAGCTTTTAAGCCTCACTTGTGCACTCTCAACAAAACGTCTAGCAGGCCTCCGTCCAATTCTCGAGCTGCGCATGAGCCCGTGCCCTGATCTTATAGGCCTGGAAAAAAGCTCGTATTCGTGATGGCATTCTACTACAGTTCACGTGTGGCACAGGTTGGTGTGGTTATCGCATGAAACGACTCGCGCATGGATGACTTTGGGACCATGCATGACGCTCGCTTGAACGAAGATATGTATTATTCAAAGTTTCCGGGCCGGGATGCTTGACTATAAGGTATGCTTCGGAGGTATGCTTTGGGGGTATGCTTCGGGGTATGATTCACCTATATAAGTCAAACATCCTAACTCTACATTTACATAAATTTGACAAGTTACAAAGTACAAACCCATGTGCCAGAGGCACGTTTACATGGAACAAAAAGCCGCACAGGCCTTTGCAGAGCCTGCGTTCACTGCCAAAGCCGCAGAGCAGTCATTGATAGTTGCAAGCGGACGCTGTAACCTTTCAAGCATGCAGGCGCTGGAGTGCAGGCACCGGACACACAAGAAAAACCCTTCATCCCAAATACATGTGCACGCGGTTCATATCGTTTCATTCATTCAATTTGTTTCCTTTCTTTTCTTTTCTTCCTCCAATTCTCCGATTCAACTTTGCCAAGGTCTGAAAGCCAAGTCCAGGCACCGCAGCAGCAGGTCTGCTCTGCGACAGTACATCAACGAGGTGGCACTGCCTGAGAGTTTGACGTCTTTAAATGTCTTTAAGCTTTGCACCTGCATGTCGCTTGATAGAAACCTTCAAAGGATTAACAAGCGAGTGGAGGGTGCACATTTGTTGAACCTTGTTGACGAGTCTGTCTCTGAACTTCAGACAAAAGAAGTTCTACATTGAAGACAAATTGAAGACATGTGTTCATTCTCTGTGGCCGCTGCCAAGGCATATCGCTGCCGTTAGCTTCTCAAGAGAGCTAGAGAGGTCGCCTACTTCGGAAAGGTCGAGGGCCACCTGCAAAGTGCAAAGAAATCCAGAGAGAACGACTGTTGCAACTATCAGGAGGCACAATGTTGCATTAAAAACGCACTAGTTCACACAAAACTGGAAAAAAGCACCATCGTTGGTGGTTGCTGTCCAGGAGGACGGGCATTTTTTGCAGCTTGAACACGATGAACTCCCATGCTTTCTAGCAGAAACAAAAGCTTCTTTATCCCTGTCAAACAAACTGCAGCTGCATCAGGCCATCAGGTCAAGGATGCGAGCGGGTTTTCGTGTAAGATTCTCAGCCTCCAGAAGAGCCGCCTGTTCACACTCAGCCTCCTGCGGTTGCACAGGTTTCTCAATGTTTAGAAAGTTCAAAGCTCCAAGGAGCTCTTCACGCTCAAGTTGCAAGGGGTAGGAACGAATCTCCTCCGAAAGCTCACCGCCTTCAGGTGCCAAAGGTGGGAATGGTTCTTCCATGGCGTCGACAAGTTCACGGTTCGTAGATGTTCGTAGTACTTCAACTTTCTCTGCAAACCCTTCCAACATCGCCCAAAGCTCACGTGGAATTTCTATCGGCTGTAAAATGCACATAGAGGCATACAGGTGATTGGCTTGATTGCTGCAAGTAAACAATGCTACATATTAATATATATATATATAGCCGTGTCGCGAGTTTGTTTTGAACTGCTTTGGAGCAAGCGCAAGTGCATCAGAAGTGGCCAAAGGCAGCCAAACGCAGCTAGCTGCCTGACTACGACTTCACTCTGGCATTTGAAAGCAATCTGTCTTTCTTTGTCGCCTTCCTTGCTGCACGACAGGCGCGAGTTGCCTGGGTCCATAGATTGTAGCCAAAAGCGCAATGCAAGCGGAACTACAAACATCCTCCTTTGCATTTGACTGCAAATGGACTCAACAGCTCTTTGCCTTCAGGTCTAACTGGCAACAGTTTTCCGGGCCCGAGGCAGTTGTGAATGGGATTTTTCGAACCTCTGCAAAAGAACAAAAACGGATAGTATGACTTGATTACGAAACTATGTCATGAAACTAGATAAGTGACTCATAGGATCATGGGATAATAGGTTTCAGCGGTTCAACGTTTGGTTCTCCACTAATTCAGCTCATGCCTGAGATCGCGTTGCATCTCTAACTTCCTTCATCTCGCTGTAGAAGTCAAGAAGCCTCAACAAGCCCGGTTCAATTCCAAAACATCTGGCCTTTTGTTAGGATACCGGGTACCTAGTAAGTCCTTAAAAGTGCTACATTAGACATTAGGTACATCGTGTTTATGCGTGGTCGGTGATCCTTTCTCAGAGTGGTGCTGGTGCTCTGCACGCTCCGCAAAGCGAGCGGAAATCACCTGTCCGATCAGCTGCGTCTTTGCTGACTTTGACAAGGTCGTTCCAACCTCCACCATGTGATTGGTAAATATTGGTAATACAGTATTGATTCTGGCAGCACTTTACAGATGTACGTGGTGCTTTCTCGCAATCCTGTTTTAAAGCCACGCATTCTCTTCGGCAATTTTTGCACCTAAGCGTCGTGCTAGATTGAGTGTCAATATTGCTTGATCAAGTGTTGCTGTGAGATTCAGGAAGTCCCAGCTTACCTGTATCGAAGCATTCTTCAAAAAATTGGATGAATTCGGATGAGTAGCCTGAGCTGCCCGGGCCATGGCTGGTCACTTTTGACCTACCTGTTTCTGCCTCAGAAAAAAGTAATTGTGGTTCCTCCCAGATTGCCAGCACTCCCAAGCCTTCCGAGTTTGTCCAGACCCTTCGACCCATCACTCAAATGGCCATCAGCTTGCAGGATGCTGCTTTTCCTCCTCCCGCCCGCACAGAAACATCCTGTGCATGGGAAATCTAGGCCTAGGCAAGCTTAGCTTGACTATGCCTTCATTAGCATGCCGAGCTCAAATGAAAGCAGTGTGTCTGCAAGCAGTCAACCTTTGGAGCAAATAGCTGGAAGACCGCCCTTGCAACAAACAGCTCATTCTGCACCTATGCAGGGACTATGCAGGCAATGTAGCCGCTATGAATTAGCTTGGGTGATTGCACGTCTGCTAAAGGAGTGCAGATCTCAAAGCAAGGCCAACCTTGGCCTCTCACAAGCCCCAGTCCAAAGCGAACCTTGCAGCTCATGTCAAAAGCGATGAAGAAATGTGCCAAACCAGCAAACTCTGGTGCAGACCTTCTCAACTCTCAGTGTCCGGTTACAGCTTCGAATGCAGCAGCTAAGAGGCGCAATCGAAGCAACCAATCCGGGTGCAAGAGCCTGGCTACGTGGTTGGTCAGCTGCAATGTCCAAGTTTGCTCTTTGCCTATTTGTCATTCCCGATTTGATGTTCTCCCTAAACAGGTGTCCATGGGTGTCACCTTTCTCCCTTGGGCATCCCTCAAACATGACCTTCTGCCGCTGAACGTCAGAGTATATATCTATTTGTTGTGTTCTCTCGCCTGCGCGTTGCTGGGAATCACTTGCGCCCTGGCAACAGGCGTCCTGCTTTAAGACACTCTGAAGCCTCACTTCTCACAAAGAAACAAATAGAAACAATCCTGTCCTGATGTCTCCCTGATAAGCTGTCGCACCGGTGTAAGGCTCCTGCAGCCGTCCTGAGCGAGCTCCAATGCACATTGACACCTCACGATCACTCATCCCACCTCCAGAACAATAGCCAGATTTGCAGGCGTTCTGCGAGCAGTCAGGGTAGTGCTGAGTATTCCACTTCTTGTCCTTGGTTGGCACGGGACAAAAATGAGCATGATGTAGCAAGAAGTCCTGGAAATAGTTGATCTAGATCAGCACGACACGGAATTGCGTTCTTTTACCGCTTCAGGGTGTTCCTCACTCCAGCCCAGCAGCAAATTTCACAAACATATTTCTCCAGGCAACGCACTCCTCAGACAAAGCACCATTAGTCACTGACTGCACTCTGTCGCGCGTCTACTTGCAAGATGGCAAAGCATGGCCAAGTCACTCCGTTGAAGAAATCTTGTAGCATGTATAGATTCATCGGAAAGAACCTCACACAGCAAGCTCACTAAATGCTCCATCAGTCTTCTCTTCCTTGCAAGATCTTGCACAACTGCAGCGCTGCAGGAAGGATGAATGCATTTTACAACTACTTCCCAACTCTCAGATGCGAGTAGATATTTACACCACGGCAATGCCCTGAAAATGCCATGACATGAGCTGGCCCATCTTTGTCAAGAAGCACGTCCCGCCAGTAGGCTGGAGCTGCTGAGGCTCCAGAGCAGACACTCCCCACGTGCCTCCTGACCTTGTCCAAAGGGCTGCATATCCTTTATTTGGGTTGCCTCTAAAGCCTGCTAAAACTCTGCATCGTTTCAATACATGTTCATGTGCTTTCACAGTTTGAGTCTCCAAATTGGTCAAGTCACCATGACGCCGTTGCCCAGGCCATCATTGTTGCCGCACATCAGCTTGAAGTTGAGAACATCCTGGTTGATGACCTAGTAAAGCGCCAGCGATTTGCAACTGGGCAACTTAGAGTTGATCATTGAGGAATACTAAGTCTGGAGACAAGACACTTGGTAACTTTAGCAAGGGGGAGAAAGGATAATTGTTGAAGAGCAACACATGAAAATGCTGTCAGAGAGTCTCTCACGTATCATGGAGTATCCCTATGGGATTCAGAAGCAATTCCAACATCAATTATGACTTCATCGGTCTCCCTATTCAAAAATCAAGAAGTTGCACATTGTCTTTATTGTCTTTATAAGAAGCTGTAGATTTTGCATGTGTCCCTTCCAAGCTCAGCCATGTTGCTGCTGCAGTAAAGTTTGCACTGCGCTCGCTTGCCTCAGCATAAGGTCGTACGCCAATTGGACATCGTGCAGAGCGAAGAATGTTATGTTCATGATGTATATTGAAACACATCTGTGGGTTGTGAAGTCCAAGCTGCATCAACATAGTCCAAGCAATGTTCTGAACCTCTGTAAACTCGCCACTGGAACTTGTTGTATTGGAAGGTGCCTTGACAAGTCTGCGCCCAAACTCAAAAGAGCTGAACCATCCGGGAGGTTGCCTTATTGCAAAGATTTTTCGTGGGGAAAGGGCAGATAGACCATTGTCCGTCACTCTTCTCCCAGTCTGTTCTTAAACACGAATAAAAAACAAAAAACCTTGCAAAATACAAAACCAGCAAAAGCTTTGGGACAACTATATGTTGAGGCATGTATAGCCAGGTAGGTTTGAAACAGTCTCCATGCTGAGTTTTTGCCAAGAAACTGCTGGACGTCACCTGCCGAGAGAGCAGCACAGCATAAACATGACATTTGGGAAAACGTTGATCCACAGCAAAGCGCACCTGATATGAATCTGTGCAGCTTTTGTCGTTGTAAAACCTGTTGAATGGCTCACGGATTGGACACTTCAAACGATGCACGTCCTGTGCATCCTACAACAATGCTGTCAGAGCAACTGCATGTAGTACCTCTCCCCGTATGCTACGTCGGCACCTGCCCAAGCATTGCTGGTCCGACCAAGGTGTCGTGCCTGTGACACATTGACAACTATAGACAATCCCGGCAAAGACCCCAAACAGTGTTTTGAGGTCTAAAGGTCGAAGGTATAGAGAGTGTGATGAGTGGTGTAAGATGAGTGGTGTAAGATGAGTGGTGCGCGATGAGTGGTGTAAGATGAGTGGTGTGTGATGAGTGGTGTGTGATGAGTGGTGTAGGATGAGTGGTGTGTGATGAGTGGTGTGTGATGAGTGGTGTGAGATGAGTGGTGTAGGATGAGTGCTGTGTGATGAGTGGTGTGTGATGAGTGGTGTGTGATGAGTGGTGTGTGATGAGTGGTGTGTGATGAGTGGTGTAGGATGAGTGGTGTGTGATGAGTGGTGTGTGATGAGTGGTGTGTGATGAGTGGCGTATGATGAGTGGTGTAAGATGAGTGGCGTGTGATGAGTGGTGTAAGATGAGTGGTGTGTGTGGAGTGGTGTGTGACGAGTGGTGTGTGATGAGTGGTGTGTGATGCGTGGGGTGTGATGAGTGGTGTAAGATGAGTGGTGTAAGACTTGAGGCCGAGGGTAGGTGACGAAAGCTAGCAGGGATGCATCCGTGTCAGTGGAGACGAAGCATACAGCGCCGTCCAGTGACAAAGGACTGGTGGGACATCAAGCGGAATGAGGCAAATATGTTTTCATAGGCATGGGCTTGTGGCTGTTGGAGGGATGGTTCACAAGGTCTCGCTCATGCGGTAAAACGTTGTGAACATGTAAGACACACAAACAGCAAAGACACAGCCAACCTTAGCTTGTGAAGCTGTTGAATCTGTTGCATCGTATCCCAAAACCTCCACGGAGGAGTTGAACCAAAGTGGATGCCATAAGAGGTGTGCGTCCAGGTGTCCAAGAGGTGTGCGTCCCAGAGGCGTCCCAGGGGGAGTTGAACCCGCGGGGGGGGGGGCCCTCTACATATGAAGTTTTCACGTGATGCGGCGATCTCGAGGGTTCCAGCCCCTCACTTGCTAAAGCAAGGACAACTCCAGCTAGCTGATGCTAGCTGCTAGCCTTCGTGATGAGCGGTGTGCGATGAGCGGTGCGTGGCGAGTGGTGTGCGATGAGTGGTGCAAGATGAGTGGTGTGTGATGAGTCGTGTGTGATGAATCGTGTGTGATGAGTGGTGTGAGATGAGTGGTGTAAGATGAGTGGTGTGTGATGAGTGGTGTAAGATGAGTGGGGTGAGATGAGTGGTGTGTGATGAGTGGTGTGTGATGAGTGGTGTGAGATGAGTGGTGTAAGATGAGTGGTGTGTGATGAGTGGTGTAAGATGAGTGGTGTACTGCGCCTGCCACAAAATCTCCACTCCAGCTTCACCAAGCGCGCTGCAGCTGGTCCTGAAGGCTCTGGCACTGCGCCTGCCACGAAATCTGCACTCCAGCTTCGCCAAGCGCTGCGCCTGCCATACGACAAAATGCAGCTGCGGCCCAGCGGCGACCACGCGCGCCGCAGCTGGTCCGGCAGGCTCTGGACTCTGTGCACTGCGCCTGCCACGAAATCTCCGCTCCAGGTTCACCAACCGCTCCGCCTCCCACACAAAAGGCAGCCGCGGCCCAGCGCCGACCAGGCGCGCCGCAGCTCCTCCCGCTCTGCGCCTGCCACAAAATCTCCACTCCAGGTTCACCAAGCTAAGCGCTGCACCTCCGGGTTCACAGAGTGGTGTGAGATGAGTGGTGTAAGGTGGGCGGTGTCAGATGAGTGGTGTAAGATGGGGTGGTGTAAGATGGGTGGTGTGAGATGAGGTGTGTGAGATGAGTGGTGTGAGATGAGCGGTGTGAGATGAATGTAAGATGAGTGGTGTCAGATGAGTGGTGTAAGATGGGTGGTGTAAGATGGGCGCTGTCAGATGGGTGGTGTAAGAGGTAGTGTGAGATGAGTGGTGTAAGATGAGTGGTGTGAGATGAGTGGTGTGAGATGAGTGGTGTCAGATGAGTGGTGTCAGATGAGTGGTGTAAGATGGGTGGCGTAAGGTGGGTGGTGTCAGATGAGTGGTGAAAGATAGGTAGTGTGAGACGAGTGGTGTAAGATGAGCGGCGTGAGATGAGTGGTGAAATACGGGGGATGTATAAGCTGGGCGGTGTAAGATGAAGATGGGCGGTGTAGGATGGGCGGTGTAATATGGGTTTTGTGTGAGATGAGTGGAGTAAGATGATGATGTGAGCGGCGGTGTAAGAAAGGTGGTGTGAGAAGATGTGGGACGGCGGCGGCTGAGGCAGGCGGGGGCTGCGGCCGCGGAGCAGCGGGCGCAGAGCGAAAAGCAAGAACCATGTGGGGCAATGCGTGGGGTGTGATGAGTGGTGTAAGATCAGCCGCGCAAGATGAGTGGTGCGTCGTGTGATGAGTGGTGTGTGGTGAGTGGTGTGTGATGAGTGGTGTAAGATGAGTGGTGTGTGATGGGCCATGTGTGATGAGTCGTGTGTGATGAGTGGTGTGTGTGGGTGGTGTAAGATGAGTGGTGTGTGATGAGTCGTGCGTGATGAGTGGTGTGCGACGAGTGGTGTAAGATGAGTGGTGTGTGATGAGTGGCGCAAGATGAGTGGTGTGAGATGAGTGGTGTGTGATGAGTGGTGTGTGATGAGTGGTGTGATGAGTGGTGTGAGATGAGTGGTGTGAGATGAGTGGTGTAAGATGAGTGGTGTGTGATGAGTGGTGTAAGATGAGCGGTGTACTGCAGTGGTCCGGGAGGCTCTGCATACTGCGCTTGAGTGGTGTAAGATGGGTGGTGTGAGATGAGTGGTGTAAGATGGGTGGTGTAAGATAGGTGGTGTGAGATGAGCTGTGTTAGATGAGTGGTGTGAGATGGGTGGTGTGAGATGAGTGGCGGGAGATGACTGGTGTAAGATGAGTGGTGTAAGATGAGTGGCGTGAGATAAGCGGTGTAAGATGAGTGGTGTCAGATGAGAGGTGTCAGATTGAGTGGTGTAAGATGGGTGGTGTAAGATGGGTGGTGCCAGATGGGCGGTGTAAGATAGGTAGTGTGAGATGAGTGGTGAAAGATGAGTGGTGTAAGATGGGTGGTGTAAGATGAGTGGTGTGAGATAAGTGGTGTAAGATGAGTGGTGTCAGATGAGAGGTGTCAGACGAGTGGTGTAAGATGGGTGGTGTAAGATGGGTGGTGCCAGGTGGGCGGTGTAAGATAGGTAGTGTGAGATGAGTGGTGTAAGATGAGTGGTGCGTGATGAGTGGCGGGAGATGAGTGGTGTAAGATGAGTGGCGTGTGATGAGTGCTGTAAGATGAGTGGTGTACTGCGCCTGCCACAAAATTTACCCTTCCTCTTGAAGGCTCTGTGCACCGCACCTGCCACGAAATCTCCAATCCAGGTTCACCAAGCGCTGTGCCTGCCGCACAAAAGGCAGCCGCGGCCCAGCGGCGACCACGCGCGCCACAGCTCCTCCTGAAGGCTCTGTGCACTGCGCCTGCCACGAAATCTGCACTCCAGCTTCACCAAGCGCTGTGCCTGCCACACAAAAAGCAGCCGCGGCCCAGCAGCGACCAAGCACGCCGCAGCTGGCGCGGGAGGCTCTGTGTACTGCGTCTGCCACGAAATCTGCACTCCGGGTTCACAGAGTGGTGTAAGATGAGTGGTGTAAGACGGGAGATGAGTGCTGTAAGATGGGGTGGTGAAAGATAGGTGGTGAGACTAGGTGTGTGAGCTGAGTCGTGTGAGATGGGTGGTGTGAGATGAGTGTAAGATGCGTGGTGTCAGATGAGTGGTGTCAGATGAGTGGTGTAAGATGGGTGGTGTAAAGATGGGCGGTGTCAGATGGGTGGTGTAAGAGGTAGTGTGAGATGAGTGGTGTAAGATGAGTGGTGTGAGATGAGTGGTGTGAGATGAGTGTTGTAAGATGAGTAGCGTGCGATGAGTGGTGTAAGATGAGTGGTGTCAGATGAGTGGTGAAATATGGGTGGTGTAAGATGGGTGGTGCAAGATGAGCGGTGAAATATGGGTGGTGTAAGATGGGTTGTGTGAGATGAGTGGAGTAAGATGATGATGTGAGTGGTGGTTGAAGAATGGTGGTGTAAGAAGATGTGGGACGGCGGCGGCGGAGGCGGGCGGAGGCGGGCGGAGGCTGCGGTTGCGGAGCGGCGGGTGCAGAGCGAAAAACAAGAACCCCACATAGTGATGTGGGGAAGAACTGCGCTTCCACAAAGTCCTGCCACGAAGTCTGCACATCAAGACTCACATCGTGCAGCCCTGCCAAGTTCAACTGGCTTCGCAGCACGAGTGCTTCCAAAGACAACGTCAAGATACCAAAACGCAGCATTCGCTCAAGACTTCTTCCAGCTTCCGAAGCTGAGCCACATGTCCAAAGGTCCTGCCACGAAATCAGAGCGCGCCGAAAGCCAACATCATGTCCAAAGTATTGCGCCTGCCACAAAATTTGCACATCGAAGTAAACCTGCTCGGACCTCTTGCCCCTGCTGCGAAAAGTCGACTTTGGATCACCAAAACATGTGGATACCCTTGCGCCTGCCATGAAAAGTGACCGCCAAGTCCGAAAATGCGCATGGCACCACAACGAGAGCACAGTCGAGGAAAGCACCCGCTCGGGCCCACCAGTTTCTGCGAGCCTGCGCAGTTGAAATGCAATTCCAAAATCTCGAGGTGAACGAATGTACCGTAAATAGCAGAGCCGCCGACGGCCGCGAGCACCACTGATCAAACACCCGGCCTGAACTACCGCAAGAACTTGTAGTGTGACCACACTGTTTGGGGAACTTTTAGAAAAGCACCTTCGCGGCCTTCATAAAGCACCTTCGCTTCTAAACAAAACCCTTCCAGCCTTCACCGACGTCAACAGCACCCTGCGCGCTGCAATCAGGGTAGCGATCAACCTGAAATGTTGGAGCAAATTATCCTTTGTAAGACCTCCCAAGGCTCCAAAGGTCCCTGAAGGAAATCAAACAGACTTGATTAGAACTGCTCCAAACAAGCTTCTCAGAATGGTATCCTGTGTACTTTGCACCTCATCAACTGGGGTCTTGACTGGCTTGTTGAACTTGATGAACTTGCCTTCAGAGTGACCCATGAACAGGTTTTCGCCATGGCTTCCTTTCACGCAACCAAGTTAAGTTTGGTTCCCTAGAACACCAAGAGGTAGGACACAACATTGATGTTCAGGGAACACTCGTATGAAACTTCCTTTAATCTCAAACGTTCGGTTCCAATGTCAGACGCGGTACCATTTCCATCTGGTGTACAAGCTCCTTACTTCAGGCAACAGCGTACATCACTTCAACTCTGAAACCAGCAAAAGCACGAAGGACTTGTGGTCAGTCTTTGAATTCGAGAAGTTGTTGCACCTTTCGAAATACGGTTTGGAAATGTCATCGTATTCTTCCAATTGCCAAGGCTCCGTTGAAGAAGTCCAAAACTCCAAGCCACGTGAGGTGTTTTGCAAGTGGCACTTTGGAGCTCATGCTTCCCTCGCAATTCGCCTGTGTATACTCCTGCAGGGGGCTTGCAGCTCTGCAGCAATTCAAAATTCAATCCTTGTTTGTTGCTGGCACGTTGACGCAAGACTCCTCAAGCATAACTCCGCTGCCGGAGGCATATTCGCAGGTAAGCCTTGCAAGGAAGTCAGCCATCCGTACAGGGTAAACCAAGATATCCAAAATACATCAATTCATATCAATTCCAAAAATCACAGCTAGGTCGCTTTAGATTGCAGCGGAAACTGCACGAAAGCCCAACCTGAGCAAGTCTGGTACTAGCATGAGCAAACCAGCTGATAGCAAACTGACAAGGATTGCAGCCAAATAGCGCTGACATCATAACAAATGCTGTTCTGCAAGGGTGCTATGAACCAGCTTTGCTGCACGCCCTCTCCCGTATCCAGAGTTTGACCTGGGTGCTGACGCCAAGATTCAAGTGAACCGGAGTTCTAACTTTGTTGAGGCAAATACATTTTGCATCCGCAAATCGTGCCAGGACAAGATTGACAACCTGCCAGATTGCGCATAGGCCAATATGTGTAGCCCACATCACCACGTCTGCGTACTCCATATTATATATATCCACTGAGCCAACAGACAGTTTAAAAGATTCACCACCGACACCTGCCTGCCCTTTGGTGTACAGGAAACACAAAAGTAGTAGTCGCAGCCTCGATGAACGCATTCTCGGATTTTATGCGACTTGTTCTTCACAAGTGTCAAACTCTTCCAAACTCAGCTCGACAAGAAGGTAACACTACAGCATTGATGCTGCCACCCCCTCTGCCCGGCCTCCGAGAGAGCCAACCCTTCAGGTGCTCCTCGCAGTTGCATCTCTCAAACCAAAGCTAAAACTGCAATGTTTCCTGGTATGGACTGGTGTAGAGAAACAGTGGGGATCTGCTTCGAACTAGGGTTTGCGGATTTGGTCTGACGCTTGCGATATTATTGTGATGTGTTTTGGAGTTTAGAGACGGCATTGTGTAAGACTTGAATAACCACTCAAGACCTTCCCCGGTATATGCTGGACGAATGCTTCTTTGTTTCGATTCTTTCTGAATCCAAGAGTGTAGCAAACCTGTATCAAACACCACGTCAAAATCTATTGTGCATACGGGGACAAAACCAGAATCAAACCAACACAATCTAAAAACTCACAAAGGAGCAAGGGCATCGCTACTAGTAACAAAGGGCATTTCTACTAGGAGCAAGGAAGCTACTAGTAGCTCCTGGCCGTACTACTAGCGTTTGACTTGTCGCTGTTTGTTCTTGTTTTGACTCGCAAAGCGCCCTTGGTGACTGAGGGGAGCCCTTGGGCTATTGATATGATATGTTCTTGTTGTTGAATGTGATGCAGACCTTTGCTCCTAGTAGCATTCTTGCTACTAGGAGGGGGGGTGATTTTTTTAAGTATATACAGAAACGCATAGTAGCTTTATTGTTCCTAGTAGTAGGGCCAGGAGCCCCTAATAGCGTCCTGGCTCCTAGTAGCGATGCCCTTGCTCCTAGTAGGTTCTTGTTCCTTACTTATCATCAATCCGTACGTCCATTAGTTCCTGTGCATTAGCAATACTCCTTACTTTCTGCGCATGTGACTTGAATCGGTGCCTCCGGCGACCACATCGCAATGCGTCAAGTTATCGTGGTACTGGCAGCGTGTAGTTGATTGAATTCTTAAAGGCGTGGCCCGTGCTACTCCTGCCCTTCATAAAAAGATCCGTGTTACCCCGTGCTGTTTCCTGCCTGCTTGATTTTGTGACGTGCACCTAGCTGCTTCCACACATCATGCACACCATCGTGGTGCTGCATTGGTGCACTATAGGACTTGATCCGGTGGCTTCGCATTTCTGTCAAGGGTCAACTCTGAGTCAACAGTCTGCTTGAAGGCATCGAATTCAATTCGCGCACATTCTAAGCCGTGGAAGTGCAAACCCTGAAATTCAGCGAGGAATGAGGCGGCTGTATCATTGGCTTGAAGCATGTTGTCCTCAGGAGCTCGCTGATCCTAGCTGCACCACCCGCTCCAACAAGGCAGCATACCGCCCAGAAGGTGGCAAAGCCTCCCAAAAAGAGTGCTGTCAAGAGAGCTGGAAAAGTAAAAGCCTGTCTATGCTTGACTGTCCATCTAACCTTGAACTAGTGGTTTGAAAGGATTAACTACTCTCCCTGACTCTCCCTTAACTTAGACCTAGTCTAGACCCATCAAGTAGAAAAGCATTTTGCTGCACTTGGATCTGCCCCTGCTTAACGGTGCAACAAGTGACAACATGGAGGACAGAACTGTGTGGAAAAGGGGTCTTGAAGCGAAACACGCGAGCGAGGGAGGGAGGGAGGGAGGGAGGGAGAGAAAAAAAGAAACGGGAGGGGGAAGAGAAAAAAACAAATTAGCCCAGCTGGAGACCCCAATAGCAAGATACAAACCGGGACAAAAAGAAAAATCTGGAAACAGCTGCTGTTTTCAACACATCGACCATATCTTCCTTGGACACCATCATCACATAACCGGGACACCATCACAAAATGACCAGGGCACCATCAAAACATGACCGAGACACCGTCACAACATGACTGGGACACAATCAAAACATGATCGGGACACCATCACAACATGACCGCGCCACCATCACATCAAAACATGACCGGGACACCGTCACAACACGACCGGGACACCATCAAAACATGACCGGGACACCATCACAACATGACCCGGACACCATCACATGACCGGGACACCATCAAAACATGACCGGGACACCATCACAACGTGACACCGACACCGTCACAACACGACCGGGACACCATCAAACATGACCGGGACACCATCACAACATGACCGCGCCACCATCACATGATCGGGACACCATCAAACATGACCGGGACACAATCACATGACCGGGACACCATCAAAACATGACCGGGACACCATCACATCATGACCGGGACACCATCAAAACATGACCGGGACACCATCAAAACAGGACCGGGACACCATCACAACATGACTGGGACACAATCAAAACATGATCGGGACACCATCACAACATGACCGTGCCACCATCACATGATCGGGACACCATCAAAACATGACCATCAAAACAGGACCGGGACACCATCACAACATGACTGGGTCACAATCAAAACATGATCGGGACACCATCAAAACATGACCGGGACACCAGCATCACATGACCCGGACGCCATCAAAACATGACCGGGACACCATCCGCCCACCACCTCTGACGGTGACCCGACGGCGCCCGTCCGCCTATTAGTTTTGCAAGACCCCATAGCATGGCTATTGGGGAATCCGCCGACCTGGGGTGAGGCGTGACTGTCGATGTTAGCCTTAGCCTTAAGCTTTAGCCTTAGCCTTAGCCTGATCCTTAGCCTTAGACCTAGTCCTTAGCCTTAGACCTAGACCTTACCTCCCCTACCCCTCCGGACCCTTGTTGCAGTGACGAAATCCGGTCCTAAAAGCTACGGAATTCTCCGGGAAAGCTACCTGATGGCGACCTGGATTGTCCAAGATTCTGCCATCCCAATTGATTTACATCTTGGGGCACCCTCTCGACCCGCGCGGGAAAATAAGCACGGTCCAAAATGGTCCTGGGCCCGAATCCCGGGCTGGTCGCGGCGTGGTCCCGGCCAATGCCCTTGCTTTTTCGTAGATTTTGTCACGTTTTCTGTTGGTTTATGAGATGTTCAAAGGCTTTTCTGGCATTTTCCTAGGAATGCTCTAGGCTTTGTCTAGATTTTGTTATGTTTTCGGCTGGAGGCTTTTCCAAGAATTTTCTAGCGCTTGCTGGGAGGTACCCAAAAAGTCGACTTTTTGGGTACCTGCTGTGGTGGTGATGGGTTGGGTCACCGGGAGAAACCGATCGATTCAGCACAAGTCCGGGCGCCGAGTCGACTTTTTGGGTACCTGCTTTGGTGGTAATGGGTTGGGTCGCCGGGAGAAACCGATCGATTCAGCACAA
Organism: Durusdinium trenchii; assembly: GCA_963970005.1. Lineage (NCBI taxonomy): Eukaryota > Dinophyceae > Suessiales > Symbiodiniaceae > Durusdinium > Durusdinium trenchii. Next base: position 111,053 of record CAXAMN010010946.1, on the reverse strand, counting down.
GTCCGGCGCCGATACGCGTGGCATTTGAATGTACCCTAGACCATGGGCAGCGCCCTGCGGCCCCACAGGCCGCAGAACCCAACGCGTCACGGGGTTCATGCAAGAGCTGACGTCCGATGGTAAATCTGGGAGGTACCCAAAAAGTCGACTTTTTGGGTACCTGCTTTGGTGGTGCTGGGTTGGGTCTAAATTCTTGGGCAATGATATCCTTTATGGGGAGGAGGGCTCCGCATCACGGGGTTCATGCAAGAGATGACGTCCGATGGTCAATCTGGGAAAAAAATACCGCGGTCCACCCGCGCTGCTCCGTCCTAGAACCAACACGCCACATGGCGCGGACACGGGCGCCTGACAGGCATGCGAAAATCTTACCAGAGCCTTTCACGTTACCACGGGCACTGGCCGGACCTCGTCCAGCGCAAAATCTAAACAAAGCCTAGAGCATTCCTAGGAAAATTCCAGGGCATGTGCCGGGAACACTAGAATCAAATAGGTTAACAATAGATTAATCAATTTTTGGGGAAATCTGGGAACCTAAACACAAGAGGAAGTCCTAGAAAATTCTACAACAATGGAAGAAAATAGGTTCGCAATTTTCTACGCATACCTGCCAAATCCTACAACTCCCTTTTACAACAAACCCCGGGTCCGGAAAGGTAAAAAAGTAAGGTCTAAGTCTAAGTCTAAGGCTAAGGCTAAGTCTATGGCTAAGGCTAAGTCTATGGCTAAGGCTAGGCTAAGGCTAAGGCTAAGGCTTAAGGCTAACATCGACAGTCACGCCTCACCCCACCTCTCTGGCTAGAGCAAGGCTAGCGCTAAGGTTCTATCCCTTGGGGGTCGGCGGCTGCAGGCGGTAGCCTGGTAAATCCGGGCGCCGGCCACGGGCCCGTGTCCTTGCCGGAGGCCTTCGGTTGGTAACCGAAGGTTATATACGCTCGCCGCCCCTGCCGCCGACCCTTTTGTTGGACCGCGGGGATACCCCCGCCCGACCCCCGCCCGAATCCGCCCGACAGATTTATATGTATCTTGCGCTGGATGTTCGAAAAATGTTCAAAAACATCGTTTTTTACAGTGTTTCGTGGCCTTCGGCGTCCACGACAGGGTGCCCGTGGTGTCGGTTATGCGTGCCGCGCGGGCAGGCTTAATCGACATTTCGTGGGTGTTGGGCACATGAGTTGCCTTACATATCCCTAACATAGGCCCAAGATAGCCAACATATCCCCAACATATGTCCAACATAGCCTCCAAGATGGCTCAACATAGGGCCAACATAGACCAACATGGGGCCAACATACGCCAACATAGGCCCAACATAGGCCCAACCTAGGCCAACATAGGCCTAACATAGGCCGACCTAGGCCCAACATAGGCTCAACATGGGCCCAAGATGCGCCCAACATAGGCCACATGGGCTCAACTTGGCCCAACCTGGGGCCAAGATGCGCACCAGATAGCTTAACTTTGCTCAATAGGAGAGGGAAAGAGAGAGAGTGAGAGAGAGGGAGAGGGAAAGCGAAAGCGAGAGAGAGGGAGAGAGAGAGAGAGGCAAAGACAGCGAAGACGGAGACAGAGAAGACCGAGACAGAGACAGAGAAGACAGAGACAGAGACTGACAGAGAAAGAGACAGAGACAGAGACAGAGACAGGGACAGAGACAGAGACCGACAGCGAGAGAGAGAGAGAGAGGGAGAGGGAGAGGGAGAGAGGATCCAGTGCGCGGACTCTAACCCAAATTGGCCGGCGCCCGGCTGTCAGGCGTAAGCCTCATAAATCCGGGCGCCGGCCACGGGCCCGTGTCCTTGCCGGAGGCCTTCGGCTGGTAACCGAAGGTTATATACGCTCGCCGCCCCTGCCGCCGACCCTTTTGTTGGACCGCGGGGATACCCCCGCCCGACCCCCGCCCGAATCCGCCCGACAGATTTATATGTATCTTGCGCTGGATGTTCGAAAAATGTTCAAAAACATCGTTTTTTACAGTGTTTCGTGGCCTTCGGCGTCCACGACAGGGTGCCCGTGGTGTCAGTTACGCGTGCCGCGCGGACAGGCTTAATCGACATTTCGTGGGTGTCGGGCACGTGCTAAGAGCAAAGGCGGAACATGTGCTCCAAGATGATCTGACAGAGGCCCTCAAGAGGACTCAACATAGGTCTCAGATATGGCCCACATGGCCCCAAGATGGGGCAACATAGGCCCCACACAGTCTCACATAGCTGCAAGATGACCCTACCTAGCTCTCAGATATGGGAAACATAGCCCCAAGATGAGCCAAGATTGCCTCAAGATGTGGCAACATAGGTCCCACACAGTCTCAAAAAAAAAGAGAGAGAGAGAGAGACAGCGAAGATGACTCTCCCTAGCTCTCAGATATGGGAAACATAGCCCCAAGACGGGCCACATAGGCCCCACACAGTCTCAAAAAGAGAGAGAGAGAGAGAGAGAAAGAGACAAAGAGAGAGAGAGAGAGACAGAGACAGCGAAGACAGATACAGAGAAGACCGAGACAGAGACAGAGAAGACAGAGACAGAGAAGACAGAGACAGAGACAGACAGAGACAGAGATAGAGACAGAGACAGAGACCGAGACAGAGACAGAGACAGAGACAGACAGAGAGAGGGGAGGGAGAGAGGAGAGAGAGAGAGAGAGAGAAAGATGGCAGGAAATGTGCAAGACGGCTCTCCCGACTTCGGCGTATACTCGGTATACGCCCGGGCGGTCAGCCTCCTTCGCGAGAAGGATGCTACCGGGACGCCCGAAGTCCCGGTCCCCGTCTTGCACAGGGAGGGGTTGTTCGGTCCCCCACCGACGGAAGATGTAGACGATGTGCACCTGGCGAGAACGAACTCGCAGACACTGCTGTCTGCACGCACCGCGCATCCGGCGAGAACGAACTCACAGACACACCGCGCGTCCAGCGCTCGCTGACCGGTCCTTTTTGACTGCTACGGCCTGGTTGTTGTCATGAAGTTGGCCGCGTGAGCGATGCTCTGGCGGAGGCTAGAGCGAAGGCGCAAACGCGCCAAGGATTGTGCGACTGGACGCGCACAGCATCTAGGCTCTCGACGGTGGTGCGATGGAGGGGGTTGGTGATTAGACGGTTGTTGCCACCGCTTGTTAAGGCATGAGAGACTTGAAATGACATACCCACATACCCACGTCGAAATCGTGAGAGGGCATCGAGAAGGATGTGCTGGATGTGGCACAGTATTTGCAATGCGACTGTGACAGAGTCATGTGCTGGCAGATGGTTCAATCGAACCTTTGGCTCCACAAGCCCACGAAAACGAAGCCATGGCCGAGGCCGTTCGGGAGCAAACGATCGAAACCCTGCTCTGCACTTGCTTTTTGACAATGGAATTTCTATTAAGTGGGCGGAGTATGGTATTTGCCGGGCATGAGCGATGCTCTTGCGGAGTACGCACCAAGGATTTGCGCGGTTGGAAGCACGCCGCGTTCGACTTGCCTACGGAGTGTCTAGAATGGAACTTTTATTAAGTGGGCGGACTATGGTTTTTGTCGGGCATGAGCGATGCTCTTGCGGACTTGGCTGCAGCGGCTGCGCGATGCGCTGGCTCTCGGGTATAGGGGGTGAGATGGTGCTGCCCATGGTGGTTCTGTGCACCAGGCTTTTGACTACGGAATTTCGACAATGGAATTGTTATTAAGTGGGCGGACTATGGGTACGGAATTTCTAGAATGGAATTATCTATTAAGTGGGCGGACTATGGTTTTGCCGGGCATGAGCGATGCTCTTGCACGTGAACCAAACGCTCTCGTAGGGGATGAAATATACCTACCCAGGGTGGTTTTGTACCTCAGCTTATCGTGCTTATGCTTCTGCTTGTGCTCTGCGAACCTTTAAACGCTCTCGGTCATCCGCACACGTTCGCAATGCACACCCGGGCGGTCAGCCCCCTTCTTGCGAAGGACGCTGCCGGGACGCCCGAAGTCCCGGCCCCCGTCTTGCACAGGGAGGGGTTGTTCGGCCCCCCACCGACAGAAGACGTACACCCGGGCGGTCAGCCCCCTTCTTGCGAAGGATGCTGCCGGGACGCCCGAAGTCCCGGCCCCCGTCCTGCGCGAGGGTGGGAGAGCGATGCTCCCCCACAACCTTTTTAGCCGACACAGAGGTAGAGACAGAGACAACTACCGACAAATACCGCGACGGAGACACGGACGAAGACCCAGGCCAACACTGAGGGGACAAGGAGAAACACAGAGAAAGAGAAGAGAAGGAGAAGGAGAAAGAGAATGACAGCAAGAGACACAGCACAGAAAGAGGAAGAGAAAGATAGAGAAAGATACCGGCACGGAGACAGCGAAAAGAGAGAGCGAGGATGAAAAGGACCAAGACAAAGCGACAGCGAAAGAGAGAGAGTACTCAGCCCTGCACACCCTCGTCGTTCACGCGTTTCACACAAACCCTCACCCTGCTTGGCCGGCGCCCGGCTGTCAGGCGTAAGCCTCTTAAATCCGGGCGCCGGCCACGCGCACGTTCCCTTGCCGGAGGCCTTCGGTTGGTAACCGAAGGTTATATACGCTCGCCGCCCCTGCCGCCGACCCTTTTGTTGAGCCGCGTGTATACCCCGTGTCGACCCCCGGTCGACCCCCGCCCAAATCCGGTCGACAGATCTATATGTGTCTTGCGCGGGATGTTCAAAAAATGTTCAAAAACATCGTTTTTTACAGTGCTTCGTGGCCTGGCCTTCGGCGGATACGACTTTCGCCTAACAGGGCGCCGGTGGTGTCGGATATGCGTGCCGCGCGGACAGGCTTAATCGACATTTCGTGGATGTTGGTGACATAAGTTGCCTCACATTTCCCCAACGTAGCCCCAAGATAACCAACATATGCCCAACATAGCCTCCAAGATTGCTCAACATAGGGCCAACATTGGCCAACATAAGCCTAACATGCGCCAACCTGGGCCAACATAGGCTCAACATGGGCCCATGATGTGCTCAACATAGACCACATGGACCCAACTTGGCCCAACCTAGGGCCAAGATGCGCGCCAGATAGCTTTACTTTGCTCAATATAGTCCCCACCAAGTCTCAAAGAGAGAGAGAGAGGGAGAGAGACAGAGAGACAAAGAGAGAGAGAGAGAGAGGACCCAGCCCTGCACATACCCAAACCCAAATAGGCCGGCGCCCGGCTGTCAGGCGTAAGCCTCATAAATAAAGGAAGAAAGCAACACGGCTTCCCACTCAATGGTAGCAGATTAAATCTGACCAAACCAAATGCTCTTGAAAACAATAGTACCTTGTCCACCTGCACTACTCTCCATATTGAATGCAAAATGCTTGCAGGCAGTTCATTGATGCATTAGTCGCTTGTTCCGAGGCCGTCAAAGAGATTGAAACTGAAGCTTGATGAGTTGAGATAATAACGCTCTTTGTTTGAAGCTGCTGAGAATGCGTGAAGTTGGGTACAAAAATGGGCACCCCCCTCGTCTCTTGACCAAGCGCAAAAAACTTTAGACTCTACATCGGCCATTTTTTGAAGCATCGAAGCTGCAATTCTCTGTGAAGACAACCAGCAATAAAATGGTCAACTCTGTGTCCACGTTGCTGCGGAAAACGTGTACTCAGTGCAGCCTCTTCTGCAGCGCGAAGCTCAGCATCTGCACGCAGCAGATTTGGTGCCTGTGAAAGCATCACGCTCAAAGTAGGCCCATGTTCAAACCACATATCAATTGAATCAATTGAGCTAGTGTACAATTCTCTACAATGCTCGGAAAAAAAGAAAAACAGGCCCCTGCAAATTAAGAGCAAGATGTACTGCCTCCAGTTCTGCAGCATCGGAGTTGCCTTCAGCTTCACGGGATTTGCAATGCAAGCAGCATTGGCAAAGCCGCACTCTCCATGCACAAACAGCGAAATGTATGCCCAACATGTCACAGCTGAATGTCTGTGACCGTAGGAAAACGCAGGTAGGGCAACTCAAACAAGCATGGGAACGGGAAACCTGGGAAGACAGCAGCGAAGAACCGTTCACGGAGGATTGCGTTGATGCCAAGGTGTTCACAAGGTGGTAGGTGGTGTGACGGCGCTTCAACCCTGCAAACACTCAAACCTTGCAGGATTCATCACGGAAAGGCAAAACAAGTGAAAAAAAATTGTAAAGATCCCATCTGGTTGCTTGATCTCCCCTTTCTCATGTCAACTGAATGATACTTTTCACTTGGGGGGATAACGGGGGATATCGACACTATTTTTGTGCGGAAGCACAGCATAATGCTGCGTAGGATAGCCCGGGATAAGAAGGCACCACTTGACTGTCAGAGTGTGCATTGGGGTGAGAAGACGTCCCGGGGAGGGGTGATACGGTGATCGTTGCCGGCAAAGGCTTTGGCAACAAGATCTTGACTGCCTTTGCTGAACGAATAACAGTGAGAAGCACAATTTCTAAAATTCAGATTGAGGACGTGGGCAGCAACAATTCCACAGGAATGGCCCAGGTCTGTGAGAGGGCAATGCTGCTGTATTGACAGCAGGTACACAGAGCAACAAGAAATGTTTGGCGTTTGGGAAGGACAATGAGAAGCCTATGCGAAGGCCCATCCAGCCCCAGCTGGATGTGGCATGAAATGGGCCCACTGCTATTTTTGGACCATATATAAGCTTGACCGTTTGCAGGGGCTCAGCCGGCCTTAAGGCACAAAGAGCTTTTCCTATGGAGGACATTGAAACGGTTGACAAACGACACGGGGCAGATGCAGGCATGGCATTCATATTAGCTACCGTGCCTGGCAAATAACAGCTATGCACGGCCATGCACAGCTTGCAGCTCGCACACATTTGCAACAATCGGGTGGATGCAACAGAATCGCTGCAGAATCAATTTTGGCTTCCATTTGGCCCCAAACAAGAGTATTGAGAGCGCATCAAAAGTGGGACAAATACACAGACGGCACCCTTGGCGAAACACATTATATAGATCGTGCGGCAATACTATCATTCACTAAAGCAAGAAGCGGAAAGCCCAAAGCTCACATACATACATTGAAGACGAGAGGTTTCCCAAAAAAGAACCTCCTTTGGTGTTAGTGGAATTCTTTCCAGCCAAGTGAAGCAAGCTAATCTGTGCAATAGTGGCCTGCATATATGCTATGTATAAAAGATATATGTCGAGTAACATTGTGATATGTATGCCAAATTCCATTCACATGACTGCGCTGCAAACTCTTTGAGCCAACCACGGTCTGTGTCACGTGGACAGCTCGGCCTCAGTCTTTGAGCAATCACACAGATTAGGCAGACAATAAACGGATAAGCACAGCTTCAGCTGATAAGCTGATGTTTGAACTCATTGTAAAAAAACTAGCCGTTTGCCTTTGCAACTTCAACTGGGTGGCACAGCGGGGACTTTCTTCGAACAAAGAGATTGGGCTTAGAGAGCTGGTCGATACGACTCACAAAGACACAAATGTACGACAAACGATCATTTGACAACAAATGTCGAGAAATAGCGGGCATAGAGGTGGGCCCTGTTGGTGGCAGGCTCTTCACTGGACCAGCAATCCAAATTCTACATGAAATCTCATGCCATGGATAGTTCCGCAAAGGAGTTAAATCTCCCGCGTCGAGCCCTGATTCAAACTTCCTTGCTGTCTGCCTGCAAATCTCGAGGAAGGCTGGGCTGCCAAGTGCTGATTGCGCTACAGCAACTCGCAAAGAAGCCTGAGATTTCTCAAGCAAGGCAGGTGTGGATTATGTAAGATTTCCTCAAGCAAAATCTTGGCGAGTTCTCGATTGGCCTGGTCCACTGAGTTTTGCAGAGATTCTGACTGTCCTGCTAGGGCACTGAAAGAGCTGAGAGAAAGCTCGCAATACTGTTTAAAGAACAGAACAGGAGACCACTAGAGTGCGTAGTTTCTATGTTTCTGCATTAAGGGAATCTGCCTGAATGTTCTGTGTCTATGTCCGCTTTACATTCTCCACTGTTGTCTGCCTTCATGTCATGTGCATCTAAAAGCTCCTCAATGTCATTTGCACTGATAAAATATGTAAAAACACAAACATTTTGAGAAAACGAAACAACAACAAAAACATAGAGAAAACCAAAAAAATTGTTCTGGAGGTCTTTGCCATGCCTCACCTTGTCTGCTAAAAGAGTCCTTGAGAATTGTGTTTTAGTTTTGTTTGTTTTCTCGAGGTTTAACCTGATCCCGATTAATCTGGATTATCTTGATTAATAGCATTCGGCTTCACGAATCGGACAGCTGGTTCCAGCCTTCTTGTCCCAAATTGAAAGGCTTGGGCATGGCTTAATTCTAACTTATATTAAGTTCTAATTTGAGTCAACTCTAACTTAATTCTAATTCAGTTTTGACTTAAATGATTCAAAGTTTATCCTAATTTAGTGTTAATCTAATGAAATGTAATTCCAGCGTCATTTTGGATTTAATTTGCGTTTAGTTCAAAGTCAATTATCATTTATCGTTGCCTTAACTCGAGTTCAAGTCATTCATTTCTAATTTTCTTGTCTTACAACTTGAATATGCTTCTGCTTTCAACCCAACTAATTCTTATTGATTTCGACAAGAGATTGCAAAGTTAATCCTAACTTACTTCTAAATTGAATGCTAACTCTATTACTAATTGAATCTAATTCATTTATAGATTGAGTTAAACCTATATTTAGATTGAATTCCAAAACTACTTTTAACTGAATTCCAATTGAATTCTAATTGAATTCAAATTCAATTCTACTCCAATTCTACTCTAGTTGTTTTGTGAATTTGGTTTTAGGTTTAATTCAAATCCAATTCTAATCCTAAGTCAATTCAAGTTCTAAGCGAGTTCTAAATTAAAACAGTCTACATCGATGCAGATTGAACTATAGTTCAATTCCAATATAAACAAATTGGCGGTAATTCAACTTTGATATACTTCTAAAATAATTCTACTTGCGCAATTCAAGTTTGATTGTTTTACACTTCTATATAAGTGCGTTCTATTATAATTTCAATCTAATTCTGATTTGTGTCTAATTAAGTGCAAGTTGAATTGTAAACGTAATTCTAGTTTAACTCTGGTTCAATGTCAGGAATGATCTACTGTGAAAATGAAGTCAAGCCACGCGCATCCAGCTCTTTAAGATTGTGGGTGACTGTGAGAGTGCAATTTCTTGATTTCATTTGTTCCTCAAAGTTTAAACTCTTCACTGACTGGACTGTAAAGTTGCTTTTGTTTTGACTCCACGGCAGCTCATGGAAGATTCTATTCTGTACAGATTCAATTTAGTATAGTTCTATTTTAGTTCTCTTTCAATTCCAATTTTAGTCTTGTTGATTGTCCAGTTTCAGTTTAGTCCTTATACAATTCAAACTTGCTTGGTTTTAAAACTCTATATAATTTGACCCTATTTTAGTTACAGTTGAATTCGGGTTATTTCCAGTTTTGAATATAATTTGCATCAAGCGTATATCTTATTTATTATGTTATGTAAATCTTTATTCTATGCAAATTCAATAAGCTTTGCATTATATAAAGCTATCATTTAAACGCACCACCTCCTCTCTAATTAGAATTAATTTTAGAAAAATCAACATACAAGTGAATCAGAATTTAGTTTAGACCATGGGAGTTGCAAGTCCTTCCCAAGTAGCCAAGCCATTGCAAAGGCTTTGCAGGATTGGCTCGTCCGGCCTGCAACCGTTATTCCAGTCATCGGCTTCTCTCGTGAAGTCTGTAATCCCCAAACAGTGGAGCTTGCAAGCCATATCCTTGCCTCACGACATGAACCCTGCAAGGGCCACAATCAGATGGCTGGAAAAGCAACTCCCACTCATGCCTCGAGTAGTGCTTCCACATGCTTCCACCATTGCGGTCCAAAATTGTCTGCTTTGACGCATGGAAGTTACGACAACTCATGAAAACACCGACGGGATGGCCATGGTCCCCCATAAGTTGGCGCTCCCACAGTCTATACACGCAACTCTTGCTCAGACTGGTAACACTCGACATGGAGTAATTAAATGCAAACTCTCGGTCACTGGAAAGCCTGTGAAGTAAGCTCATCGCTAAGAAGCAGTAAGACCGCCTTGGCCCCTTTTACTCAACTGGCATTGAAGCTTGTATAATCAAGAACAAACATTAAATATTGTAAAATATGCCACATACACCTACACACACACACGTACACGTACACGTATATACACATACACGCATATACATACACATACACGCACACGTACACATATTATATACCATATACACCACATATATATATATACCTACACATACATGTATATATGTCACGTATACGTGTATATATATATACATATACAATTACATGTACATCTAGAGTATATACATTTACATTTACCTTCACCTTTACATGTAATGTTACAGACATACATTCATACATATTATCATATCATGTCATATCAATCTCAAGGTTCTTTCAATGCGCATTGAAGACAATGAGTCACAAACCGGTTGCATTAAGTCTGGCACTGTGAGGCATGACTGTCTGGGCCTGACACATTGTGAATTGGCCGCTCTAGGGTGACAAGTCCCAGGACCCTCCATCCATCTCCATCCTATATATAATGCCGCAATGCAAAGAAATCGGTACCATGAAGCATCTCAAACTTGCTAGGACTGCTGGCGAGAGACTTTGTAGCCGGACCGTCTCAAGTGTGCGTATACCTCAGGACACACCAAAGGCGATATTGCTGACATTGCCATTGGTGCCTTCTCTGCTTTGCAAGCCAGTTTGTCTGCAGAAAGTTACGCTAAATTTTGCTATCAGTTGTGCAATCTTAAAAGCAAAACAATGTCAAGGCATCAGCCATGTAGCTGTCTACTGCCAGGTGCTTCTGAAAAGTGTGGCCTTGCAAGAGTCTGAGCGCTAGAGAAATCATCAAAATCATCAATCAAATCGTGTTGCCGGGTCTTGCGCGCATACAATGGTCAAACCGCAGACCCTCCGATAAAGATCGAGAACCGAGTACTTTTACCCCCGATATTGAGTTGCGAGGCACTGATGATTGGAGACAAAATGATATGGACAAAAGGCAAGAGTCAGTGGGATGGGATGAATCTTGGATTCAGGAAAGTATGGCTGGTTCACATCCATTCGCTAATGATGGTTCAAACAAAGATTTAGAGTGTGGCACGCTGTGGAGGCCCCATTCTTACGATGTTTTTGAACATTTTTAGTATACCGGAGGCACAGACGCACTGAATGGACTTGGCTGCCACGGTCTTAACTCCAGGGGGTCCGCTGCAAGGGCTAGCTTTCAGCTTTCTGGGGGGGGGCACCAGAATAAACGATTGATGGTTTTCTAAACTTGCCAGAAATTTTTTTTGGCGCAACCCCCAAGATGCATGGAAGCCCGCTTCAAAGCTTAGAGGCCCACATTTAGATTCAACCTTTCTCATCCGTTTACATTGAGTGAGCTGTGGGATCTGAAGGTTTCAAGTCTATTTGGGTGCACTTCTAATTTGAGATTTTCGTATTTTTCAGGACTTGTTCTAAACCACTGGAATAGAGCAGGTTTCTTATTAGCACCTAGCTAATTACAGCAATTTCGTGTCCGTAGCAGAGACACAGGTGTCGTAGCTGGCCAAATACATTGGAACAGTGCAGGTTTCATATTACTTGCTGGTTGATTGTGGGAGCTGTCATAGCTGGCAAAATACATTGGAATAGTGTAGGCGTCAGGGAAATTCCTAGCAGAGAAACAGTAAAGATAAAAAAATAGCACAGGAGGCATATATGGTTGGATAGAATTTTTGCCCCAGGGAGTTCACCTTCAATTATTGATTTCGTGGGGCGCGGGTGTCGGAGATGAAGTGCAGATTTCGTGGCGCGGGGGGGGGGCAGCGACCCCCCAGCAGCACACCAGATCCAAAGGTTGGAAAGCAAACAAATGGAAAAACAAAAACAAAAAGAGAAAGGAGAACAGCTGCCAAAGCAGAAAAACAACAAAAGCAAAGAGCAGAAAGACAAAAACACAAAGCGCAGAAAAGCAACAAAAGCAAAAACGCAGCATAAGCAGAAAAACAACATAAGTAGAAAAACAACAAAAGCAAAAAACAGCAGAAGCAGAAAAGCAACAAAAGCAAAAACAGCAAAAGCGGAGTCCGAAAAAATATACCAAAAAAACGGTGCTTAAAAAAAACAAAAAAACGAACCTCCAACCTATTTTGAGGCATTGTCCTGCTGGCTATCCCTCATTGCAAAAACTAAAGTAAGAAGTGGTAGGCCAAATGATTAACCAATATATATATATATACATTTTCTGTTAAGCTGATACTCAATGACCTTTTCAAAACACCGTAAAGTGAGGCCTCCACAACATACCTTTCTGGAGATTTAAGCCTGACACTGCTTGCAGCCCAAGCACATCAGTGGATACAAGTTGGATTAGAGCTCGTCTCACCTTCATGCCTATCACCGCTAAAATTTGGACTTCAAAACTGCGCGTCCCAATGTGTTTTCTAGCGCTCAAGCTGCTTCACTTCTCTTACAAA
>CAXAMN010010946.1:55407-83566 GCA_963970005.1 Durusdinium trenchii | reverse complement strand
CACTTCCTTTCATATGTCTCCCACTTCTTTTCATTTGTCTCCCAGTTCTTTTCATTTGTCTCCCACTTTTTTTCATTTTTCCCCAAACAGTTTACTGTTAGGGGTTCTCAATGCTTTAAAGAATGGTCACCTTGATGCTGGATGGTCTGGGCGGGTTCCCGGCCGGCTTGTCTCCCACTTCTTTTCACTTGTCTCCCACTTCTTTTCACTTGTCTCCCGGGCGCTTGTGGTCGGGTTCCCAGCTGGCTTGTCTCCCACTTCCTTTCATTTGTCTCCCACTTCGTCTCCCAGTTCCTTCCTTTCATTTGTCTCCCAGTTCTTTTTCCCCAAGCAGTTTACTGTTGGGGGTTCTCAATGCTTTAAAGAATGGTCGCCTTGGTGCTGGATGGTCTGGTCGGGTTCCCGGCCGGCTTGTCTCCCACTTCCTTTCATTTGTCTCCCAGTTCTTTTCTTTTGTCTCCCAGTTCTTTTCATTTTTTGTCTCCCAGGCTGGGTGCTTGTGGTCGGGTTCCCGGCTGGCTTGTCTCCCACTTCCTTTCATTTGTCTCCCAGTTCTTTTCATTTGTCTCCCCAGGCTGGGTGCTTGTGGTCGGGTTCCCGGCTGGCTTGTCTCCCACTTCCTTTCATTTGTCTCCCACTTCCTTTCATATGTCTCCCACTTCTTTTCATTTGTCTCCCAGGGTTCCCGGCTGGCTTGTCTCCTACTTCCTGTCATTTGTCTCCCACTTCTTTTCATTTGTCTCCCACTTCTTTTCATTGTCTCCCAGGGTTCCCGGCTGGCTTGTCTCCCACTTCCTTTCATTTGTCTCCCACTTCTTTTCATTTGTCTCCCAGTTCTTTTCATTTGTCTCCCAGGCTGGGTGCTTGTGGTCGGGTTCCCGGCCGGCTTGTCTCCCACTTGCTTTCATTTGTCTCCCGGTTCTTTTCATTTGTCTCCCAGGCTGGGTGCTTGTATGTCCTTGTCTATTGGCCATGAAGCATTTCTATTCATTTGTCTCCCAGGTCCGTCACTGCTGGTGCCATGTAGCATTTCTACTCATTTGTCTTTCAGGTCTGTCACTGGTGGTGTCCGCCGGGCATGCAGCATTTCTATTCATTTGTTTCCCGGGTCTGTCACTGGTGCTGCCGCCCTTTTCTGCTGTTTCTATTCATTTGTCTCCCATGTCTGTCACTGCTAATTTCCGCCCTTTTCCGCTGGATTTCTATTCATTTGTCCTTCAGGCTTGTCACTCGCGGTGTCCGCCCTTTTCCGCTGTTTCTACTCATGTGTCTCCCAGGTCTGTCACGGCTGGTGTCCGCCCTTTTCCGTTGGCCATGTAGCATTTCTATTCATTTGTCTTTCAGGTCTGACTGTGAGTGTTTGGTCTCCCAGGTCTGTCACTGCTGGTGTCCGCCCTTTTCTGGTGGCGATGCAGCATTTCTATTCATTTGTTTTCCAGGTCTGTCACTGCTGGTGTCCGCCCTTTTCTGCTGGGCATGCAGCATTTCTATTCATTTGTTTCCCGGGTCTGTCACTGGTGCTGCCGCCCTTTTCCGCTGGCCATGTAGCATTTCTATTCATTTGTCTCCCATGTGATTTCTTTCTTTTTGTCTTTCAGGTTTGGTGCCTGCACTGCTGTTTTCTGCCCTGTCCGCTGGAACAGGTTCGCCTGTGAAAGGTTCTTGCTCCTTTGCAAGGGGTGCGTGACTGTCTCCGGGATTGCATTCCTGCCACACTGTGTAACTCTCTCAGCTTTGTTTTCCTTTTCGGGCAACCGTTGGATGAATGCCGGATTGGATTTTGGCGGCGTGGCAGCGATCTCTCTGTTCAGTTGGGGCGGAGGGCATACGTCAGGCACCAGAAATCAATTTCATGTCACACCCTTCGCTCCTCATGCTTTTGTTTCTTGTCCTCACGTGGTCAGCACCCCGCTGACTGAGCAGCATGACCAGCATCATGTTCGCGCTTGAAGAATAATTCCCCAAAAGGTTTACTGTTAGGGCTTCTCACTTCTTTCTTAAGATGTGTCCGCCCGCTCTGTACTGCTGTGTCCGTCTCTGCCTTGCAATCCTTTACATTTGTCTCCCAGCTCTGGACGTCGCAAGCTCTAGTTTCGATTTTGAAAAACACAAACTGTTTGGGGTCTACGGTGGTGTAATTAGAAAAGACTTGGATGCTTCAACTTCGCTCGAGTGGCACCTGCTACACCCTGCATGGAACTCTGAATTGCTTCCAAGTTCAAATTGAGACTGAGAACCTGGTTAGCACACCGCCATTTTCTCGCAGCTCTGCTTCGCCTTTGCCGAACATTGCACTTCACATGACTTCACAATTAGCAACTGAGCTTTGAAGAAGCAGAACGCTTAGCATAGCCGCTGAAGCGTCGCCTGAGATCACGGCACTCGGCAGGGCCGTGGTCTTGCAGCTGGCGCTGCTGAGAACAGGCCTGCATCGTCGCCGTGCAAGAGTGTGCAAAAAAAAAATATATATATATATATATCTATATTTATATACCACCGTAGACCCCAAACAGCTTGTGTTTTTCAAAATCGGCACACTCTGCAACTAGAGCTTGCGACGTCCAGAGCTGGGAGACAAAGAACTGCAAGGCAGAGTCCAGAGCTGGGAGACAAATGTAGACACAGGGAGACAAATGTAAAGGATTGCAAACGACATGCAGCGCAGAGCTGGGTGACAAATAAAGGATTGCAAGGCAGAGGCGGATACAGCAGTCTAGAGCTGGCAGACAAATGCAAAGGCTTGCGAGGACACATGTAAAGGATTGCAAGGCAGAGGCGGACACAGCAGTCAGAGCTGGGAGACAAATGTAAACGATTGCAAGCGACACGCAGCCCAGAGCTGGGAGACAAATGTAAAGGATTGCAGGGCAGAGCAGCTGGGAGACAAATGTGAAGGGTTGCAAGCGAGAGGGGGAGAGAAGAGGCATATGTAAAGGAAAGAAGGAAGACAAGGCGGACACAACGACCAACAAGAAGGGGGACAACAAGGGAGACAAGAAGGGAGACAAAAGGAAACAGAAGGGAGAGGAGACAAGGCGGACACAGTGACCAACAAGAAGGGGGACACAGTGACCAACAAGAAGGGACACCAAGAGAGACAAGCCAGACGGAAGGCGGACACGCTGTCCGGCAGCAAGGCGGACACTCTTAGAAAGCGTTTAGAACCCCTAACAGTAACCTGTTTGGGAAGTACAGAAATCTCCTGGAGACAAATGAATAGAAATGCTGGAAAGGGGAAAAGGGCGGATGCCAGCAGTGCAGGCACTGAACCTGGAAAACAAAAGTAAGGAATTCACTTTAAAGACAAACGAATTAAAATGCTGCATGGCCAGCAGAAATGGGCGGACACCAGCAGTGACAGAAAGGGCGGACACATCTTAAGAAAGAAGTGACAAACCCTACGTAACGGCAAACTGTTTGGGGAATGAATAGAAATGTTGCATCGCAGCAGTGACACACCTCGGAGACAAATGAACAGAAATGCTACATGGGCCAGCGGAAAAGGGTGGACACCAGCAGTGACAGACCTGGGAGACAAATGAATAGAAATGCTACATGGCAAGGGCCGGACACCACCAATGACAGCGGACACCAGCAGCGACAAACCTCGAAAAACCAATGCATAGAAATGCTACATGGCCAACGGAAAAGGGCGGACACCAGCAGTGACAGACCATGAATAGAAATGCTACATGGCCAGCGGAAAAGGGCGGACACCAGCAGTGACAGACCTGCGAATCAAATGAATAGAAACGCTACATGGCCAGCGGAAAAGGGCGGACACGAGCATTGACAGACCTGGGAGACAAATGAATAGAAATGCTACATGGCCAGCGGAAAAGGGCGGACACCACCAGTGACAGACCTGGGAGACAAATGAATAGTAATGTTGCATCGCCAGCGGAAAGAGGCGGACACCAGCAGTGACGCAAAGGGCGGACACATCTTAAGAAAGAATTGAGAACCCCTAACAGTAAACTGTTTGGGGAATGATCAATATGTCCCACCTCCTCCAGTTGCTCCAAAGCTTGTTGTACTTCACGCCTAGGCTTGACACAGTACAACAAAAGTCTTTGGAGAATCTGCAACTTCTGAGATCAACATCTCAAGGAAATCAAACACAACAATGCACCAATGTTGCACCTTTGCATCAACGTGCAATTTTGTCTATGCGCTTGGCTCACGCGTCAGTGACTGAGTAGCATCGGCAGTCTGCCGCAAAATTGGAGCACTTGGTCAAAAGCAACAAAACAATGCACGGCAAAAATGCTGTGGCTTCGTTCACATGCATTTCGTTATTCCTGACAGAAATCTTTCCACCTGCCATCGCGGGCCAAAGCCAAGCAATTTCTGCTGCCGACGAGCAGCCATGTCGCATAACAGGCAACGGGAAAATGTTGCGCGTGTGCATGCGGCTGTGTAGTGCTTGCAAGACTTAAGACTTGATTTCAAATGACGTGGCAACCGGAAACAGATTTATCTGTGTTGAGACTGCTTCACAATGCTTTTGATCATTCCAATGATAGGGATTTACCCCTCTGTGACCATGCAAGAGTCCATGACCCAAGTATCATAGGGGCCTTTTCTTCCGCAAGGAAGATCACATCTCGTCTCCACTGGACTTCTGAGCCAAGTACTTCAACAAATGAGACATGGGTGCATGAATGATTCATGCTTGTTCAGCTTGGCTTGACGGCTCAAGCACCACTGGGTTCAGTCTGTAGCTTTGGAAATGAGCCAGCCTCTTGAATTGGAGTTGACGGCCTAACCTGGCAGAACCGATGGTATTTCTATTGCAGCAATCTATGGTAACCGGTAGGTACCACTGGCCCGTCGACTTGCCTTCCTGCCATATGCGAAGCCCAGGATCACATCGGACGGTATCAAAGGCTGTCGGGCGAGATTGAGAAATACTGTAAATGCAAACAAATCCAATGTAACAAGCCAACATGTGCAATTAATTTCAAGCAAGCACCTTCCCCAAGTTCCGGCTGCGACCCTGACAATGTATGCAAAAGATTGGATATCATGAACTCACCATCACATTGAATCTGTGAATGTCCAACTAGTGAGGCTCTGGCAGATAGCCGGGGTGGGTCAGGAGCTTGTTGAAAGTAATGTCGCAGATCCTCTAGAGTCTGAATAGAGTACCATCTATTCCAAACTGTGTTCTGAATCATCGAGTGTGTGCTCTCAGACTGTGTCCTTGGCATTTGTAACTCTGTCGGCAGCGGCTTTCCTAGCGTTAATGACTGGGATGTTACCCTTGCCTTTGCGAGCGAGATGGTGCGTCCTGTTGACTGACATAAAGTCTGGCTCATCAGCCTGCACCAAAGAATCAACTAGAAACCTTCGACTCTGTTCCCATTCGGGCCTGCATTCGCTTGCTGCGGGTATGCCCAACCCACCTCATGGACACCTATGCAGGAAAAAGGAAACAGAAAACTGAAAAGGTGAAAACAGGAAAAAGTAGGGGTCTCAGGCCTTCGTTTTTTAAAATCCGTCCTTGTGAGACGAAGCTTGGACTTACAATGTCCGGCCTCTCGGGCACCTTCTGAGTCCTGGTTGCCAGGGCGGCCGTAGGAAAACTGATTGTCTGGCAGGTCGAAGCAAGTGGGTTTGGGCCTGAAGACTTCAAGAAGTAAACTCACGGCTCATATGCTGATGTTTCACCACAACTGTCATTTCAACCTGGCATAACTCAATGAATGACTCAGCGCAAGGCCGTCCCACCTGAGGTAGATACAGTGGGCACAAATGCCAGGGAGCAAGGGAGCACTAAAGCAATTATATATGCCGAATGCACTTATGAGATTCCCAGCTGGCCACAGACTGGAAAGTGCAAATATACGGTTTTCCCATTCCTGATGTCCATTCCTTGACTGTTTGGTTTACTGTTTTCCTTAGTAGTGTTATTCTTTGGGCTATTTTGATTGCTATGGTTTGTTGTGGGGTTATTCTTTGGGTTGTTTCAATTGTTAGTCATTGTCCTGGGGCTATTCTCTGGGCTGCTTTCATTGCTAAAATTCTGGCTGCTGTTTTTCTGCTTTTATTTGCTGGGTCGGTTTCCTTGTCTGGCTCAAGCTAGGCAATTAAAATTGGTTTAGTCAAGGCCTAAAATGCAAGGGAGCAAAGTTATCATTGCTCACCAAACCAATGTTTGGTCTCACAGGCATGCAATGCACAGAGCAAACAGCCTGTCCGCAGAAAATGATTGCAGAGCAAGAAGAACTAGGCAAGACTCCATCTCTGCACAATCCATTCCAACCAAGGCTTTATTCCAACATTATCGACCTT
This sequence comes from Durusdinium trenchii, assembly GCA_963970005.1. Lineage (NCBI taxonomy): Eukaryota > Dinophyceae > Suessiales > Symbiodiniaceae > Durusdinium > Durusdinium trenchii. The sequence continues at coordinate 77,269 of CAXAMN010010946.1, read as the reverse complement.
GGATGTTACAATGTTGGTTTTCTGAGCATCACGGCATCGTCCCGCACCAGCAGCAGGTTCGTGGGCTTTCCAGTCGAGCCCAATGCCAAGATGGTGCCAACTGGAAGGTTGCCAACTGAAAGTTCCAAGTTGCTAGAAAGGAAAGCTCTTATCATATTGTTGTCCCACATGGCATCCCGACCAACACAACAATGTCCAGGTATGATGAAAAATCAGGACATGCAAAAGGCGCATGCGGCATATGGTGACAACATGAGAAAGTTATTCTTTGCGCCCACCATCTCTTGCCTTGGCTGCCAGCAGTCTTAAGCACATCTCGAGGTTCACGTGCAGACTGCCTTCACAGCCAAATAAGAAGAGGCTATAAGCACGAGTCTCAAAAGACGAACTCAAGTACCAGAACAGTTGATGCCTATCCAGTCTGCAGAATTGTAAACATTAAGGCAGGGGGATCACCACGTCTACACCAAATTTGCCATTGATGAATTTGGCCAGAATCATACCATCTTAACTGCAAAGGTAGAATCTTGAGATTTGACAGGCAAAATAGGTGCAGTAAGTTGAACAAAGTGTGCATTGTGTCATTGTGTGCATCCCTCAGTTCTGAACTTATCGCTTGCAGCAAGCATGCTGTCATATGCTGTCACTCGTGTTGTTGGCCACTCCATGTGAGATGATACATTGAGTCTGGGGTCCAAGCACTTGACTTTCCGCCATAGCAACACGCTTGCTCTTTGGCTTGCTTTGAGCCGCTTGGAACTTGGAACTCCTATGGATCTATATATATATAGAGATGTCAACTCAAATGCAAAATGAATCTTGTTGCAAAGACTCCAGCTTACGATACGGTTTTACATACTAGGTTGGAGGCCATCGCTTTTAGGTTGGAGGTCATCGCTCTTGGATTGTATTAAAGTGGTTTTAATAAATAACAATAACAATAACAATAACAACAGTATACATTTAGTATAATGTCATTGCAAAGACTGCCGCTTTCGTGAGGAAGCATTGTCACACGCAGCTGCACACCTTTGTCACACCAACAAGTCACTGCAAAGTCTGTTCAGCTCTGCAGCTCTCGGGCTACCTGAAGGGTCAGTTCGTTCATTATTGTTGTCATGTGGTACTATGCTGGTACAACCAGCAACCTGTGCTCAAGGCCTTGATGTTAAACTCCTTGCAGAGGTCAATCACTTTCTGCAAGCCTCAACCAAAGAACATTCCAGTCGACATCTCACTTGCCAACTGTCTCCCCAACTTCAAGGTCAACTGCCTTAAACATGCTAAGAAGCAAATATGCTTTTCAAGTTGTGTGACCATCTTCTGATCTACTCCCGTTGGTCCTCCGGCCTACAACCCTGGCCAAGTGAACCTGGGTGACGTCATTGCTCTTGATGCCACCTGAGTCAGCACAGCTTGGGATCCTCAACAGCTTGTCTTGGTGACTTCCAAACCGCTTAGCTTTCGTCATTGCATCATGTGTCGAAACACATCCTCGGCTTGCCTTCAGAGTCCGGAACACGCGTAGCAGAACTCCAGAAACAAAGAGGGAAAATCAAACGAAGCTTGGGTCAGCGTAGAAAATCATTTTGGATGAGTTCTTGAGTTCTTGAGCTTCGCAGCCGCCCATTCTATAGTTTGCATCCTTTCATTGTCACAAAAAGACTTTTCAAAATCAAACAGCCGACAAGCCTCTCCATTTTTGGCTGAGACCGAATCATTGATTGCAACAAGTAGTTGTATGTGACCTGAGAAGTTGGAGAGGACGCTTCAGCAACATAGCCAAATAGCTTCGGCATCGGCAACTGAAGGCAATGATACAGGAGGTACAACTATGCAAATGGCTACAGTCTACAGTTTGCACCAGTCTGGATGTCTGTTTCGCATCTTCCATCTCCCAAAAGCTTGAAACGACATCTAAGGTACCCACTACGTTCGGCCAAATTCCCTGAATCAGCATCCTAAGGATCCACGCTCACCCACCCACACAGCAAGTTCAGTTCTCCCTTTTGAATTATTGAAACCAAATAGCAACGCAAGCGCTTGCCTTTCAAACAATTGGTATTCCCGGAGTCCAGGTGATTTGCTCGTCTTACTCTTTGCACCTGGAACTCTGCGAGGGATTCTACTGCATTCAATCCTAGTCCCACTGTTTCCAGGATGCTTATCCTTCCTTTTGGGTGGTTTGATAGCGGCTTCATTGCACGTTCACAAAATGGTATCAGTTTAAGACTGGTGATCCTGGACACCTATCAGAATATGCTCTCCAACGCACTGGCTCCAGGTAAAGCTTGCACCTGCTGAGATCGCTATGGTGTAGGAAATGACATTGGGCTGAATCCCAGCATTTTCCTTGGCAATGTCTGCATTGAGCGAATTGAAAATTGAGCCTCATCTCTCTACAACCCACACATGCGACCGAGAAATGCGCTAGTCTTTCCAACCTCAGACAATTTTCGGATAGTTTAAGAATGTTTATACTGGCTGTATGGATTTGATTGCACAAGCTTGGGCTGTTGCCATCGACGGGCCTCGCCTACCCGACCAGCTTTAGCACAAGCAGAGATCATCCTTGGGTCACACAGAATGTTAAGCGATCAAGAAGTGTCACCTGCTCACAAGCTGGTGAGTATCATCAGCAAATGTAGAATCATGAATTGCAAGCCAGTTCTCTCTTGCCATCTGAGTAAAAATGGACGAAGAGAAACAGAGAAAATGACAGACAGACCAGACCAGACCAGACCAGACCAGACCAGACCAGACCAGACCAGACAGAGATAGAGAGAGCGAGCGCGAGCGGGCGCAAAAAGGAATTAGAAAAAGGACAGGAGATAGAGAGAAAAAGGAAGAACAAAGCACACTCACATACATTGCTCACCCAGCATCGAAGTGAAGGTAAACACATCTGGCCTTGCCGGTCATTGCTTGAGTCTCATCAACATTCAAAGCACAATTCGGAAGAAAATCCAAGCATTCTGATGCTTTCTGCTCCTGGTTTGTTCCTATCAACTTGCCTGAAGCCATCAGACACAGCCAAGTTGAAAAAGGTCTGGCGAGGGTGAAGCATCAATGTGCATGCAGCCTATGTGTAAAGCAGTCTTTGTGAGAAGGGTGGAAGTAACGAAGCTACGCAGTGTAAGATGCAGGACACAAATTTGAGTTCTTCAAGAAATAAAGCGTTCTCCCAGAGGGTTAGGAGAAGCTTCCTTAAGTACGATGCAGTTAGAGAGCCTTCGAATGCTTGAACTGAATCTGTGAATGTCTGGCAGAGCAAGCACTCATCTTTCTCCATCGTTTGACACGGCGGTTCAGCACGGCAATGAAGCAGGGCACCTGCGCTCGCTTCTCATCCTTGGAGAGAATCAAGAAACTGTAATGTGGCCACCCTTCACCTTGACATGGGGCTTCACCGCGCAACAGAGTTCTGGGGTCGGCACCCCCACCTTCGCGCAAGCCTTGATCATGGCCTCAGCTTTGCGGCGAAGGTCCGATCAAAACAAGAGACCAACTTGTCGCAATTCAACTGTCTATCTTCTTCGCTTCCACACACGAGGTGACCAGCCGCCCATCACAAATATTCCGTGCCCACCCCTGCCCCCGTCAAGGTTCAAGTGGGTGAAGCTTAACAACACTAATTCGCTGCAACAATTTGTTGAAAGAAGAAATGTTCACTGTGTCCTAAGAATGGTGAATTTTTTGTAATAAGGGTTGGAGAATTGTGTGGAGTGGGGAATTGCCAAATCGGGATTGTGAGGAGGCTGGTCACCTCCGCCCCAACGAATATCCTGCTTGGAAAAGCTGCGATGTTCAATAAAAGCAAGAAAAAAAACGCCTTTCCGCATTTCCAATCACGTAAGACCGCAACATTGTAACTCCAAATGTTGAGAGAAACGTGCGGCTGCCTAGGCAGCAAACATTTCAGGCTGCGTGACTTGCTCATGTTCCCTTGTATGATCCTGAAGTAGTGCCTGTTCAAGAGATAGAGCCCCCTTTCTTTGCCCCTTTCAAGGAAATATGCAGTTGCGTGTAAAGACCTCCGCAACAAATACTAGGGGCAAAGCTCCTTCGCTTTGCGAAACCAAGCCTTGGTGGAATGCAGTTGAAGCAAAAGATTTGGGAACTGAAGTGAAGAAACTGGTCCATCACAAGCGGAAGCAAGTCTTGCCAAGCACGGCATAGAGCGAAGCTTCCCACACGAGCACTATCGATTTCACCACTCTCCGCATATGCATTGATCATCGATGTGAAGACCTGCAGCCCGGGCGAGCCCAGGTGTGGGCAGACCATGCAGGGCACTGGGCCCGCTGGGTGGCAAACCACATGGTTCGGAGCTACCCCTGCCTGAACGAAATTTACATACATACATACATACATCCATGCCATGCCATGCCATGCCATGCCACGCCACGCCACGCCACGCCATGCCATGCCATGCCATGATTCCATTCCATTACATTCCATTACATTCTATTACATTCCATTACATTACATTACATACACACACACATTCAACAATATCGTCGCGCGAACTCAATGCCAAAACACAAGTAGGAGTGGGAATGCTCAGTTTTCACCTTCTGTCCAAACTCCTGAAAGGAGCCCAAAAGGAACCTGTAGATGATATAACCTGTACCGGCTAAACCTCTCGAGCTTTGCCAAGGACTGTTGTGCTCTGCGCTTCCAAAAGTGAATGAATGCCTCCTGAGCTTTCTGGATACAGCGCTCTGCACTCTCGAGATTCCCAGCCTGCTTAGCGCTGCATTGTCTGGGGGTGGCTGCTGTGGTTCGAAGCCTTTGTCTGTGTTTGTGTCTTCACATTGCATAGATTGGCCTTTATGTACGCCTTCAAGAGCACGGCGAGAAGAATGGTGTTGCTTTTGCCTCTCCCTGCTAAAGCCTAGCGCAACTTGCAGCACAAAGTTGTCAAAGAGAGAATTGTCCAGACTACGCAATGGTGCAGCCAAAGTCTATCCTCTTACACATGTTGAATTACATTTGATGTTCTTTGTTTCTTCATTTCACCCCTACGAGAAAAATTGGTATTTCAGCGCTAAACCTGCCTCGTCATACCATCTTTGGGCATTTTGAATGTCACCTGCGTCAGCGTACGCTGAGACCTGAGTAGGTGACTTCATCATCAACGGATCTACCAAAGCGTGCGGTCAGGGGGCCAAGGTGCCATAGGTCAGCATAGAAGGTCGCAGTTTGAGCGATTGCATCTCTGCCAAATGTTCCTTCATGCGGTTCCTGGCACGGCAGTGCATGCAAATAGGCAGAGCCCGGTGGAGCGTCAGCATTTGTGAATAAGGGTGCGCACTTGACTAGTTATACATATATATATTATATATATATACAAATGTGCTTGCGAAAATATGTATTTGTATACAACATCCCTTCAAGCTCACCTTTGTCTCTGCTGCAGGCAGGGCGCCGCAGGGACGCCATCATCACGGCATGAATTTCACTTAGTGACTTAGCGCACAGGGCTCATCACAAAGCAGTTGCACCAAGCGCTTGGAGGAAGGTTGTATATAAGTATTGTCACAGGCTTTCGGCTTTCTCCAACAACCAAGGGAACACCGAAGCAAAATGAAGAACATGAGCGCAAGTTGCATGATCCAACTTCAAGAAAACTGTACTGGCAATAGGTGTGAAGCGGCGCGATCACTGGTGTTGATTTCGGCTCCAATGACCTTGACTCTCTTCTCACCTTTGACATCCTTTTCAGGAGATCTCAAGATGTCGAACACCCGCGCAGTCCAAGGGATAGGACGATAGTTCAATCAACTCCCAACCTGCAATAGTCACCACAGCACCTGAAGACCCCGAAGAGGAACTTGACGATCTCTCCAAGGTCCACGGCCAAGGTCAGCCTATTCAAAGCTCGAATCAGATTGTCAATGTCTTATTCGGTGACAGGCAAACTCATTCAATGCTGTAGCCAGCTAGTCGCGCTCCAATTGGTGGAGAAGGAAGGAGGTTGTTGAGGAGTTGGGCTAGGCTGCATTGCGAAGACTAAAGAAGAGGGTGCAGTGGTGCAGTCAATCCGTGTGACCGCCGACGTTCTGGTGTCAAGGGACGATTAATTGCTGACTTCAAACCAAGGAGCGGCGAGCGTTGCTTTGTCATGATGAAAGGATTTGGTCGACAGGGGAAGAGGCAAGTGCATTGTTTTCGGTGTGGCTCTTCTCTCAAGGCCAGCTGGCCTAGTCGGCGACGGATCTCTGAGAGGCAGGAAAGCCGGGAAAGAGATGCCTTGAGCAGCAAAAGGCAAAGATGAATCCGACAGAAATGCCAGCAAAGGCGCAGTGCAAAGGGCACAAGGCCGCCGAGAGGTCGTGAAGAAGTGAGAGGAGTCAAAAAGAGGCCCTACACTGCACATGCCTTGAGCACAGTGAAGCAACGGTCAGTTCTAAGTGGGCACACAACTCAGCTATACCAAAAGCAATCTCGTTTGGATCTTGGTAAGGGGCCCCTCAAAAAGTATTTAGATTTGATGGCGCACGAGTATCTCTAGCCGATGTGGCAGTATGTGGACACTCGAACTTGTCCATGAAAACATGCAAGCCGAGCATTTCGCCAGAGACTGCTGCAGCCTTGATCAATGAGTTGTACGAGACCTTAGAGCCGATACCGTCCAGACCCAAAAGCGGCAGAAGACCAAAGAGCCTCAACAGAATACGACAAACCTCCAAACCCGAACACAAGAATCCCGACAGAGTCGGGCTGTAAACCCGCGGATGAGACTTGCTGCAACCAATCCTGGGATTGGCGGCCAAAATGGAATTATCAGCATCTAGCTATGGCCGACATGTCGAACGATGTCATGAGTGATGACGGCTTGATGACTACTACACTAGACCTGAAATCAAAAAAATCCACACTCCACTCAAACATGTGCCTTTGCAGCGTCTTCATCACCCTTCTCCGCAAAAAAGTTGATGATCTAAGAGGTGGTGGCTGTGAGATGTTCATGCAAGCTGAACAAGGTGGGGCTCTTGACACTGCGCCAACAAATGCAGTTGAAGTTCAACAGCAAAATCAGGGACGTTGTAGCGAGAAGCTTCAGAGGCACAGGCAAGCGCCGTCCCTAGCACACCCAGCGAAAGGTGTTGAATACAGCTTGTAAGTTTTAGTTTTGTATATATATATATGTATATATATATATTGTATCTGGAAGGTGATGTATACACCATTACAAGCTGTGTGCTTCTGGCTGATGTGAACAAATTCAATGACAAATCCAAATTCTTGGTGGGCTGCCTTTCAGCTGCTTGATGGAAAGCTGCATTTGCGAGGCTTTCGTGGAGCGCGATTTCTATGTTTCAGTGACTTTCTGTGCTGTATGAGTCACTGAGTCACTCCAAATAATTTCGAGACTGACAGGGACCTTTCTTGTCTTTGCACAATGCTTCTCGTGCGCTGAGCATGTTTCCGGCATTGTGTCTGGCATTGTGAGGGCAAGTTCTGGTTTGATGTCAAGCGGAATGATGTTCATTATGTCAGCCACTGCGCCACGCGCACACTCCTCTGTTCGATGTTTCATGGTCCCCATTAGCCCATTAGCTGCAAACCCAAGGTGACTGCTCACAGAAGTATGTGTGGTTGAGATACATGACGAGGTTGGAGGATAGCACACAAGTCGCCCCAGGTCTCCCACATGTTCGTTCACTGTCTTCTGTTCATTCTATTTGTTTCTTTTTTTGGCCCGCCCTTACTTAATTATATAAATAGGTACCTACTTAATTTAAGTAAGGGAGTGTTTCACTACTAGCAATAGGGCGCTACTAGTAACTGGACGCAGGATAGCTCACGCTTCTTTAAGGAAGCTCCCCCAGCTTCCTTGAAGAAGCGCTCACATTAATCATTTGGTTCCTAAATCTTTAGGGAAACTTCACTTCTTTTGTTTTAGTTTTTCTCTCTAAACGCACAATCAAGCTGCAATATGCCTCCCTATCTCTTGAGCAATTGAGGCTCAAGGCCATTTATGCAATCGCGCCCGTATAAGGTCACAAGGTCAGAACTGTGTTGTAGGATTGCAGGTCCAGGTTATTGCCAGAGGCCTTGGCAAGCCCCAGTCCAAAGGTTTGTATGAACACCAAGACTTTGATAATGAAGGCGGCATTTCACACGCAAAGCCTGCTGGGACTTGAGCTTCAGCTCGTTCTAACCACTTCTTGGCGTCATCTAAGTTGCCTTGACGGCAGTAACCCTTGATGACAGCCTTGGTCATTTGTCTGAAAGAAAATGCTCGTGTTAAAGCTGAGCAAAGCAAACTACAGGAATTCATATCGTGCTGCAGAAAAATAGTAGATCAAGGCCACGACATTATACATGGCCATGTTGGGTCTGACGCCTCCGATTCGCACCACTTCGGAAAATTGATTAAAGAATAAAGTGCAAAGAAGAGAAACAAGACTGAAAGGCAACATTGGACCCAGCTGGCCTTCCTCCTCGGCTTGCGACAGCCAAGTGGCGGCCTCGTCACCATCTCCGCGCTCAGCATAGCCATCAATGATGGGACTGTACATCATCCTGTCAGAAAGTTTGTTTGCATACATGTAACAAGAACTGACATAACATGTTCTGTTAAAGAACATTTGAATGCAATTGATTTTTGTATTTCTCGTCATGTTTGTTTGTTCTTGACCAAAAGCCACAGACGAATGTTGCGTCTTTTCAGCTCAAAAAATGGGTTGTGGTTCCCGCAACAGCTTGGCAGCTATGTCAATGAGTTTAGAAAATTATGTCGGGTACGCCCATCGCCCTCCCGGCCCAAAGCTTGAGAGGCTGGCAGGTCTGCTTTGATCCCTCGTTGCAGAGCCCTTTGGAACCATCGCACCCCTCGCGGAACATCTCCTGCCTGGCAAATAACATGGAACAACCCAGAGACTCTTGGGGCTTTGAAACTTCCAAAACCAAGCCATGTGGTTGACACCGCATGAAAGCTGTACGGATCATAGGATGTTGTCGGTGAAATGAAGCACACTGAAACAAAAGAAATACTACTGCGAAAACAGGTGTCTACCTCGAGGGAAATTACAAATACAAAGCAAAAATTGCCGTACCTTGCAGCAGGCTGTGATCACAGACTGGTAGCACACAAGCTCTGGCTGAAAGCCCTGAAAGGTGTTCAACACTTGATAAGGGACAATCCATCAAATCAGTTACATCTAGGATTGGCAAGGCTGTACGAAGGAGTGCAAAACAAACGAAGCATTTCAAAAAGTCGGAAATGAAGAAGGAGGAAGCTGTGAAAGAAAAATCGGAATGGATGGCAGCCTCCGTTCAGGCCTTAGCCTTACTTTGATCAAATACAGGTGTTTGATGTATTTGATCAAGTTTCGAACTGATGTTCAATGCCCGAACATTGGTTGGTCATGTTTGTGCGTATGTTGCGACTGACCTTTGAGCTGGCATGTGCATGGTTTGATTTTGCTCATGGCTTACCGCTGCTGCATTTTCCCGGCATCCGGATGCTCGACACTCTTTGCAAGAAACACTGCTGCGAGTCGCTGCTTTGCTTTTGCTTTTGGGAGGCCCTTTGGTGTTGAGAGGTTTGGCCACCCCATTGCCCAGTTTGGTAGCGGAGCTAGAGGGCTGCCTGCTGCACCTGTGAGCCTGCACTAACGCCATGACAACGGGCGCTGATCTGGGGATAGCTGCTGCTGCACTTCCGCTAGAGGCAGACGCCTAGCGGCGACCCCAGAAGACAACACTAGGACCAACGCTGTCACAGGAAGAGCCAGGAACTTGAACAGCTCAGCCACCTCCAGCCCTCCACAGGGCTCATGTCTATGACAAGCCACAGCCAGAGAGTTGGCCCCACTGCGGGGCGCCGGTGCCGATTCCACCAGGCAGACACCAGCCACAATGCAATGGTCCACCTTCCCATGTTCATGGCCCCAACCAACGATGCCCATGACAGCCATCAGACGCCACAGGCACCAACCTGCCACGGCCTCAGGTGGCTCTTGAGGACGATGACCGGACGAGGGCCGAACAGCCATCTTTCATTACCGGTTTGATGCGCTGGCGAGGCGAAGGCCACTCACACCACAAGGACAGTGAGGAGAAAACTCTACATAATGCCCTCAAGCAGGATGAAGAGAAGGAGGTGGAGAGGGATGTTCAGGATCTGATGAGTGAGTACAGCCATTGCGACGACTACCAGCCATCTGCAGGAGAGCTGTACCCAGATGATTTTTGGCGCAAGGAGGAGGAGGAGGAGGAGGAGCAGGAGCAGGAGGAGGAGGAGGATGATGGTTGGCGAATACAGATTGGTAATGCTCAACGCCGTCTCTGTGATCTTGGTGTACTGGTCCACTTGGCATGGGACCATGATGGTGATGCACCACACTCCACCACCAGCAGTCAGTGCAAGAGCAAGGGAAAGAAGGCCGCCTGTTCTCGATGGGTGAATGGAGAAGGACGCTGAAGGTGGATGGTCCATGGTGGACCAGCAGTTGCCCTGGCCTCAAAAGGCAGAAGTGAAGGTAAGAGATGAAGCTGAGTGTGACCCGCCACCCCGGCATTGAGCTCGTGGATTTCGAAGATTCAGAAGCTGAAGCAGAAGAAGGGCAGAAGAAGATGAAGATCCTGCAAGAGATGCCTCAATCATATGCCTTCCTGGCAGATGGATCACAGACAGAAGATGAAGAGACCAGCAAAGAAGGAGATGAAAGTGAAGGAATCGGTGGAGCGGCTACGCCGCTCGCGAGATTGGAAGTGCCTTCAAAAAAGAGGAGACCAGGATTTCTCAGAAGCAGAAAAGGAAATCCAGAAGATGATGGAAGAATCAAAGAGGAGTGAAGAGGAAGAAGCCTTGGACAATGGTCGGAGAGGGATGAGCCGACATGAAGGTGCCATCACCATCAGAATCCTTTCGTAGGAGCTCTTAGGATTCTGGACATGCGCCATCTCCATGAAGGCAAGCGTGCATGGCTGGACCTCATCGGAACCCATCTCTTTGCCACATTGAGACATCCTCAAGGAACAAGACTGGATGGCTTGATGTTGCTCTTGGCTTTCCGCCGCCGCATTTTCCAGACATCCGGACGCTCAACACGCTTTGCGAGAAACACTGCTGCGCGTTGCTGGTCCCCTTTCAATCTGCTTTTGGGAGGTTCATGGAGGTTCCTTTGGTGTTGACGGGTTTGGCCACCCCATTACCGACATATACAACATCTTTCTTTGTCCAAAGGCGGGTTGCATGGATGCGCCTCTTCCTCCATGGTCCCCAACCAAAGCTCCGCCTCTTCCACCTGTTGCGTTGACAAAAGGGCTGGTCGCTGCAACGCACCACAGTCAGTCTGAGAGTCAAGCAAGCTCAGAATTCGCTGCAGCTCTGATCAGTTTCCCAAAAGTCCTGTCCAGCATAGTGCCACTAGGAAACCCTCAACTCCTCTGCACAAGTTTGCTTATAACTCTGTTCACAAACGACAGCCTGGAATTCGGTATGATCTGGGCAGCACGCATGCGCTCGTACCTGAAGGGCAGGCGATGTGCCCGAATGTAGAGGGCAACATAGATAAACCACGCCAAACATCCCGAGACGTTTAACCTGCGTGACACGACAGCATTGCTTAGCCTGGTTGAACATAGTTCTCTTTGGCGATGTAAGAAATGTTGCAACGGCCATAGCATTCTTTGCATCAGTCATGGTTGTCTTTGGGCGTTCCAATCAAGTGTGTCTTGGGGCGCTGTGTGATGAACTTTCATTGATTGCATGGGATAGATGTGGGTGACCAGTCAAAATCAAATCAAAACTGTCTTGGATATAGTGTTGGAGGGTCTGCTTATTCTGCATGTTGTTTTCATGAATCTATGGATGGTTGGATGCCCTCGGCCTTTAGCAAGTTCCAGCAACATCTGAAACAAGTGCTTCGTGGAAAGTCACTGTTGCAGGTGGGTGCTGCTGTTTCGAAAGATGTACAAGAGGTATCTTGAACAGGTTGAACAGCATAGGCTAGGCACTAGGCAGATCACCTTAGAACGGCAGCACACACAACCACCGTTGAGAGAATCAGGAGAGGATTCCAGTGTCGACATGTAGGAGAGGTTTGCAGAATTTGAACCGTTGAAATGATTGCACTCTGACCCACTAATATGGACGTGGAAAACCCCCTGTTCGTAGACGAGTCTTCCAAGCGCCTATTTTGTACTTCCATGTTACTGGGTCAGAGTGTAGCCACTACCAGGCCAGGTATGAGCAAATGCACATCTCATCTCATCCACAGGCCGTTGACCCTTTTCGATATATATATATATAAAGACTCAGGCCCTTAGCGCTCTGTTTTGCTTTGCAAGGTCGAGGTTGTCAAAAATATAAATGAGAAATGAAAGCAAAAATGGACACTCTCTTCTCTTTAGAGAAAGCCCCCCCCGGAAACCTGCCGCCAATCCAGGCAGAGATCCGGCCCGAGGGCTGGTACAAGTTGCCCTTTTCCCCTCCGCCATTCCGGAGAAAAGAAAAGGCCCACAACTTGTTTGAAATGTCATTCTTTCTGGAAAAAATAGGCTCACGGAACTCACAGCGGCTCACCAGCGGCTCATTTGTGAAGTCTTCTTCATGCTCTTCTTCTTCTTTCCTCCTCCCAACACCCGCGCAGGGAGGGAGAGGTGGGGCTATGAGCCAATGCTGCGGGAAACACTCGCTAACAGTACCTATCGTCTTTAATTACGGGGCCGAAATTACAAAGACTCAGGCCCTTAGCGCTCTGTTTTGCTTTGCAAGGTCGAGGTTGTCAAAATTATAAATGAGAAATGAAAGCAAAAATGGACACTCTCTTCTCTTTAGAGAAAGCCCCCCCGGAAACCTGCCGCCAATCCAGGCAGAGATCCGGCCCGAGGGCTGGTACAAGTTGCCCTTTTCCCCTCCGCCATTCTGGAGAAAAGAAAAGGCCCACAACTCGTTTGAAATGTCATTCTTTCTGGAAAAAATAGGCTCACGGAACTCACAGCGGCTCACCAGCGGCTCATTTTTGAAGTCTTCTTCACGCTCTTCTTCTTCTTTCCTCCACCGCCCCCTGTCCTGCTCGTACGAGCTGGCTCAAGCATGGGCAGTGGATTTTTGCATGAATTCAGGAAAATTTGGCGAAATTGACGGTTAGAAGGTGACCATTTCAACTGCATAGTAGCAAGTACTGACAGACCATCGTTCACATAGGCCCTAGCGGTTTTGGCATTTTGCCAACGACCGTATAGAAGCAATCTATCGAGCGTACCCCATTTTTTAAACCAATAATCTCCGCCTCTTCGAAGCGAGTAGGGGCGGAAATCATGGGTTTCGAAACCAACTGCCTTCAACGTGTCGTTGAACTGTTTTCGCCAATGAGCTGGAGCTGAACACAACGGGTGATGCGGTGGGCAATCTCTGACCCACTTCCAAAGCCAGCGAATGGGCTGTTCGGCAGTCATTGCAACACTCTCAGCTGCACCCTGCCCATGTCCTCCCTTGGTCCATCCTAGTGAAATGACAGCAGGACCGCGTTCTGAATCCACCGAAACATGATCGGAGGTGAGGCCAAGTTCTCTCCCGTTCGTAGAACACCGTAGTATCCCACGAGGAGAGACAGAGCAAAGTGGTACTCTTTCTTAAAAATTGAGTATCCGACAAGGGTTTGAAGCGCTTCCTCAGGCATAGGAGGCGCACGGGATGGGACCTCATTAACACTCCAGGCCTTCAAAAGCCTCCAGGTAGCGGGCAGTTGACGACGCACATTGGGTTGTGCGTCCTGAATTCCAGCAACCGTGTCAGCTGCAGGTGCACGTCCAAACCCTTCACTCCACAAGTGCTCTACGTAGACACAGAGAAGCCGATCAAGTTCATGTGGTCCCGACGGAAAACGCAAGCCTTCGGCTCGCAGAAAGGCCCAAAACTGTTCCATTGCTTTTTCGTAGCGTTCACGGGTCTTTGGTTGAACCGTAAGTGATTGTAAACTTCCTAACTCCGCTCTCCTTCTCTTCCTTTCCTCCTGAGTGCATCCTTCAACATGAGCACGTTTCACTTTAGCCATTTCTTGCGAAGTGGGCGCCGACTTGGCTTGTCGGCGGGGTTGAGCTCTGTATGGACATACGTCCATATGCCATGACTTCCGGATGCCAACAGGAGTGCGTTGATTCGAAGAAGAGTCCGACGGAGTTTTCGGCTACTTGAACGGCCACGCGCCAGGGAGTGCAAGCAAACTTGAGAGTCTACCATGCGCAGAAAGCGAGTATTCAACCAACCTTTGCGAGCAAACCGCCAACGCAAAGCTGTAAGAACAGCGCGAAGCTCAAGCCCGTTAATGTGTTCTGGATCTCCTCGCCACCGCCAACCACAAATGACTCGCCAACGCCAGAGATTTGAGGGGATGCTAGCTCGCAAGCGATGTGAACGCTGGACGTCTTCCGATGGGGCTTGAAGCAGAAGGTCCTCACCCTTACCACTAATCAAACCACTCAACTTCCGGATCAGCGTGTCCTGTGCAGCTTCTACTCGACCACGCGGAACACGCATGAAGGGGCGCAGCAGGAAACCCTGAAGCATTTTACCTCCACCTGGCTTACACTGCTGCATGAGCTCGTCCAGCGACAAGGCATTGCACAAACCACGAGGCACTCCCAAGCAGGAAATTAGCCATGCAATCACGAAGACGCACCATGAATTGCCAATCAAACTGAGACGCTCATCCACCCACGTTTTTCCCGACCGATGAGACTTGGGCAAGCAGTTTGCTGTATAGCCTCGAGGGAAACCCATCAGGACTTCTCGCTCTTCCACACTTGGAACAACACGAACTTCTCCACGCTTGTTCTGCGCGCACAAAGGAGTCCGGTACTGATACGGGGGAAAACGAAACTGATCAGCTTCCCATCGTTGCAATTCGGACGCATCACACTGCTGAATGCCTGCAGGTCGCCTGCCCGGGGAACTTCGTGGGCGACTGGTTGTAAACCTAGGGAAAGCTTGTTCACTACACTTGTGCCAGCCAGGTTCCAGGAACTCCTCAATGAAGTAGGGACTCTCCAATGAAACCTCCATGACCCTTTTCCACCCTTCACCCTTGACCGTGGAGATGGAGCTGCCATTGCCATCTTCCAACTCCCACGAGGGCCAATATAGGCGCGGGCGGCGACAACCAGTCACACCGGAGGCGTCGAGGAGCACAGGTGTACTCCCAGCAGACTGGCTCATCACAACCCTGTCCGCCTCATCCATAGAAGCCACGGATTCCATCAGCCTGTGCACTTGGGCCCAAGGAAATCCTTCCCGTACCAGCTCAAAGACACGCTCGACATGTGGGAACAACCCGCTTCGGTGATCCTTCAGCGCGCCCCGCCTATCGGCGTTGAGCCCAGAAACACCTTGGCAAGGCGGACCAGCGCCAATCAACACCAAGCTTACCTGGCTGTAGAGACATGCCCAACCTTTGACCATGTCACGACTAATCTCGGCCACGTCCTTCACAAAAATGGTGCCAGGAAAACAACTTTCAACCACACGCCTTGCCAGCTCGTGACATTCAACAGAGATGTGACCGATCACCGAAAGCCCCACGGCGTCTGCCGCGACACGCAACCCACTGATACCATCGAACAATCCAATGGTCAACACCGTAGCGACCTCACTCAACTCCAGAAGGTCTCCTCGAACTGGGAAGTTTGCCGCCATTGCACCCACTTGAGTCAGACCCGTGGAGGCAGTCACGCCTCCCCCTGTGGTCGATGCATCAGACGCAGTTGCCACCCCAGAGAGTCCAAGCCTAAAGTCCATGCGCGCCAAAGGCAACAGCAAGCAGAAGCGTCCCAGCTCACTACGAACACCACTAGGAATGACTCGTGTATGAGGCCCATCCACGAAGCTCTGGATGAAGGTCCAAACCTGGTTCAAAGCACCAAGGAGAGGTCGACGAAAGGTACAAAAGTAGACAAAGCCGCCAGCAACCACCTGCATTTGCCTTTGAGCGCACCTACCCTGCTCCAAGAGCAAATGACAAAGTTGAAGGTACTTGCCAATCTTCTCCGCCTTCGGTGAAGCCATCCCTGTGACCCCATCGATCTCCGCACCTTGCACCTCCGCCTTGACCTCCCTAGCCACTGCCTTCTTCGGGCGATGAGGAACATGTCGCTTGGCATACTCGGCGCGCAAAGCTTCAACAAAGTTTGAACTAGTTCCTTTGATGTCCAGAGCAAGCCGAGAATCAAACTTCTCCAAAAGGTCAAAGTTGTCCAGGTAGACGCGATATGAGGAGTTACTCCATGAGAAAGGGCGGTCTTTCCGGCGCTCTGCCTCCCAACCCGCCCGCACTCCTCGATTCACACACTCCTTCACCGCCTCTCCCACGATGTTTCGGTGGATATGCTGGGCGAGGGAGACCGAGTTGCAGAACCCCGTCGGCAACACCCTGCTGCACAAGAAGTAGGCGCCGTGGTCGTCTGGACACAGACATGCGGGAACTCGTCGACCAAATGCCAAATACCTGCGCCACTCATCTGCAACCGAGAAAATATAGAAAAAACACCTCACATCTTCTGAACTCACCATCAGGACCTGGTCAACTCCAACCATCGACGGCCAAGCAGGTAAAGTACTGATATCTCCGCTCATCGATCGACAAATTCGGTTCAATGGGATGAGATTCATGATCAGCCTGTGGACCGGCGTTGAACCATCCATCTCGTCTTTCGGAACCCCAAAGAGCCCGTTGAACAAAGGCTTGCCTCCAATGCGATGTACTTGATCCTCCCTGATCAGGCCACAGATTCCCTTGGTGAGGAGTCCTTTGCACAGGTCCTCCCATTCACCATCCGGAACCATGACCCTAGGAGGTTTGGTGTACACCTGGTCCGCCTCTGGCAAAAGATAGGAGTCAAAAGTTCAACACATAGTGCAACGAACCCTTTGAGACCACACTGCTCAATGGGACGGTCCCCACTTCACTAGGCAGTGCACTCCGAACATTCGCCCAACTGGTCATCTGAGCGGCTTTCACCTCATCACCCTTGTAATCGATGGTCTTCACCTTCATATACTCTGCCCACGACATCTCTGGCAATCTTGGGCGTCTTTGCTGAAAATTTTTCGCCACTTCACTCAAAAACATGCAAACTTTAACTTGAACGTGTGAGAGCTTCAGGCCTGAGTCTGGTATATATCCATATAAATGATTCAAACCACACATCAAACCTCTCACCATGGCAAAAACATGTGAATCCAGACCTGAGAAACAAGGGTGGTCCTCCAAACCGTCGAGGGGAAACGGAAACAAATTCCCCGTGGGCGAGACCTTGCAAAGCGACGACGACGACAGTTCGAGTCTCCACCCCTCCACCAACTCATGAAACTCACTCGCACAAGCAGGCACTCCCAGCGTGATGGCCTGTACGCACACATAGTCCGGGCTCATAGGATCTCTCCCGAACTTCTCTTCTAGGCATCTTTCCTTCAAAGGCATCTGTTTCACGGCACGGCATCTCTCTCCTCACCCTCTTGAGTTCTTCGGAGATTTCTTCGTCCACCCAAGCCTGGCTGTCTTTCACTTGTCGGCCTTCTCTCCTCGGCCACGATCTCCTCCTCCTTTGTTCTTCCCTTCTTTGTCCTTTGTCTTTCCTTTGCCCTTTGCATCGCTCTTCCCCTGTGCCTCGCTCTTGCCACCTTTCCACGATGAAGTCTCCCACGAACCTCTCTGAAGTTGCTTGTTGCGGAGCTCCTCCCGACTCTCCTTTGCTGCCGCCCACGACTCGGCCATCGTGGCCAAAGACCCCAAGTCCTGCGGCACCACCTCGAACCTCTGGGCCACCTGTCACGTTGAGCCAGCGCTGATGGATTCCAAGCTCTTTAGTCTCTGAACTAGGATGTCTGCACAAAGCGCTGGTTGGCAGCCGATCAGGGCGTCCAGAGCGGCCGACGCGTTCAAGGCCTCTCGCGACATCACTGGGCTCATCTTCGGGCTCAGCACTTGCCTGAAGAATTGCAACCCCACTGGTTGAAGCGGGGTGTTCTCCTCCTCTTCTTGCCCCATGGTCTGCAACATCTGCTTGCGCATTTGCTTCATGGCATGAAATGCCAGGGCTCCTGGTCCTCTCTTTGCTGCCAACTGCGTCCTCGCGCTCTCCTGGAACAGCTCCTCCAGCTCGTCCTCCATCAGCTCCCCCGAGCATCCGTCTGAATCCGTGGAGCTGGAACCTCTTGACTTCTTTTTCAGAGCCCGTCTGGCCAGCCTCGACACCTTCTTCCGTGTCCTTGAATCCTTGTCCAGGCCGGTTCCGGCAAACAGGGCCCCGTACTCCTGCTTTCCTCCTACCTTGAAAGACTTCTTCTTTTTCTTCTTTCTCTTTTTCTTCTTTCGAGATTCGCTGCTCTCGGACGACACCTTCTCCTCTTCTCCTCCTCCAGGAGTTGGAATCGCTTCGGCTGCCGGGCCGGGACCTCCTCCGCCAGCTCGGGCTGCGGCATCCGATCGTTCTGCAAGGTCTTCCATTCCGCTGGACCCTTTGAGGTTGTCGACCCATCCAGGATCCGAAGCACTCCTCCTCTGCAGCTTCTTCACGTGGACCAGGGCGATGACCTCCAGTGCACCTCCTTGGATCTGAACTGACTCAACCTCAAAGGCAAGGTTGATGTCTCGCCCCCAGTACCTCCCTTCTTCGAGGAGTCTCAAACCTGGGTTGAGGACTCCCACAAGAAAGAGTGAAGGCGTCCACAATGCCACCTTCCTCGAAACCTCTGACTCTTTCGTCTGCAGCAGATGGACGACGACGAACTCCGTCACCTTCTCGCTCTCCTTCGTCCTCTTCTCTCCTTCTTCTAAGGGCTGGCGGCCTCCCACCAACGGCTGGTCTCCTCAAGGGCCGAGGAGGCATCTACCGCCCTTTCGTCTTTTCCGCTCTTCGCCAAGCAACGTACTCCTTAAAGGTCTTTTGGGTTTCCTTCTTCTTCAAGCCTTTGTTGGATCCACCGTCCTCCTTTGGCTTTGCCTTGGTAGGTCTCGGCTTCAAGACGTACCTGTTCTCCCTGGGAGCTGGACCTGTCCAGTGGGGCGGCGGCCTTGATGGCGATCTCGGGCGTCTCACCTCTCTAACCTCCTCTTCAGGTCGACTAGGTCCAGCCACAGGTGTACTCGATGAAGACCTCTCGTGCTTCTTGGCTTTCCGATCACGGGACCTGTCGTGATGATGGCGATGCTTTCTCTTCTTGGGCGATGGACTCCCTTCGAAATCTCTCTTCTTGTCTTCCCGGCTAGGAGATTGACTGTAAACCTCCCGAACGCCAGGCTCCTCAACGGGCCACTCGTCTCCACTGTAGTCTGCGGCCTCCTCTTCTTTCTTTACCCTCACTTCAGGCTTGGGAGATCGTTCACGGGTTCGAACAGGGGGACTGGGCAACTTCTTCGCGGCCAGACTCTTTGTAGCCTTCTCCCGCTCTTCCTGACTCAGTCCCTCACCAGCCTCAATCTCCTGATCTCCGTGAAAGGCCGGCCTCGATGGATGCTTCTTCGATGCCTCTGCGTGCCTAGGTGCCTTTTCCTCCTGCCTCGCCTTTGATCCTTTCTCTTTGGATGCCTCTTGATGCCTTACCTCCTTCTGCTTCACCTCTTTCTCACTGCCTGGTCCTCGATGTTCAGCAGGAGGTCGCTCCACCGAGCTGTCGCCGGTCACAGGAGGAGGAAGTGCCGGTTCCTCCCGTACCTGCGGCCTGTGCGCGTCCAAAAAGTCTTCGAGCTCGCCGACCAAGTTCCTCACCTTGATGGTGGCGTAGCCCACGAAGAGATCTGGCTCGATCCGTGTCCCTTCTGTCACCACCCGGAACACCCTCCGGAGTGATGGACAGAGGGTGCAGTTGCACGACAAGGCGTGCCCCCACATCCACGGCTATGAGCCAATGCTGCGGGAAACACTCGCTAACAGCACCTATCGTCTTTAATTACGGGGCCGAAATTACATAGAGAGAGAGGGAGAGAGAGCAAAAGTAGTGGCAGACCTGGCTCTAAACCTTCCGGCGTCGGCAGCTGGATATTCAGTGGGGCCCTTCCAAAGGATTCCCAAGGTGGCAAGGGACCTTGTACGTGGAAGGCTAGGCATCGCGGTCTCGGCCACACTTTGCGTGTAATTATCAGACCCGGCAACCCCGACAAATGAGGCACAATGGCACTCAAATTATAATATACGATCTCTGGCGGCATTGGTTTCAGTGTCTCAAGCTGGTGAGTGTCGAATGTATTTGCCACTCAAATGCCTGGCAATTGTTGCGCACCAGTCCACACTTTTCGTCATGTTTCCGGAGCTGCCGGCTGCCTACAATATCATCTCAAGAAAATCTCAAGCACTGCAATTTGCCTTTCAGAAAGTGCCTTGATTGCAATGTTGAAGGACATCCTGGCCAAGATGCATCACACCACCCTTTTCTTAGTCATCAAAATATGACGGTATCACGTATCAGACACAACTTGCGCTTCAATCCAAACGCACCTCCCAGTCCTTCCCCATTGGGGTGTACCGGAGGGTAGACTAGACACCAACTCTGTAACAAAACGTGCAACGAAACCGCATGTTTAACCGGAATATCCCAGGTTGAAACAAACGCGAATTATGACGAACTGCTCATGCTTGACGGACCAATTACTAATTCACTGATCAAGACCTATGGAATCTATAGGCGTACGGGAACGAATACACTTCTTTACCCGTTGGTAAAGATTATGGCATTTCGAGAAAGTTTATCAGCAGGCAAATGATGGCCAAAAATGGCACACGACAAGTTTGGCACAAAGGGTAGGCGAACATTCAGAGGATAGGGTTGGCCTGGTGATGAGGCATAGCGCAACAATTGCATCGCCTGTTCACGTTGTGGAAGTGTTGGACGAGATGCAATTCCCCCCACCAAACTATGATGATAACCCAATCGCACCATGGTAGAAGCACCTGTTTTGCCATACCGAGGGTACAACTTAGTTTGGGCTGTGCTTTCCAAGTACTGTACAACATTTCGAAAGTTAGTAGCTTAATGCCACAGGCTTCTAACTTCAGGTTTTTGCAATGATACTTCTGGTGAAAAGAACTCAAATGGGTGTGCTGGTTGATTTTCCTGGACTTTGATCCAAATGGGCATACATCTACCTGCAAAAAGTGAAAAGTGAATCACGAGCTCATACCATGTGATGCCATAATCGGTTTTCGCGAAGGAAGATCTGGATGGCGCCAGTTCAATTGCCGAAAAATATCCAGGCACACTTGGCGATCTGTGCTCCAGCAGGGCATGCTTGCGCAACTAGTTCATGGAGTTCCTCTGTAAATGTCCATTCCTGTCCTTCATTTTCCCATGTACTTAGGACATTCTGTAAATGAGATATGTCATCTAGTCCTTGTGCGCGCAAGGCTTCCCCTTGTTCTTTTTCTTTCTCAATTTTAAGTGTAGATTGAAGGCTATTCAAAGTACGCAAATACCGGTATAACGTATCAAAACAAGTGTCTTAAAGAAAGTTCAAGTGTGTCGCGTGGGCGAGTGCGGTGCGGTTTTGGAAGAAAACAACATCCCAACGCGTCGAGAGGGTTTTGGAGCCGGTCTACGTGGCACTCTGGTGGTTCCCATCGCCGGAACGATATCAATGGCTCCAGTATGCAGTGTCAGGACGAATCTCTAGAGTCTAGCGAAAAGTTTTAAATAAAAAATATGTTGGATTCAAACAAATCTCAAATGTAAAAGTATGTAAAAGTGTGATAAATGCACGACATGGCATTTCACAGGAGCAAGGACGCTACTAGTAGCTCTTGGCCTTACTACTAGGAGCAAACAGCTACTAGGGGCTCCTGGCATCGCTACAAGGAGCAAGGACGCTACTAGTAGCTCTTGGCCTTACTACTAGGAGCAAGAAGCTACTAG
>CAXAMN010010946.1:0-55397 GCA_963970005.1 Durusdinium trenchii | reverse complement strand
GCTACTAGTAGCTCTTGGCCTTACTACTAGGAGCAAGAAGCTACTAGTAGCAGCACGGCATAGTTTATCTTCTTTAAATTAGATTTCCGCCTGCCGGCCCTGCCGGGATTTACCGGGGCGTGCGCCAAGAAGCATTTCAACTGTTCAAGCGCTAGCTCTGCCTCAATTGCTGCCTCACCTTTGGTGGCATACGCTTGAGGCCTTCTGCATCCTCGAACAGCAGGGCGGCCAGTGTAGAGTCTCACTAGAGCAAACTCGCACCAACACTTTTTTGTTTTTCCTTTAAAAGCATCATCTTGCTTCCACAGCACAAAGGACACTTATGATCTGTCTGGTTGCTTCTTTTGCGTTCCGTCGAAGGAAGGTCCTCCTGGTCCTGAAACCATCGTTCCATAAAGTCCAGCGCCTATCGCAAAGCAGCAGCACGCATAGGAAAACTGTTTTTTGGCCCGCTCCCACTTAATTAAGCAGGCGCCTACTTAATTAAGTAAGGAGGGAAGCTACTAGGCTGAGATAGCTCACGCTAATGATTTGGTTCCTAGATTCTTTGGGAAACTTAACTTCAAAGAAAGCGCTTCTCTCTGGCCTGATAGTCAGACCTAATGTTCCTGTCAAAAAAGAAGCTCTGCGGCGTCTGAGACCTGCCAAGGGAGCAAAGAAAACAGATTGAGACGTGAATGCGCTTGAACAGCTTGCACCCACCTTCGGGCCTTTGCTGGTAGAGCAAACAGGGGTGAAGTCAAGCAGCCCAGTGCGAGGCTGAGGCAGCTTGTCCTGAGAACAAGTCATCCATAGTCATCGTAGTTTGAGCTTCAGCAGGCTTGTCAGGAAAATCTGAGTTTGCCAAAAATGCCAGGCAGTTCATGTCACGTTCTGTCCGCTGCTCCTTTCTAAATGGCGCCAAATGCAGGAAATCTGGTCTGTACACATCTGCAGGCAGCACATTGCATTATCAAGTCAAACCTGGTGACCGGAGTGCGCTGGTCTGTTCGCAGCGCCTCGGATTAGTCCATGGTTTGAGGACTTAGACACAATTGTGTCTGGAGTCTGATATGAAAGCCGTAATCCAATCTTCTCCGCCGTCCTTGGATCTTTGATAAGGACTTCGAAGCCGGTGCAAAACATCAAATCACCTTCACCAGGCTAATACTTTCCAACATCCACAAAATATAGCCTCACCACAAGAACATTGCACAAATCAAGCGATCTTCGTTTGATCTGCTAAAGCGTGCAACTTGCCCCTTTGAGGCAAGTTGAAAAAATATTACTTTGCCAAAACACAAAACCTGCGAATTGCAGCCATATTAGAACAAGAGCTTCAAGATGCTCTGGCCGCTAGCGCTTCTTTTCAGCAGATAGCGGTGGTAGGTGCAAGTCTTTGGACATCGCGCTTGTGCCGCTTGCCTGCGCCTGCCATTGATATACACCCCCCTGAAGTCAGTATGAAAGTGGAAGAAACATCTGTTCGTAAATGGTCATCCTAGGGGCCATTTTCCACTTCCATGAATATTCCAACGAGTGTGCAATCCAAAGCTTGCCCATTCACCGAATTCACCTGACACCCAATCCACGTGCCTTGCTCTTTTTTGCTTTCAGCTTGCTCTCCGACTCATTGACCTCCTTTTCTCTGGTCTTAGAGTGAACCAGCAAGGTTTAGTGACAGTCTGATTCATTCGTCAACATGGCCTATGATCAATTTAGGCTCCAGCCATCATTTTGGGATCCTCCAAAATGGACGCAACAGAAGGTGGCCGGGTATCCTGCTCAGCACTGCTCCCAGCGATGCTTTCAACAGTGCACTCTGAGTTTTCGACTCTTTTCTCTGGCTCTATAAATGCACAAACACAGTGTCACAGGGCTGTACGGAATTGATGTTCATCCTTCGCCTTAAAAAGATATGCCCAAACTCACAGAGCCCATCCTTCGCTTCGTTGGAGGAAGCTGACACAGTTTTCCTCGTCCTCGGTCTCCTTAGCATCTTCCACATCCTTCTCTGACTCAACAGTGCTCATCTCTGCCCGCATGCGAACAAAAAGTCTGTCAATTGTCCTTCCACTAGCTTCAAGCCCAGACTCTTGCCGTATCGGTCCTTTGCCATCTTTTTGTACACGCTCTTCTCATCTGGAAAGTGACTCAACCTGTAACATTGAAAGTGAATCCAAGTTTACAAACCAGTCTGATTCTCTTCTCGGCTTAGAAACTGTCTTCGGTTTTTACAGCTTTGGTCGATATGTTCCACCTTTCCACCGAGATGCAGTTGGTTGAAGATCCTCTGATGAACCATACGTGCATCACAAATTGCCTTCACTGCGAATCACCGTTTACTCTGTAGAACAACACACAAAATTCCGGCTTAGCTTACAACACAGTTCGAGCAATTGAATTAACAAAAGCTCAGGTGATTGTGCTGCACTCTGCAAAAGCGCAAAGTCTGCGTGAAGCTTGTCCACACTTTACAGAACTCAAACTGAGAAAGGAAACCACTTCCGCGCCCGGGCAATGACAGTGGCAGTTCGCCTGCAAACATCAGATGCAGTAGGATAAAAGCACTCAATGTCCTTCTGCCCTAGCCGCCCAGCCTTTCTGGCGCCCCGAGAAGCAACGGGCTCTCCCCGAAAATGTTTGGTGCTTTGATGCGGATCGGCGTGCTGCCCTGACGAAGCCAAAACTAAAAGCTGACAAGGCCGAGTCTGCATCATCAGAAGCATGGCCACTGCCTCTGTCAATGCCATCTGTTCCGTCATAACCTCCACCTGTACTTGCAGGCAATCAGCATGACTCACTAACAAGGAAGTGAAAACTATACCAGCATAGATCCCAAACAGTTTCAAAACGACTCGTTTGGACCAATGTTAGTCAACACCGATTTCTTGGCACGCCCTACCTTCCCCCCAAAGAAAAATCTGCTTCATCAATCTTTTTGTCGGCATAAACATCGCTATTCATTCGGCCACACGCCCCTCCAGCTGTTGACCAGGTTCATGAAGATATTGACAACGTCCAATGCGTCTCACGGGCACATTATCGGGCGCCCTATCTATCAACAGTATGAGGCGGGCCCCTACGCAAGCCCGCTTCTTTCGCGGGCGTCCGGTTGGACGTCACTCAGCATTCTAAACACTCGGCCACGGAGTTCACGGGCGCGGCCAGTGTGGCCAGGGCCGGTCAGCGCGGCCACAGGACAACAGCAGGACAAGAGAAGGACAAGAGGAGGACAACAGCAGGACCAGAGAAGACAAGAGGAGCACAAGACCCGGCCACAGAGCCCGGCCACAGAGATCAGGGGCGCAGCCAGTCAGTGTAGCCAGCTCTATCTTTTTTCAGATAGAAGCCCAACATAGAACCCCATAAGTGCACTGCTTTTTCCAAGCTGCACAATCGCAGGCCCGGACTAATGCCTGACCACAGTGATACACTAACCGGCAAACTACGAACGAAGTGCGCGAACAAAATGGGCATAGGGACAGGGCACGCACGGGCCTAAGCGCTGAAACAGCCTCTAAGAGGGTGCTGCATGACCAACACGAACTGCGTCAACACAAAGCGTCTAATTAATCCGGGAAAGTACTGCGAAGTGGTCCGTTAGCGGGAAGCTGTGCAAGAAAAGCTTGGAAGGCAGAAACTGCAGCGTGCTCGACAACACACCTGGCCCCTATGCCAGAAGCACGAAAGCAAGCACCAAGATCCCACAGGGATCGCGAGAAGGCCACGCGTTCAGCCAGGAACACGGACGATTCCAGGTTCCTCTTAAGGGTCCTAACCGTGTTTGCTATCATACGAATCTGAGCGAAGATAGGGGCACGCTTGGCCAATTCATTACCTTTAACATTCCTAACGCAATACGCCGATCTGGATTTGTTCTTACCTCCAACAATCAAGCCGATGTCGAGGCCAGAAAAATGAATGAAAAAGGAGAGAACAATGGTCGGAAAAAATGACAAATGAACCTCTCCATGGACAAGAATGTAGGTCATCTCCCCATATTCGCCCTCTCGAAGTACTGTCTGGCCCGGGTGAAATATCCGGATGTCCAGCCTCAGGAGAAGAAGTGCAAAGGCACTTCATATCTGCAAAAAAATAAAGGAAAACAAGAAGGTAAGGGGGCCTTATTTAAATGGCCCTTGCCTTTTTTGATTCAGTGTTCTTTGCGCAGTTCATTTGCTTGCTAGTAGAGAGACTCTCTCGAGAGCAATGAAAGAAAGTCCCGATGGGAATTCGAGAAGAACGGAAAGGTTTGCCTCGGCTGTGCTTGTTTGTGTCAGTTGCACACGTGTCTGAAACTCTCATGGTCGCAGAGCTGGGAGCTATGTCACAAGCCACCAACCAAAGACTAAATTCAATCCTTCCTGGAACCAAGCCACAAGCGATGGCAAAGCTCCGATACGTGGATTGGACTCCGAAGCCTTGATTCCGTTGTTTGGAATATTTCTACACCGTGCATCGTAGTGCGGGAGAGTCAGAACCAACCAAACATCGGCTTTGTTGGTACTCACGAAAATGCATAAGCCTGGCTCATGACTCTCGCCAAGACACATCATCATCTTTGTTCTTGATGAAACAAACCGACGCCGTGGGCGCGACTCCTTCAACCCAAAGCATTCCAAGGTACTCATGTTTGTTGATGCTCCAAAGAGTGTTTGTTATGTTGTTTGTTCCTCTTTCTCTCTAGCAATCCCATTCACACAGGTGTTCGCCACTTAATATACGTCTACCCAAGTGCAAAAACAAAGCCGCTTCGTCACGGGCCTATCAAATACCTATTGCTGCCATCAAGGCAACCAGTTCGAATTCTGCTTTATTTTGACCTGCTTTGACTTCGGTCCGAGATCCTCCAGTTCGCCGACGCCAGTAAGAAGCCGTTGGAGCTGCGCGCGCTCAGCCTTGGAGAGTGCCTCAGGAGCTCTCCCTGTTGCAATTGTAGCAACTGTTGCAACTCATCGCATTGAATTTGTGGCTGATAAAGATACCCCCGTTGCAAGAGTTTGCCAAGCTCACACATGTTTAAACACCAACCTTCAGTAAAGGACCAAAAGGAGGAAGTATCTTTAAATGTCTAAACTTTAAACTGCAGAGAGTATCTGAGCATTTCTTGCCAAGCTGCCATGCCATACCCTGAGAAGACAAAGTTCAACTGTTCACAGTTGTTAGCAACAGATTCACAGTACAATTTGTAAAATGCCAAAACTCACACTCCAAGCGCAGGGGTGGGTAGCTGTCAAGGAATCCCAGGCTTTGTGAAGTCACTTTGGTAACTTGATGCAAATGCGTGAAATTGTTCTGTACTCTCCATACTACACTGCTCGAGAGTGCAAAGCTGCGTTTAAGCTTGTCTTGTGAATTGTCATTTGTCTGGAGAGTTGGCATCATCATGCTGTGCTCATAATGACATTGAGCGCGACCCTAAAAATACCTTGAGCGAGCCAAATATTCCAGTGATGCTACAAGGCCAGACATGAAGTGTTCCTTCTCGCTGTCTCCCAAAGTTCAGGCCTCAGCCATTGGTGGCGGCGTCTGCTTGTATGCGCAGATTGCGCGGAGAACCTGGGAAAGTGCATGACTCTCCTGGTCTTGTTTACTTGCTTGTTTCTCAGCCCAGCCTGTCATATTTCATTAAGCAAAAAGCTCTAGTTTATGTTGTGTTTCCTCTATTGGACGGAATTGTGCCAAACCTAAACTGCTGTCCATGATTGTCATTGTCCAGGAAGCTACAGCTTGCAGCATGTCAAGCACCGCATAGGGTTTCTGCTGCTCAAAACCCTGTAAAAGAGCCCAGTCAATCATTGCAAAGTCAGTTGTCAAATCATTGCAAAATCAGTCAATCGAGCATGGACTGTGGAAGACTCTGATGCTTTTGTGCCAAAAACTGCATCACGGAAACAAGTGGCAGTGCACAGCACAATCTCAAGATAAATCAAGATATATAATATAGTAACAATGTTCGCTACTAGGAACAAGTGCATCGCTTCTAGGAACAAGTGCCTTACTAGTAGTAACATGTAGTAACAACACTTCAATCGTTTTCCCTCGCAGCCAAACTCAATGTGTCCCAACCGAGTTCTCGCGTTTTCAACCTTATGCTTTGCCCTCAAGCGCTTCCTTCGCCTGCATCTCAGAATAGCACCTTCCAGCATCATGTGTTCACCACTTCGAATCAAACTAACTTTGGAGTTTGATTGGCAAGTTGAATCAAAGGTTGCCATACGCAACTGGCTCAAGGCCTGCTCCTGCTTCAACGAAACGTTGGAAGATGCCTTTCAAGCCACCCAGCAGCAATGCTCCTGCCTGAATGGAAGTGTGCCACGGGAATGAACCTGTGTGGCTATGCGGCTACGCCCATGTTTCTGCCTCAAAAACCGAGGCGGTCTGCGAAGGATGGCCTGGCCGAAGCTCTCCAGCAAGAAGCGACAATTTGTCTCACTAAAAACAACCATTGGTCGAAACACATAGGAAGAGATTGAAGATAAGAACGTGCAGCTCAACGTCAAAGCAAAGGCACCTTTGACGCCAGACAGAGCAGAAGCTGGGGTTCCGCTTCCGGATAGGAAAGTCTGTTGGGTCACCTGATATCAAAGCAAATTGTGTTCCATAGACCAAAAGCACTTCAGAAACAATCGCCGATGGCCGAATTCTAGCTCAAGTGTCTGCACATGGTGTATACGTCTGAAGAACCATTTCAATACAGCACAACAAAAGATTCGCTCCAAGTAGAGGTGTATATGCGCAAGTTATATTATGACAAAGAATCACTATAAGTTTATATATACAAATGGTAACAAAATGTTATCACCAAAACAGAGAAAATGTAGTCAAGAACCAACGCAGCATAATGTATAAAGAAAAAGTAATTCCGTGAAAAAATCATGTCTCAAATCGGATATCTTATGTTCCAAAAACATTGCGTTTTAGACAAAAGGCACTGCAGGCTAAAAAATGGATCTTAGCGCACCATTTCTAGACAAGAAGAGGGTGTGTAAACATAATTGAAGATTGGGTTGGCTGATATCTTAAAGACACACATATTTTTAAGCTCGGGTTCTACGTCCTATGATTTTAGAGAAGCTTTAGGTTTGAAGAGGTTGCGCACTTGGTGCCAAAAAGAGTTTGTGATGTTTATTTGCAGTCCTTGGCTCCGCAAATGGCTTGCCCATTCATGCTTGTTGTGGCTGTCATCCTTGGGCACCTTGATTTTATAGTAGCC
The DNA here is from genome assembly GCA_963970005.1 of Durusdinium trenchii. NCBI lineage: Eukaryota > Dinophyceae > Suessiales > Symbiodiniaceae > Durusdinium > Durusdinium trenchii. Next base: position 48,199 of record CAXAMN010010946.1, on the reverse strand, counting down.
TTGTTTTGCTTTATATTATTTGTCTCACCTGTCTGTCTGATCTTGTGAGCTCCATTCTATACTATATATGGTACATATATGTATTTTCTTGTTGCCCTTGATTCAGGATATTTTCCATTTAGCCTCATGTACCCAGATTTAGGGTTCTAGAATGGTCCTGAAATAGAAGCAGGATGACAAAACGTACAATGAATGTAGCTGTCGAAAAGACCATGCTTTAAGTTCTGGCAATGTAACTGTTTGGACACGCAAGCGCTTAGCTTGTACAAAAGCACGTAAACCAAGCAAATATTGACAAACAATGCAAATGTTTGTCAAAAACAAACAAAAGGAAAAAAATCTAAGCACTGGATGTATGTATGTACATGTGCTAGCGCATGACTTATACACGAATGATGCAAGAAACGCAGTGTCGAGCAAGCAGTTTTCACACATCGAAAAAATCGACCAACACCAAAACGGGTTGAAATGCAACCACAAAGACTTTTTGCAACATAACAAGTTACAAAAACAAGCTCACTGTCCAATTTTCATAGACGAGGAAGCACTTAAGAAATGTTCGCTGATGGCCGAATTGTCCGTTCAAGTGCCTGCGCATGGTTTATATAACTGAAACCAAGTCAATACAGCACAACAACGTTTGTATATCTACTCGCGCTATTCCTACTCGGACAGAGACTGAAACGGATTTAAGTTAAGTTCGCGCAAATGGCAGGAACATATTACAGCATCTCCAAAGGAGAAAGAAGATGCACTGATTGAAGGACGAAGGCACAATTTACACACGAAAGGTGCAACAATGAATCCAGCGGACGAAGAGCCCCCGCATCATGTTTGCATCTGAAAAACATACTCAACATAAAAAACAAGTGCCAGCAGGAAACATATACTTGAAAATGCACCCGGCACGACAAGTGTTTAGACATGGGCGTGCACATTTTCCATATGGACAAGAAGGAGACGTTCGAAAGAGTATCATAGGGGTTCAATGTGACAACAACATACCATCACCAAAGGAAAAGACCATGTATGTTCAACTACGGAGGCGTTATCTACGCACGACAGGTGCAATGAATGCAGTTCTCAGAGGGAGCCTAATTTAAGTACTCGGAAAGTATGAGTTTGGACAAGGCTTATCCAAATACTAATGTGTTTCAAGAGGCGGCAAAAGATACCGACGCAAGCAGAACATGCAAGTACTCGCCAACTGATATCCTGAACCAAAACAATACAAAGGTTGCTCTTCTCAAGCGAAGCAATTTTCTTTACACCTCGACACACAAGCGCACAGTCCATACATGTACCAAGACTGAGCCGGAGACACAACCACAACATTCATAAGCGAGACACCACCAAAACATCAGCGAATCACCACCAAAACAGAACCAGTAAACCGCCAAAACAGCAAAACAGTACAAACACACCACCAAAACATAACCGGCACACCACCCAAACATGAGCAAGACACCACCGAAACAGAACGCAAAAATTACCAACACAATCCAACACACACCAACGAAACATGACCGAGACACCACCTAAACACGACGGAGATTCGAAGTAAACATGACCAAGACAACATTAAAACATGACCCAGAAACCACCAAAACATGACCGTTAAATTCTGTTAAATCACCAAACATATTATCACCGAGACACCACCTAAACGTGACCGAGATCCGAGACACTACCTAAACATGACATACCCACACACCACCTAAACATTGAACCCCAAGCTATCGCTATTGGGGAATTTGTGCACGAATCCAAAACCAGCAAGGCGGAAGCTCCACCAGTCAAAACGTTAACCGTCAACAGGGTTGGGCCTAGCTGTATAGAGTTTGAAATCATAGTTTTTGTGAATATAGATTAGAATGGAATCAGTCTATCTAGCGTCTGCACAGAGAACATTTTTGAATCAGCCGTCTCTCTCGCCCATACGTTCAAGCTGCACAAAATGAAGGCCTGCTCAGCCTGGCCAATGCTGCCGCATTTCTCCCTGTAGAGCTTCACCACCTCTTGCACAGACGAGGCCTCGGGAAGAGAAGCTCACTTCAGGAGATTGGGATAAATGACGTGCCCGGACACCCAAAGAATCTGCTGCTTAACGTGTTGTACTTCCCCTAGCTTCACAACTCCAGCTTCCTGCCTGCTGAAGGCGCCACCATTCTAGGATGTACCTGAGAGGGCCACAAGGAAAATGATTGTGAAATTCCTCAGCTTGGAATGCAACAGCATCAAGTCAAACGAATTCTTTCAAACCTTGAAACATTTGCTGCCGATTGGCCTTCCACGTGCACGATCACGGAGATCCGTCAGCAAGCGCTGTGTGCCCTCCTCAGCCTCTTCACTTCCAACAGCGCCAGTAAGCATCGACCTCGCAAACTCTGGGAATTGAAGAATTGAAGGAGCTCCGGAAGGAACGACACCAGGATCAAAATATTCTATAATATAGACAGATAGGATAGGAGGCGGTTCAGATGAGATGAGATGAGATGAGACAAGTTCATAAGATAGAGAAGATAGACAAGATAGAAAATATGAATAGGATAGATCAGATGAGATTAGATGAGATAAGTTCATAAGGTAAGATGAGATGAGACAAGTTCATAAGATAAGATGAGATGAGAGGAGATGAGTTCAAAAGATAGGGAAGATAGACAAGATAAATAAAATGGATAGGATAGATCAGATGAGATGAGATGAGATAAGCTCATAAGTTAGAGAAGAGAGACAACTAGAATGGATAGGATAGATAAGAAAAGATGAGATGAGATAAGTTCGATGAGATGAGATAAGTTCATAAGATATAGAAGATAGACAAGATAAATAAAAAGGATAGGAAAGATAAGATGAGATGAGATGAGATGAGACAAGTTCATAAGATAGAGAAGATAGACAAGATTTAAAATATATATATATTAGATGAGATAAGTTCATAAGATAGAGAAGATAGACAAGATAAACAGGATGGATAGGATAGATAAGATGAGATGAGATGAGACACGTTCATAAGATAGAGAAGATAGACCAGATAAGTAAAATGGATAGGATAGATAGGATGAGATTAGATAAGTTCATAAGATAGAGAAGATAGACATGATAGACAAGATAGATAAAAACGGATAAATGGATAGGATAGACCAGATGAGATGAGATGAGATAAGATAAGATAGATAAGATAGATAAATCAATAGACAGATAGACAAACAAGAGAAATAGGATACTGTAGATAAGATTGATCGCATTGATAAGATAGACAGAAGAGATAAGGCAGATAGGATAGATAAGAAAAAACACAAATAGATAGATAGATAGATAGACAGATAAACAGATGGAGAGACAAATAGATATATAAAGAATAGAGAGAGACAAATAGATAGATAGATAGATAGATAGATAGATAGATAGATATATAGATAGATAGATAGATAGATAGAGAGATGTATGGAAAAACAAGGGACACAGGCTGCCAATCGGCTCCGAAAGTTTGCTGTTTTTTATCTATTCAACAGGTATGCAGCTACATCCTGTTCGACAATATGCACAGAAGCTGCAAACACCAAACAAAACCTTTCTCAAGCACTAGAGGCCCCCAGCCTCAAATGGTTCCGCAAAACGTCCACATTTCGCAGATCCCAAACAGAAAAGCACTCTTCTGCATCGAGCTGCAGGCAATGCCTTAGGTCTCCAAGCACATTAAGTCACAGAGCAGGCAACTGTTGGAAGCATTGTTGAAAAAACGATACAAATGCAATTTGTTTCAATAAACGATCTTAATAAAATCAAGTAAGTTCAAAATGTGCTTCCGATGTGAGATCAGTGGCTCCAAATATTCATGAATGAGAGGCAAGGCCGCTGGCAAGGCCTTCCCATATGGCGTGGAAGGTGTGGTGCTAAACGCTCTTTGAAACAGCGCTGGATCCCTCAATAGCTGCTCCGCCACCATAATACCATCCTGAAACTATGGAGCAACTACGTGCGCTTGTTTCAATGATAAAATGGAGAACATGAGAACTATCAAAACTGAGTCCAAAGCACATTGGGTGAAGGCCAGGTTCCTCTCAACATCCTTGGCAGGTTGGAGATTGTTCAAACAAAGAGGTTGCTTTTGCAACATGTTTGTGTTGAAAAAATGAATTATATACGTGTTTTTGGAAAACCATGTCCATGACTCCTGCAATTGTCATAATCAATCACAGGCAGGCGGCCTCAGCACTTTTCACGTTGCCTCAGAAGTCTTAGAGCAATGACGTGGAACGTTTTGGCCGTTTTTCCAAAATCTTGCAACCTCACCACTGAAGACTTAGAAATGGAATCTGCCACTTCTGCAGGAAGCGAGAATCAGACACAAACGCAAATCACTCCAGTCTCTACAGAAAAGCTCCGTCATAGGTTTGGAACAATTCCCAAATCACATAGCGAGCTTTAGGACCAAGGTTGAAAGTAAGACCAAGGTCTTATAGCTCCATTCTGAAGAGTTTCTCAAATTTGCTCTTTCCAACGAAGCCGTCAAGCCACCATTTGACAGCACTGGTATCTGCAAGACTGCTTTGAGCTTACTGACAGTGGCCAAATCCTTGGGCGATCGCTTCTTTGAGATGCGTAAGTCAATACAAGTCATCACGACTTCGCTCCGTTTGAGTCTGTCTTGTTTGCAAACTGCATGTATAGCATCCTCAAGAGTGTCCCCTTCTCCTTGCTGATAGTGGCGCTGCTGCGCCACCACGTCGTTCTTTCGCACTCTCCAGGCGCCGGCCATGCACCGCCAGGAGAGCGCACCCCGCAGCTTGCAAACGAAGTGCATAGTCTTGGCTACAAGCCTCACATCGATTGCTTCCTATCTTGACTTTGTGGAGACAAAGAAAAATACAAAAGGCCAAAAAGAATATATCTGCAGTTAGAGTTTATCAGTACCGGCACTTGCCCAACACTGCAACAACACGCTGTCAAAAACATCGCAGGTGAAGGACTACCAAGACAAGAAAAAGTCAAGCATATATCCAGTCATGCAAAACTTGTGAGTGAATGCAAAGAGGTTCTCGGACCAGCTTCGGTTAGCCGCCTAGCCTAGGAGTCAGTGACTTCCTTTCCTTTCCAAGCTTCAAGTATATAGTAATTTTTGACTGACCTACGCAGAGCTACGCTAGATTCAAAGGCCCACAAAGAGTTGAGTTTCTCCACCCCCACCGGCCACGGCATCTCTAAGCCTCTGTTGCTTGCAGCCGAATCTTGCAGAAAATTGGAATCTCCAAATCTCTTGCACACTTTGCGACCATGGCCTCCCACAAGTGTGTTACAGTGCCAGTTGCAAAAGTGTGCAGTAGATTATCGATGCCTCGATCAAGGGCCAATTGTTTCGATTTGAGGCCAACCACGCACCGTAGTTTCCTGGACAAGGCTTCAAGGCACAAAGCACTCAATGCAGTGTCTTCGGCCTGTTTTGGCTTTCCTTGGAAAAAGACGGGCAGGCATGTCACTCCTCTTGTGTAACACCGTCTTTTCTGAATGTCTTGCTTGTGCCTCTGGTCAATCAGAATAGAAGTTCTGATGCTGAGCCAAGATTCCCCTGCGGGCATCCCAAGTTCAAGTCAACAGCGTCAGCACCAAGTTTCTGGAGGGCAGCTAGGGGCATCGAAAGGGAGATATCAATGCAATACCAGAGGACAAAAATAGAAAAGCGGTATCATTCAGTCAACAAAAATGACACACCCACATTCTATCTTCAATATCCTCTCTGTTGTATTTGTGCACCACAAAACACTACGGCTCAAAACTCCAACTATATAAGTGTTGCAAGGAATTCGACTTAACAATTGCGCGTTTCCCTATCCTGTGCCCAACGTGCAGCATCCCGCAACATTGTCGGATCGTTTGCCGCAAGCTGCACAACCAACGGATGATCGTCAGCACACACCTTGACACCCCAGCTTTCCCAAACGGAAACGGTGATTGCAGCAATGTGACAGCAACTCAGGAGCCTGCACCTTTGCCCAAAGCAGCTTTTCTGTAGTCCTCTCAGGCCATGAATGGTTTCTGTAGTGCCCAGAAGCATAAATGTCCCTTCAGCTTCGCAAGAGCTTGTTGGAGGTCGAGTTCGTATGACAAGGATCAAATTGACGGTTGAAAAAGCTCGCGTCAAGCAAATTGCAATTCAGTTGAAGTCTGAAGTCCTCACATTGCGCAAAGCGATCTGCCATCAGCATCTCGGTGTAGCAAAGCGTACACCCGTGTGCCCTGACCAGGCGACGGAAAGGTCGGTCGCCTCAGGCAAATGGCCAAAGCTGCAGTGTGTCTTAAGTAAAGGCATAGAGCATTTTTTACATGCAACAAGAATGTAATATGTTCTCTTCTTGAAACTGCAAGCATCTTGTGATTGTGTTGGTCTTTTGCAAATTGCAAGCTGAGGATGCAAATAAGTGTCCGGCTTTGCGTCACCATTGGGGCCATGGCAAAAATGGGCGGTACCAGGTTCAATGGAAGCGACATGTCAAACTTGTCCAGCTCAGCAAGTGCTGAGAAGGCAGAGAAGTGCACTTAAATGTTTGCAAGTAGCACTGAGGTCAACCTCAAAGAATAGAGGTGCTGCAGCTGGATACGCTCCAAAAGGTGTATCCAACCCTGTTCAACACACCCAACGAAACGTGTGGAATCATTTTTGGGTACGGCATTTTTATATAATTAGAACCTGAAATTGTTGAGGGACAATCACTGCAACGCCAACTGTAGTGCAAGGTTCCCTCCAGTTTGCGGAAGGAACTGAGGGAGAAAAAAAATGCCATGACCAAAACTTCATTGCAACAGCTCAAGTGAAGGCTGTAGTGATGGTTCGGACTAGTAAGCATTCTTTGCACATTGTTGAGGCAGCAATTCTGTAGAGGTGGCGCGCTCATCTGATATTTGACGGCATGTTGTCTGTCAAACTCAAAAAAAAATTGTGCTGCTGTGTTTGTAAGAGCTGAAATTGCAAAATATCCAGAGCTTGGGATTTGAGCCGAAATTGCAAAAATAGTTATGCTTTGGATATCTGTGTGTGTGTGTGTTGGAGAACCCTCAAATGGACAACGCCCGCTGAACAACAACAAGGCAAAGTTCTGCTGAAAGAATTGAGAGTTTCTGCCGACTAGAATACATATCTTGATCCCTGGCTCATCTTTGAGTCAGAGTACTCATTCCTGTCGCCTGCACTTTGTGGCAGGGCTGACTGCACGAGATTCGATACCCGACAACAACTCTACAACATCCAAATGACTGCGGTATTTCGCAATCGAAAGCGGAGATTTACCCTCTCGGTCAAGCTTACCTTTGTCAGCACGTGCTTTGATTAGAAGTTCCACAATTTCGACATTCCCATGATTGGCAGCGATCCACAAGGGTGATCTTCCATGCGCATCAATCTGATCCTTCTGCACGCCAGCCTTAATTAAGAAACGCGCAACTTCCAACTTGTCATGGTCAGCAGCCATCCATAGGGGTGATCTGCCATGCCGATCAACTTTGTCTTTGCAAACACCTGCATTGATCAACACCTTCACCACCTCTACATGACCCTGCGAGGTGGCAACTAGCAACGGTGTCTTTCCATCACGATCCTCTTCACTCTTGTCAGCACGAGCACCAATCAAGAGCTGCACGACTTCCCCGTTGGCTTGCTGGCAAGCCAGTGAAAGAGGAGGCTTGGTAGCACCTGATTTCAAGCTATTTCACTGTATTAACTCACATTCTAGACGCACACAGCCCTTCCGACCTCCTTTTGACATAAACAAGCGGACCTCCCAAACCCTTGCAGCGCCTGCATGGAGTAACACGCGAACAATATTGTCAAAGCCATTGGTGCAAGCAGTTTCTATCGGCGTAGTCCCTCGCAAATCTGCCGTGTCAGCAGAAGCTTTGGCCTCGACTAGGAGCTCTGCAACCTCCCAGTGACCAAGCTTGCAACAGAGATGTAAAGGTGTTTCGCCCAGCCAATTTTCCTTCGTTGACCACAAAGCTACCCGTGAAAAACCTCATGCCAAACTCCAATCAACACACAAGAAGTGTACCTCTCAAGCAGTATTCGATTCTTGCGTATCATTGAGACATGTATTATCATCCCTGGACTGATAGAAAAATATTTTTGTAGGGGATGACGTTGTCAAAAGAACCCGTGTTTGGACACTCCATTTGTTTTGTGAAAAGAGATCCTAGAATATAATATAAATATATATATAGGAAAGGATTTTATCAAACCCTCATTCGCCTTTTCCTTACCACCTTCCTGTGTCAAGTCTATTCCTTCTTTCCTTTATGTTGTATTTGTTTCCTCTTTCCTTTCTCTATGTCCTGTTCTTTTGTTTCCTCTCCTTTCCTGTCCTTTTTATGCCTTCCCTGTCTGTCGGGTCCTTTTGTTTCTTTTCCTGTATTGTCAATTTCTTTCCTTTTCTTTATGTTCCTTCTCTATCTCCTTTTCTCCATCTCCTTTTTTCTTTCCTGATTCTCCGTTTCCAGCAATTGAAAGAAACAGATTTAAAAATAAAAAGTAACCACAAAAAGTAAAATAAAACATAAAAGTGAAAAGGAACGGAAAGAAAACCCATGTATTTCTTAAGAGGCATGCATATTCTCTGTGTGAGGTCTGGGAAAGCCGATCTTCTTAATACTATGTCCACTCTATCTGCTCCCAATGTTGATGACAAACAGTTCTGAGTAGAGTGAAGAGTTTCGCGATTAATGATCGCTCCGGCATCAATCAAAATCCTTGCGCACTCAAGATGACCAGCTTGCGCAGCAAGCTGCAAGGCTGATATGCCAGCATGCCGATTTCGCCGAACAAAACGAGGCAAATGTGGCGCTAGGTTTGGATTCGGCTCATCTGAATCGGGATCGTCAGGCAAAAGTTGATTTGGGTTCATCGGTGCATGCAGCATAGCCTCTAAAGAAGCGGTTTCACCTGACACTCATGTTCAAATCAAGAGTGACAAAAAAAATAGACACATGGTTCACTCCCTACAAGGAATGGATTGGAAACTGAACAACGTTTAAAATGTTGTTTTTTTGTCAACAGCCCCACCATCTTCAGCAGCTTTCAGAAAACGTTTTATTTGGTCTTCATCCGGATCTGTGAAGTCGTGTATCGTCATCTGAAGCTCAGTTGGTGCACTCAAATCGTTCAACTGGTGTTCATCACGAAGGACCTCACCCTGGCGAACTAATCTGAACCTGTAGATCGGTACCTTGTTGCAGCGCAAAACAATACCCAAAAAAGGAAAGCCGAAACAGCAACAAACAAATTATGTACCCTTGCTTGGCTGGCCCCTGGGACGATGATTATGCCAACGACATAGTAAAAATGGAACAACACAGCTAAGCTGCATCACAAATTGTTCGCAAGTGACGTTTCAACGCAATGACAGAGTTGCCATGCGTCTCTGTGACTTGCCGAACTCCATGTTCATCCAAACTGGCCACTTCCTTGCCTGATATCTGGTGGATTCGTATCATCACAAGAACGCCGTGAAGACAACCTAAATGACCTGAACAGTTGTACAAATTGCTGTCAATGGCCACCATGCAAACCAGCGTTTGCAGTTCTTCTCGCAGGACTGTTGACACAATACATCAGTTCCAACTCTGAATAACTAAGTTTGGACCTGAAAAATTCAACAAAAACATAACTTTACAAGACCTGTTGTGAAGGTGCGGAAATCAGGCGGCCCCTCACCATTCGCACCACATGCCGTGCGAAAACATAACGGCTAATCACTTGTTTCAATGAGAATTTGCAAGCAATGTTTTGTTGGCAAAAACTGAACTCGCACAAATTGGCCAAAAATCACAAGATCTATTGTAGTTCCGCCGTGCAACAGAACCACGTACAATTCTGGATGCCTGTCGCAAAACCACATGGGAGTGCGACAGCAAAGACTGCCCACAGGGTCTCAGATTCAGCGATCTGAACTTTTTGGAAATTTTGAGTCACTTGAAGGTTTCCACTTTTTCACTGTTTTGCAGCTTGTGTTCTTTGTTTTTTCAAAATAGAAGCCACAAGTTTGTATATATATACATGTGGTATATATAGATGCGTAGTTTTGGGTTCGCTTTAAGGCTTCGTGAAAGCCTGCTTCAAATGGATTCGCATAGGGGTCATTGCCTATTGCCTGTCGTAATAACGCAACAGCCAGCTGAAAACCGAAGGGACGAAAGCCAGCCCCTGCAAACGCTTAGAGCAGCGTGCTTCACTCAAGGAACTTCAACAAACCCCTGATAATACGTTGGCAAGTGCTCGAAGATGCATCTGCCCAGTCCTGCGTTGTCCAATGCCACGTCGCTAGAGTCCGCTTTTTGGAGGTGCCCTCTTTGACCCCGAGACGGCCTCCAAGCCAAACACGACAGACCAACAAATTTTCTGCTTTAGACCTTTTCTGGTGGAGCTTGGTTTTGCTGCGATGGCCCCCAAACAAAACAGAAAGGGATGCTGTCAGATGTCGGGCTTTCCACGTTTTCTGGACATAATTGGAGGTACGGTGAAAAAAATGCATTTTTATTATCTTTATATACAGCAACAATTCCACAGAAGTATCAAATCTTCAGTGCCATGGTATCCAGGTAGTAGTCTGAGCAACAGTTTTTTGGGCTGATCCCATTCGACGAAGAAAACAGCAAAGTGTACGAGAGTAGAAGCTTTCAGCAAAGGGTAGGAGAGCAGGGTCGATAAAAATGCACTGACTTCCGCAAAGTGTAGCAGATTAGGAGCCTTTGACAAAGGCCAGGAGGAGGGTCGACCAATTCTTTTTTTTTCGGTCGACCCCCCCAAAGTGTGGAAAATCAAGTTGTAGGAATACCAGAGAAATTCCAAATCATGAGTAATACTATACTGATGATATCGTTGGTACAATTGAGAAAATAAACCAGGTAGTGACTAGGAGGTTATTTGCAGGAGCAAGGGGAAAAAATATCTGCCAGAAAATGGTGGATAAAGCTACACAATATTGTTTGTATGCCCTACTAATAGTCTCACGAAACTCGGCCCTTTTTCACCTTGCTTTTGAGCCACTTGTTGCGTTGATAAGAACAGATACTTCACTGCTCTTGACTGTACCTGTCATCCTTGCGCAGGGGTCATGTCTGCTCTACTATCTTGTGACACCCCGCCTTAAGGTTTCATGAAACGAAGGAAACCTTATTTCCATAAATTCCATACAAAATTCTAAATTCCATCAAGTGAAACTTTTCACTCACTTCGGCCATTTCATTGGCTCAGTGAACATGTAGGTGACCTTTTATCACCCATCATACCCTTCATCGTCATCTTCGACCATTACTTCCTCTTCTTCGTCTGCACTGTAGTGGTGTGCAATCCATGCACTGGGATCTTCACTTTCTTCCAACGGCCCATTGATGTCAGGCCTCATTGGGCCTGTTGCTGGTGTCCTCATTTGCATTCTCATCAACTTCACGTTCACTTCCTGAGGTTGTCTCATTGTCTGAAAAGAACGAAAGGCTGCTACCACTCTCAATCCACTTGTTGAAGGCTATCACGGCAGCATGAAAAGCTTTGGGCTTGTTCTGGTGCATCATCCCAAGAAGATGCTGGAGGTACCGCAGTGTATTGCGGGCTGACCTGATGTCATCTCGAAATGTAGCATCTCTTGTCATCTCCAGCTCTCGGATGCGCTCATTCAAATTGCGACAAGCTAATGTCAACGACACTTCTGGTCCATGCCCTTCGTTCAACAATCTTGTCCTCAACTTCTGAAGATCTTCTGGGAAAATGGGAACTCCCTCAAGTCCCCAAACCACCATTGTCCTCATTGAGCCAACGACAAACCACTCCGAACCATCGATGGCCTCTGGCATTTCATCTTGCGGATTCAAGAACTGCGTCAGTTCTTCTGCCACAAAATCCGAAACTGTCTGCTGTGCTATCTCTGCATCCATGCCTCTTGAGGAACTTGATGACTGCTGACGTTGGTCGTCATCTTCTGCTTCTTCATCTTCATCTGGGTTCTCCATGGTGCGCACACCCTCATGCACACATTTCCTCCTGTTCATAGGTGTTTCTTCTACATCTTCTGTCTGCGGCACATCTCCATAGTACGGGTTTGGTCCACCCGCAACATCACCATTTCCACCTCCTGAAGCATGTGAAAGGTGTGAGTGAAGACCTCCTCCAAAGTAGCCTCCTTCTGATGTTTCGTCTTCTCCTTCTGCCATGAGAAATGGATTCTCACGCCTCCTCAACTCCAGCTCATTCTTTAGGCCTCGCCATACGCAGCTGTACCTCGCCAGTTACTCAGTTGCGTCCTCATTCTCTGCATATTGAAGACGAGAATGGCGATCACACTCATCAAAATGAAAACTGCCCAGCACAAAATGTGTAGGCTCCATGCATTGTGAACCACTGCTTGTCTCATTCCTCCACATGTCATCTCTGAGGCTTCATCATTGTTGCACCCTTTGAGTAGTCCAGCAGTCAAAAGAACATGGATGATCCGCTGAACACTGGGCATCACCTCCTCCTTGAAACTTGAACTCCATAGTCCAATGAGCTTCGCCAAATACTCCCTTCTCTCGCGACTGAGGGATTTGGTGTTCAGGTCGGCCGGGTTGTCTTTGGTTGCAATGCGACCGATTCGATACCAGCCTCTTCTCATTCCTTCTTGCCCCCACAGAATCCTGGTGCAAAGATGCTTAGCCCTTCCAGGTCCAATCCTCTGGAAAAAGGTTTGAGCACTGGTGGAATCCAAATACAACTTCATCTCAACCATGGACTCATTACCTGGGTCCTGCCGGCAACCAAGCAGGAATTGTAGGCCCTGCTTCAACATGATTCCTTCTGCAAGAAGTCCGGTTGCGGCCAACACCTTTGCTTGCATTGATGACAAAGCAATGGACATCTGACCTCGACTGTGGGAATGCATGCAATTCCCATTGTGGAAGATCAAACCTGATGACGTCGATCTCGGGGAACTCTTGGCAGCAGCCCAGTCCGAGTCAGAGAACAACTCCAACACATGCGGCTTGTGACCGGCCTTGACTCCCACATCAAGGTGCCTCCATCTGCTGAACACCGTGGTGAACTCACCTGTCCGCTCATAGCGTAGGACCATGCCGGATGTGCTTTGCAAGTAGCAAGCCACCTTCTTGATTGCGGAAAGCGCGGTCTTGGTCGGCCTGCTCATGTACGAACTCAGGATCCTAGTGACACGTTGGATGTCCAACCTTTCTTGGCTCAAATAAATCAGGACCCCAAGAGCTGACCGAAATGTCTGAGTTTCTTTTGTACCTAGAAACTCCTCCTCTGGTGTCGCCTCAGCATCATAGGCTCGCATGCGATGGGACTCCTCTCTCCCGTCGCTCCTGCACACCCAGCAAACTGCTAAGCTTCGGCACATACTTCTTGATTGCCGCAATCTCAAGACCTTCATTGTCAAATGTGATCCTTCTCTGCAAGTAGAACAAAGTTCCGGGTTTCTCAACTCCATATGGCCCGTCAGCTTTGAGCTTGAGCTTCTTTGAGAAATGCCCAACAAACAAACGGTGACATGCCTCTTCTCCAACTAGGATGATATCGTCTATGTGCACCGAGAGGAACTACTTCTCTGTTTCATGTTTGAACAGCGTGCCTCCCTGAAATGAGCAGAACTGAAATTCAGTGCACAACCTGGCGGAATGTCGATTCCTTTCCAACGCTGCATTGCGTTGGCCAGGTAGACATCGTTGGAGTTTCCAGAACATGAGGTTTGGTTGTTGCAAGATCGTTCGAATCCAGCTAGGGACCTCAATCACCACTCACGTTGCTTTACCGGCAAAAAGGCATCTGAAATATCCATCACGGACACCATCAACTTCATCGTGATGCTCATTGACAGCAAAAAGTTTGATGAATGAAAGCGGACTTGTGGGGCTGAATGTCTCCATAGATGATGCGGCTCCACCACGAAACTTCTGGCAACGAGCCACGCCCTTCGAATCCAGCATGCTTCTCTGAACCGCCAGTCAAAGACAATGCGGGTGTCAAGCTTCACTGCTTCTTCGATATTGTCATTAGGCTCTACATTTGCCAGCACCTGTAGGTCATCAAGACGAGAAACTTCTGCAAGCATTGCTTGTTGATCAAGCACTTGCAGCTCTTCTTCACGCACCTGTGGTGGTCCGCGGCCCTCATCATAGCAACCTCGCTTCTTCATGTCCTCTTGTGTCAAGAAATTTGAACTCTCACACTGGTCCTGCTGCTCACTCCAATCATAACTACCCTTCTCTTCATACTCAGCATCCGGTTCATCCTCAACATAAAGATCAAGCTCTGCAACCTGTTGTACTGCACGAGTGCCCACATCTGATGAGAAAGAAGTTTTCAATGCCTTCGAACTTGGCTCTGTGATTGGAGTCTCTGGATCAAAGCGAACCAACTTTGCCTGCTCTCTCAAGTCTTCTGTTGCCTTCTTCTTGAACTGAGCATGGTCATATCGACCTTTCTGAACACACTCTGGCTGTGGACTCCCTTCTAATGCCCTCTTTGGACTGCTTTCAACTGCTGATGCTTCTGCTGCTGCTTGCTGTTCTGCTGTTACTTGTTGTTGTGTTTCTGCAGCGGCGGATGTATCTGCTGTCGCTTGTTGTTCATGGGCAGCCCCGCCTGTCTCTGACTCCTTAGGCTCACCCACTTCCTGATCTTCATCAGGATGGTCAACAGCGTACTTGATCACTTCTTCGGCATCAGGATCAACTTTTTTTTGGATGGGTGGAGCCGCCGTTCACGCAGAAGATGCACAGGTCAGCTTGTACAGCTTTTCTAAGTGGAGTCTCCAAGGGGCCAAACAAGAAAACACCCAACAAAACCAGGCCCCCAAACACAAAAGCAAAAGAAAAGGGAGACTCTACATCGCGCTTGCAAAGGGTGAAAATCTGAGGTCCGAGGTGAAACATTGAGACGCTATTGCGAAGACGTTTGGGCAATGAATTAAGGCAAAAAGATCGAAAGGCAGGCAGTCCGTTGCGCGATGCAGTCGCTTGCTGTCAACTAAGGTGGTAGGCGACAGGCCTGTCACGGCAGGCCTGTGCAGAGAGCACTGTTTAAAGAAATGCTCATCGTGCTCATCTTGACAGCTTATGGCTGTGACGCATTTGTTGGCCATTTGTTGGCCACTCTGCCATTATTGTGAAGTCAAAAAGGAATGCGAGTCGAAGTGCATAATTATCACAGCTTGAAGAAGGCCTGGGAAAAGCGGAGAGGCACAATTCTCTGACGTGACAAGCGAAAGGGCAATGAGTCTCCAATGTGGCCTGTGCGTGGTGTGATGATATGACTTCTTCCATGACAAGATCGGCAGGGTCTTGTGCGAGCAAACTAGGTTGTTGCCATTAGTTTTCCTCCTGGAGGGAGGGAAGCGGCGCCATCATGCTCAAGCGTACCGTAACAGCTTTGCAAAAGGAGCACCCGTCTACCATGTGGCGAAGGTCAAGTGGACGCGTCGTCTTGGCCGCGGCAATCTCTCCACTCCTGCCCTTCCAAAGACATGCAGCCCATGTGAAACATAAAAGATTATCTGTACACTTTGTACCCAGCTGGCAGGGCAGTGACCCACCCTCAGAAGGACCAAGGCCCCTCGCCGAGCTCGTGCTACAGACCATCCATGCAAAAAGCCTTCATGGGCTGTCCTATCCTGAGAGAAATTGAAGTCCCGCCTGCGCTTCGATACACAGTCCATAAGGTTCCTTGACTGTACGTGGCCAACACGCCTTAACCTGATGCCAGGCAAGCGAACAACGTGGAGAGGGCCCATGCATTACATACTGCCTTTAAACTGTGCCCCCAGTTTGCATTGGCGAAATGGATCAACCTTCTCCCCAGCAAAGGGGATGACCCCATGATGAGACTGGCAATACAATACGAACAAGCCGCGCAATTTTGATGAGTGAGCTAAGATACCCCGTTGTACTGGCGTCCGGGGTCAGTACCGGATAATTTCCAGGGACTGACGGGTTTTTAGCCAAAACCGGTGGATAAATTTGAAGGCCAGAGGGCCAACATAAGGCCCAAAAAAAAAGAAGTACACAACCAGTGCAGATAGATAATTTTGAGAAGGCCTGAGGTTAGCAAGCTAGACGAATAGGATCGAGGAAACCCCCCCAAAAAGTAGATGCCAATCGACAAACGAGACAAAAAGAAAAGATCCCAGGCCCAGGTTCTTTTCCAACGCTCTATGTGCTCTGTGGTGGTCTGCAAAATTAAGGATTGTTGCGGAAGTCTGCCAACCTTAGAAGGTTGGTTGTGGTTGAGGTTGGTTTGGAATCAATGGATCCAACCACTTGCAAAAGAATGTCGGCTGCATGGCCCGCAGCGCTGGTCGAACTGTACATTTTGGTCGGTATTTTGTGGCCTTGACAGCCGCTCTGGACTTAGGAATGCCAGCAGGAGTTTATCAGGGCTACCATGCCCAGAGCGACTGGGAAGCAGCTTCTTTGTTGAACGGAACTTCTGCATTGAAATTGTTTTGTCCAGATGTCAGCGCACTTTTTTTCTATATTCGCTGCCGTTGAGCAATTTTGATAGAAAGCTCTCCAGACCTAGCAGAAGCAGCAGAAGAAGATTAATTTCAGCGTATCCCACAACTTGTCATTTGTATATCTCCCCAACCTCAATACCAAGGAAAATATCAAGGTTGTTTTTAGGACGCACATGTTTCACACGTGTCCTTTTCACAGGCTGCGAATCTCATGGAAGACCTGGTGCAGGATCCCGATGAGGAAGACTCTAACATGAACCTGGATGAGTATGAGGCCCCACCACTATTTTTCAGACTCCTCATGTCGAAACACAGGGTCCACTGAGAATGATCCAGGGCTGAAAGGTGCTGACCAAGAGTGCTTCCAGCTGTTGGAGCAGTTGAAAGCCCGCGGTGACTGATGCTTTGACGTTCCGTTGGCAAGTTTCGCTGACAATTTTTTGGTTCTCTGTGATCATGACGTCCACGGAGCTCGGAAAATCTAACGAGCGGAAACCTAACGAACGTCCAACGAGCGATGTTCTATCTTTTCTTTCCTTTTCTACTCCCACTACCGAGTGGATAAAATTGGAGCGTTTATTCTGGATATTTTTGATGCACTGACCCCATTTTATCCACCCCCAAAAAAAATATCCACTCCTTACTTGGGTTGATTTTTTTGGAGGACAGACCCCCTGGATAGGTTGCTGGCAGGCTGGCACACAGATAAAGTCCAGGCACTGACCCCTGCAATTTTATCCACTCAGTACGGCCCCCTATAGCTAAGCCTCCCACTCTGACGCCTAATCTCGTGGAAACTTCGCAAGCCTCTGTAGTGGAAATGCGGATACCTAGGCAGCATGCCCCAGTGACAGACTTCCAGGCGAGCACCTCAGTCCTTGTCCTGGGGCAAATGGAAGACGTATATTCGCGGACGTCGTAATTGACGTACTAGCAAGGTCGATGAAAGCAAAGAGCTTGCAGTTGTCACAGGCAAGAGGGCCTGAAAAATTAATATCTGGCACTGGTAGACCTCCATGCATTCTCGAACCACAAGGTTGAAGCATGTAAGGGTATTCCACATTGGATCTTGAAGGGGTTCTTGGGTGTCTGGACGCAATGGATCTACTTCACATCCGAACACGTCTGACGTGGTGACAGTGTCCAGGTAGTCCACAACGCCGTCTTCCAGTTCAGCGAGCTGATTATGCTGCGACATTTTGGTTGACACGCAAATCTCATTTCCTGCACACGTGATCAGTGTGAGCTGACAGGCCATGGAGTCTTCAGCTTTGGTGGATGTGCTGGGTCGTGAGCACTGTTCCTGCCATGTATCACGCCTCCCAAGTTTCTGACTTTTGAGCCGAAGTTGCATGATAGACATGTTGCTTTTGCATGCAAAAGCGGCCAAGCTGGCACTAGGGCTGAGTTGGCAGTCCACGGGAAGGGGCTTGGCAAAGAGATGTGTGGTTGCTCTCCAGTCTTGGCACTTGCTACGGACGATGACCTGGGCACACCGCCCACACGGCGTCCGTACTCGTGGAAAAAAAATCTTGGCACTTGCTACGGACTTGGCACTGTTCAGGATTCTACGAAAATTGTGGGAGAGTGAGGGCAATAGGGCAAGAACTAAGGTTCTCGCCTGGATCCTGTAAATGCTAATTGGCTGCACATCGCTTCGACATATTGGTGCGTTGCAAACAGTGCGGTGGTTCATTGGAGCTCCTTTCTGCCACCTCCCTTGGCACATTCCTCAGTGGTCTCTGGTGGAAACTTTTGTCATTTCAGCCTGCGAGAATTCTCATGTGCGTCCCCTCCAGTTTAGAAGCCATTGCAATGCCAAAAGGGGTCTTTGTAGCGCTGCGTGCTGACCATGATCAGTGCAATCTCCACCTTGTGCATGACATGCATGTCATTTCGCATCGGCTCGCTTGCACATTAGTCGCTGAGTCTGCCAAGTGGATGGATTCCAGTGAACATAAATGCTGGCACTGGTTGCACTGCTCCCTCCCGACAGGCAGGTGCAATCTCACGGACCTCAAGCTCAGTCACCCTCCGCAGCTTTGGCTCAAGCAACTGGCTCAAGCTGTGGTTGAGTGAGAGTGCTTGGGTCGTGTGAAAACACAGTAGCAACGCGCCCTTTTCGGTCCCGCTCCTTGAGCCAAAGTTACAGTCATTTATAGACTGTCTTCCAAAGTCCTCTTAGCTTCTTAGAAGCACATCCACTCTTATTAACAGAGTACATGACTGTACCTAGTCATCTCCAGACTACACAAACTGCAAGGAAACTACATCAAACAGTCTCCAAAGACATCGTGCTCTACCAAAAGGTTCTCTAACCAGTTCCTAGCCACAAGTTGCCACTTCAAACATCCTCCTGCTAAGGTGGTCAAAGGTCAAACACAAAAAGGGCACAGACCTCCACTCAGCTCCAACCCCAAGCACTCCAAAAACGAAAATTCCCTAAAGAGGCAAGCACTAGGTGAGCCATACGCTGTACACATGCGCTGTACGCTACTTTTCACACCCCTTCTTGGGTCGCCTAGGGCTACCTGCCTTCTTCTGTCTTCTTCTCTTCTTCTATTCGTTTTGTTGGAGCAACTCAGGATCAGACATCAACTAAGATCCAAACTTCTGCCCTCAAAGGTGATCTCAATGACATCAATCCAGAGATAAACTCGAGCTCAATCCAAGCAAAACTGCAGATCCATCCAAGAACCAACTTCGACCTCCAACCAACACGCAATCAACCAAGGTCAAACCTGTAAAGAGGATCTCTCAGAGGTGGGTCATGGAATCTCATGGGTTGATTCCTTATTTCAATGACCCTTTTAAACCTCATCATCGACACTCATGCTCGTACAACAAACTGCCCTCTGCCTCCAGTTCGGGTGATGGATCTTCCAGATCCGACGAATGTGGACCCTCAGGATCATAATGGGGCAACTCCCCGGGTGGTTCGTCAACCTCGGAACCTGCCTCAACCATCGGACCTTCGGCCTCCGCCTCTGGGCCTATCTGATCGGGAATGGAAGGAGTGTACTCCTCCATGTCATCACTCTCCAAATCAACGGTTTTTGGTAAACCACGGAACATCCGGGCACGCTCGGACTCCTCCGAAACTCCCGGAAACTCTTCTTGGTTCCTCCAGAACGCAAGCACTCAAAAACCTCCGAAAAAGCCTCCGAATCTCCGTCCGGACCCTCGGAAAAGAAGTCAAAATCCACATTTTGGCTTTCACAACTCACAAAAGATGAGTTCGACTCAACCTCCCAGGTGTCAAACTCAGAAGTGAAAGAGGCAAAATCCTCCTGATCATCCTCCTTCTTCTCAAACGTATTGGGCTCATGTTCACAAAACAAAGTTGGAAAAGAAACACGGTCGTCACCACAAAAACAAAACATACGACACACATACGAAAAAGACTGCAATGAACCAGGCTGAGCGCACATCACTTCTCGACCCTTAGTTCAGGACTTTCCTGCCTTAGAAACTGGTCGTGCCTGTTCTGCCAGTGCTTCGTTTGTCGTTTCACCATCGTTTCTGTACTGTGTATGTGGTGTGGCTGCGCTTTCAGTGCTTCGCGCTTCTGTGGTCTGGGTCTCTCTGATCTCTCCTTCTGGGTTCGATGGGGGACCTTTCACCTCATCAACCTCCATGGGTGCTGGACCTTTGGTCGCTTTGCCACTGCGTCTGGTCTGACCTGACTTGGAAATCAAATCAACCTTCAACCACCAAGCACGTTCACAGATCCTAAGTGGAAAATTGGTCCCCTGACCATTCTCCAGGACACTTTCTCGTGCCCCTCCTAACCTAGTCAGCCATCCTGTCTCTGACAAGGCGTTGCAGCTGATCACATTCAACTTGATTCGAGCTACCACTACTCGCTGCATGACTACAGGGGTCTTACCTACCTTGAACTCTAGGTCTACCATCCCTGCAGTGGGAAGGATATGATCCCCTGCACCTCTCAGGATTGGAGCTGAGCCTGGGTACCAATGCTTCACCTTGTAAAGCTTCAACCATTCCTCAGCAACAATGTGAGTGGCACCTGAATCTACAAGCCAATGGGTCTTGAGATCCTTTCCCAAGCCCTGAGTACTCAACAAGTACTCAAGAGGATGAGTGACGCTATGAACTACAGGCTCACTTGTGGAGGCACCTACCCCTTCAGTACTCTCAGTGCTCTTCGCAAGAACCATCATTGCGACTTGGTCTTGGTCTTCATCGACCTCGGGGTCTTCACATTCCTCCTCAGCTTCACATTCCTCACCGTCCTCCATCTCTCGAAGCTTGTTTCTCTTTCCTTTGCCCTTGCCCTTGCTCTTCCCTTTTCCTTTTCCCTTGCCTTTAGGAGGAAAAAGCTTCTTGCCAGGGTCTGCTCCAGTCTCCTTCTTGGATGGTCGCTTGTCAGGACGCTTCTCCCAACAATCTGAGCCCACATGGCCACTCTTCCCGTGAAAGTTTGACACACAAACTCTTGGCCAAAAAACAAAAGCTCTCGTGCTCAAAACACCTAGTCAGTCAAGTGTCTCAACGACCCGAGTCGAAAACGGAGGAAAAAGCAGGCAAAAGACACGCACACTTTTCGCCGCACACTTGAGCCAAAGTGACGAACGTTCTCCAAGATTCACAAATGTTCTCGGGACATTTGTGGACATGCAAAACCCCACTCAAAACACTTCAACGCTTCACAAAAGTTCTCAAAACAGTTGGAAACAACTAAGAGCATAGTTCAAACATCTTCGGGTGTTCTCGGACACCTCATAAACAAACTACAAACATATGGAAACATTGAAAGGGATCTTTCAATGTCCTCAAAAGGTAACGAACGTCATTCAAACAAGTCGTAGGGAGTCTCCGCTCCTCAAAAACTTTCTTTGCGGTCTCTAAACAAGTGGTATGGAGTCTTCGCTCCTCAGTACTGTTGTACTATGAATTCTCACACCCCCTTTCGAAGCTCACATGCCACTTTGGACAGTGGTTCCAGTAAACGCTTGCGCTCACAGCAGCTACACAAACCAAAAGAGGTGACTTTCTTGCCTCGCAAGTATTGGCATTGACGGTCAAGGTGGAACTTGGACCCAGTCGAAGTCGCAAAAACCTCAAGTACCTGGTTCACTGCACTCATCTTCGTCCACTCGGAGGTTGCAGTGTTCTCAACACCACTCGGCCGGCCAGCAGCGCTCGAAGCAGCAGCACCTGAAGAAGCAGCAGCATTCAAAGAGACTCTCTCTCTCATCAGCGGCTCTTGCTTCTCTGGCTTCTCGGCCATCATCCTCTTCTGTCCCAAAAGGCTCTTCGCCGTCCCAGCAGCGCCAAAAAGCTTCACAAGCAAGCTCAGCGCGCCATACAACGCCAGCGCAGCGATGCAGCTGCCCTCAAACGACAACATGGCTTCCCGCGCGGACGCCCCACACACACACAAACGGCTGCGGAAAAGTTCGGCGAAGAAAAGTTCTCCGAAAGGAAAGAAAAAGTAGGAAGGGAGAGGCGACTCAAGGGTCATTTCGACACGAGCACGGCTTTCCTTCCTGAAAAGCAGTCTCACTGTTCAACTGATTTCAAGTCTCTCGAAGTAAAGTGGTCACACAGACCGAGACAAGACTTATGAAGTACCTTTGTCAAAAACCTGATCCAATTTCATCGACTCTCGACAGACTCTACAGTAGACAGTCTAAAAGTCTAAAAGGTGTGAACAGTCACAGTTCAAAAGCTATTCAACTCCAACGGCATCTCATGCACACACATTTTCACATCGATCATCGGAAGCTTCATCCGCAAGTGTCATCAAGCTATCTGTGCAGCAACAAAAGAAAAGGCCCTCAGCCACTCGGTTGCTCAGCTTGAGTTCTCACCTCAAGGATGCACAGATGCAAAAACTCTTCACAAGAAAACGAGCAAATTTCATCGAGTACCTTTCAGTATCATGGTAATCAACTGCATTGAATGGTGCGTGTCTCTCAAGACAACGACATTGAAAGCGAGTTCAACCGTTGACTCAAAAACGCGTTGGAACTCTGAATCCTGAAATTTTGCAAATTCGAAGTCCACTCCGGGTTTCCAATCCCATTGAACAAGCATGACATTCACTCTGATACGCCATTCCGTGCTTTTCGAAGAAGTTCTCAAGATCTCGACTTTTCCAATACTGATTGCTTCTCGGCAGTTCGAACGAAACAGTGACAGACACTCCTTCAGATGACTTGATCTCATCAAGATACTTTCCAGATGACTTCAGAAGATAAAAGAACTCTTCTCGTGCTTCTCATTCCTTCCCCAAAAATTCAAGAGAGGGGATCCGCCTTTGCAAGGGAGAGAGATGTGCGCGAGACATGCCACCTGAGATCCATGCGGGCATCGACTGAATCCATCACGGAGTAGGGTCAGCACCTTATTGCGCACTCCGATCTCCTGGAGGTTTGCATGGATTCCTATGTATCGAACATAGTCAACTTCTCGACAAGATCTTGCGATGACTGACTCCTTGCCGCAAGCTACTTCTAGCACAGTATATCGAGGATACTTGAGTTGATCCGACTCTCGGATGATTGACACGGCTGAGTCACACTCAAAAGTCACTCTTGACAAAGTTTCGATTGAACATCTTAGCGTCACACTCCGTGGGGGCAATGAGGCCAACAGCGAGAAGATGGTAACATTCTGCTCAGCTGTCAACACTCCAGTGCCATGGCATGCTATGCAGCATTGAATTGGCCTGGATGTCCCTGAACTGGCCGCTGAACTGCCAGTATGGCCCATTGGTGTCGAAGTGTGGTGGGATCCTAATCCCATGATCCTTGTAATGTCACTGGCTGAACCGATCGGCGATTCTGCCGATGGTGCTGCTCCCCAATCCATGAACGGTCTTGCTGGTGAAGACTTCGGCAAAACAGGCGCCACAGTTGGAGACTTGGGCACCTCTGCTGGTTCCGTCACAGGAAATCCGATCTCAGTCGGAGGAGGCGGTGGTTCCTGATGAACTGCAGGAGGGCTCTCCGGTGGCGGTGGAGGAGGCTTTGGGCTCGGCTTGGGCGACCCATGTCCCACAACACTCTGCGCAGGAGAAGTTGCTGCCAATGAAGAAGCTTTCGCTGGCTCATCATCACGGGCTGCTCGAAAGGCTTCCGAAGGTGTAGTTGGCATTGGTACCTGTTCCGGCAATCCCTCAGGAGGCCTCGTGGGCGACGATTCCTTTGCTCGATCTACCCCACTTGGCTTCGGCCCTGTCCGGGCTGCATCGGCATCGACCAGAGTTGGACTAACTGATCGATCAGCTGCACTCGGAGTCTTCGGAGCCATCTTTGGAGGGGTCTTGGGAAGCTCTTTCCCAGTTGCCTTAGGAACATGTTCTGCTGCCTTTGGAGCCTCGCTCACAGATGATGCCTTCGAGACGTCCTTCACAGGAGTCTTGGGCTTCTCAGCTGGTTTCTTCGGAGGAGTCTTCGGAGAGCAGTTGGCATCGCCTTCTTCTTTGGCGGAGCATTGGTCCCTGGCCTTTGCCTTCTCCTGGAAGGTTCGGTGGCGGCACTCTTGGATGTGCGGTTGGGGTTATAAGTAGATAGCCTGGTTGTCCAGCTTATAAGTGCACTTACTAACCAACATAGCCTACATACTAAGTCGAACTTAGTCGGACTTAGTGTTGAACTTAGTGTTGAACTTAGTTGGACTTAGCCAAGTGGCCTATGTTCAACGTGTTGTACTTAGGTCGAACTTAGTCCAACATAGCTAAGTGCAACTAAGTAGAACATGTTCAAAAAAAATCACTTGGCTAAGTTCGACAAGTTGGACTTATGACGCGCCAAAAGTGCTGATACTGTATCTAAAAAAACAAAAAACAGAACACTAGTGGAACGAAAACTATAGATAAACATATTGGATTGCGATAACCATAAATCAAAAAACGCAAAAAAACACATTGTGAGAGCTACAAAAAGCGGAACACAAATATTTTCGGCTGTTGAGTATGTTTAATATATACCTGCAACGCAACGGTTGCAGTGGCGTTTTGGGTATATATTCAAGGCTTTTGACCCTTCCATGAGCATAACAAACAACCATTGGAAGTGCTATATCCTTTTCGAAAACATATATAGAGTGATCCAACCAATACATATAGAAAAACAGTCAGGAAGAGTGATCACAAACAAAAACACATCGCACAATATATACATTAAAACCATATGAGGAAGAGTAACACAAAAAGTAACACATACAGAAACATGTTAGGAAGAGTGATTCCAAAAAACTACATGGTGCATATACAGTTTATATTCAAAAATAAAACACATCTTACGTATAGAAAACAATGTTAGTAATAATGATTCAAAAGAACGTCCTACATATAGAAAAAATGTTAGTAAGAATTAAAGTGTTAACACAACGTACATATACAGTGGAACCATATTAGGAATAGTGATCTTTAAAGAATAATGATATTAAACTCTGCGCGCTTATGTGCCACCATGTGCAACCACAAAATGTGGTTCTTGCAAAGTATGATGCCACGTCGAATACCCAAACAGAATTGCTATATTCCACGCAAACAATTCTACGACGTTGGAATTGGATTTGAGCCATGGAGTACTGCATGAAATGAAATCATATATCCGCATCCCGTGAGTTGGATTTGGCCTGGGCATTGTAAAACTGTCAGATGAAATTAACTGAACATTGACGCAGTTCAGCATTGATATATGGCAAAATCACTTCCGGATGTTAGATAGTCAAACTTTATAGAGCGTTCAAGATAAAACACAACGATACAACACACCAATCGATGTCAATCTGCCATGCCCTGAATCCACCTATACTGCCTGTTATAACCTGTGTCAGCGAGCCGGTGCAAGGAAACACTGTTGCATTATACCACACAATTAGAACACGTGTCTCGCAAGGGTCTCAATGACACATAAACACAAGTTAACAAAACACACATAAACACAAACGAAAAACATATGCGTAAACAGGTCACACTTGCGTAGAAGAATCTGGCATGGATGAATTCCCGGTCGCCGCACGTTTTTTTCATTCTCTCTGCTGCATCATCAGACTCGTCATTCCTGGCAAGTGCTCGGCTCGGTGGGATGGAACAACGGATGAAACAAATCACTGCAAACTGGTTGGCAGGGCTTGGCATTTGCGGTTTGTTGTGTATATCTGAAATTCTAGAACTACTATATATCCAACAGCAAGGAACATCCTATATATAAAAACTATTAAGAACAGTGATCCCAAAAATGAGCATTAGAATCCTGGTGCGGCCAAAAAACGTGGTTCTTGCGACCAAACAGAAGCCTATATAATCATGGACCCTCTCCTGACAAACGTTTCAATTAATGAAGCGCTATGTATATATGTTTCGATGTTTAATTGAGGAACCACACAATTGTGTCTCGCAAGGGTTTCAATGACATGAACGCACTCACAAAAAAGAAACACAAACGAACAAACATATAAACGTATATGTGTCTACTATAGGTCACATCTGCGTAGAAGAATCTGGCATAGATGAATTTCCCGGTCGCCGGCCTCCGCAAATGTCCAAACACCTCCGTCATGTCTGCGTTGGATATAGCCTGGCAGCGCCAGGCTATATCCGAGCGGAACGACGCGGGGTGTGCTCGGTGGGATGGAACTATAATGGATGAGCAGGTTGGAACGGTATATACCCTGAAGGGTAGATGGCAAGAAAGATTATATATAGGCATTCCATCCTACCAAATCAATTGCCTGGTTCCATGCAAGTGTTCTATATATATACATTGCCGCTGTATCCCGAATCCCGAGCGCCTCTCTAGAAGCCTGCAAAAGAGTGTTCGCGTCTACAGGGTCGGCGAATAGAACCCGTGAACTCCATGTCGTCGTTGGAGGCCTGAACGCTTCGTGCCATTCCATCGTATGGTTGGATATACAGGTGTGGTACAGTATGTATATACAGTATGTATATATACAGTATGGATATATATATATATACAGTATGTATATATATATAATGTATTCGGGCTCCGGATCAAAACAATCAGCCCTCTGGTGTCTTCAGCCCTCTGCATCCCTCAGGTTTGGTTCCTCTTCAGCCCTCTGGTTCCCTCCCTTTTGCTGTGAGAAGAGCTATATACTAATTCCACAAGTCGCGCCCGCACATTTAACACGTCCTGGATCGTACTGAGAAGTTCACACGGAGGGGCGCCTGCAGGGATTAAAACCACCAAAGTTTCATTCCTTTCAGGTGCCGGGAGCAACTCTCGCAGATAGCGTCGAGGAATGAAACAGACAAACAAAATAAACGTAAACATGTCTGAACATGTCTGAGCTGTATGAATGATGCGTCCCCTGTGCGGCGCCCCCCTCAGTGGCAACTCCTTTCAGCAAACAGGTCGAGGATTGCGTGAAACAAAGCAAACAACTTCAATCCTGCGCAGGAGCAATTCCTTCCAGCAAACAGGTCGAAGATTTCCGTTAGAATTTTTGAGGCACAATCTTTACGACTCCGTTTGGCAAAGTGTGCCAAATGAGGCAGCCATTCACGCATGTTGTTGGATACCACTTCTGACTCTTGTCAGGACGCAGTTCGTTCACCCCTGACACTGGCCACACCGACACGGATGTGAAAGCTTTACCAGTTTGCAAAGCATGCATCTCAACTTTGCCAAAGTTGACTTGACCATCCGTAGGATCCTCGAACAAGACCACGTCTCCAGCCATGCAATATGCACCGGAAATAAGAACTGCAGTTCTCGATGTGGACTCAAAACCCGCATTTGCAGGAGCCGCTCGCAGAGGTGGCTCCAAGTAGCACACGGTGTCTTGTAAAGGGTCAAGAGCTTGGAGCTTCTGCAGCTGCGATAGCGTGATCTCCTGTGCTGGACGCAACATGGTTCGTGTGGAACCCCAAAGAACACGTAAGCCAAACAATGGTCATAAAACACACCAATTAATCAACAATGTGGAACACCACAAGGACATACATATATATATATATATAGATAGATAGATATAAGCGTCAATAAAAACATGTGACATACCGTTGCTGCCGAAGTTCCTCCAAAATTTTTCTGTCAAACCATGGCCCAGTGTTGTGTAAATTGTCTCCATACCTCTTTATCTCCTTGTGCCGTCTCTCGTGGCAAAAGCAGCTGAGGATAAATTTCTGATCCCTCAGGCACTTCCCCAAATGAAGCATCAGGTGATGCTTGGGGACGACAGGTTCGTGCCCATGGGCCTTCACAAACCTCTTCAAATATGTTTGGGTCAAAGTTTCCAACCGACCAGCGTCCACGGCATCTCTCATTGACATATGCAACAGTTCAATCAAATCCATCAACGTCAAAAAACTTTTGGCCACATCGGCGTCAGGGCCTCCTTCAGAATGAACACCCAATTCAAACATATAAGATCTCAAGGCAGCATAAAGGCCCAAGCCGTCTGATGCTGTGCATGAAAACGAATCGCCTTCAAACTCGAAGGCCCCAATGTGGTTGCGTTCCATCCTTTTTGGCCAATTGAGTGAGCTCCTTGCAAGGAGATTGAAAGGAAAGGAAACAGCTTTGGGCGTCATGTACTTAGCTGGGCGATGCTCCTGTGACCAGCCCCGATATACATATGTATTGAAATACATAGTTGGAGTGATGATACGATTTCGGTTGATGATGATACATATGTATTTATTCATTATACTACTTGGAGTGAAATGCATATGTATATGTTACGGAGGTTTGCTTTAGCAAAGGGACCATGCAGTAGCCAAAAGCAGTTGCGAACACACACACCTTTACTTAATGATCGGCCAGGTATCAGGAACGGGTGAATGCGTTCATAAGAAAAGCCTTTGGAGGACAACCTGCCCAGTGCCAAGTTGACCTCCAGCTGGAACAACCCCTGTACCAAAAACACATGCGTCCAATCGTATTGGATCATCTCCGCTGGTTTGAAAACACTACGCAAGTTTTCATCCCACAATACAGAGCGCGGTGTCCAGTTGAGACCAATGGACTGCTCCAGCTCTGCAAACTCCTTTTTGGTCAAAATGTCCTTCCGGCTGTTCAGCAAATTCACGCCTGACCATATGCTCACATTGCTGGCAGCACGGAAGCTTTCAAAGCGGTGGGCGCTGTGTGCAACCAGCTCCGGGTGGTGTCTCCACAGGTCTGACCGGAAGTTCACACAGTTCCTGCAAAGAAGGCAGGGTTTGTTCCCAGCACTTCCTTTGTGACCGATGCAGTGTTTGATCGCCGGTTCGTCGCCGATTAGCACCCTTGGCTTTGCAACTAGCAATCGACCAAGGGCATGCATGACCTTCCCGTGGATCAGCGACGACGTTCCGTCAACAAAAACTTTGATCACCTCCCGGAATACCTGAGACATGCCATCTGCAATGGTTGGCGCTGCATGACGTTTCCTCTTCTTCTTGGCAGAAGAAACCTCATCTGAGCGCACAACCAGGAAGGTGTACCAAAACAATTCGTTGCAGAGATTTTCCCCCAGCTCCAAGAAGGACCAATACACTGCCCAAACCTTCCTTTTGTTCCGGGCCTTCAGAGGATTCCCCGGGGTCACCTCGTCGGTGTAAATCACCACTCGCCACTCTGCCTGCTCTGGAGGAAACTCCGTGAGCTTCTGCAAATATACTTGATGTACGGCTGGACTCTGCTGGAGTATGTGGTCAAGCCAGCTGACCGGGTCGATGTATGGCACTTTCAAAGGAGCACCTTTCGTCATTGTGAAGGTGATCTCTCGAATCAAGTGCCCGTGGGGGCCGGCAATATCCTCAAGCTCACGAAGCAGCTGTATAATGTGGTTGTTTATACACCAAAACTACGCAGAACTATAGTTATTTGTTCAACAACAAAATGCAAACTGCAATTGTGAACTACCAGCCAAGCAGCTAGTTCAGCCACCCGTTTGCGTTTAAGGCTCCACCGGGTCAGACCCTGCTTCAGGAGGTCAGGATTGTGTTTGACATTGGTCAGCACAACGCTCAAAGCGCTGGAGGAAACGAATTTGTTTCCACTGACATCCGAAAGTGTCTTGGGCGCCATCGCTGCAGAACGACCATGCCTGCAGAGACTCCGAAACTCACAAATAATGTGATTCTTCAGCCTTGGTGCGATGTGTTGCACCATGAGCATTGGTCATGATTTGCTTCACCATATATATCACTATGAGAACTGATCATATTTACATCTCTTGCCAAAAGAGTTGATCATCTGACGCTACCGCTATACCGGGAGAGACTCCTGCAGGCAAGCAGAGTGCGAATTGAAACAAAAAGAACGTATATATATGGGTTGGACTGGCATTCCTTTGATGAAACCGTTCGAGTTTCAATACTGTAGTGTTGCCGGGGGCAACTCCTGCCAGCAAACAGGTCGAGGATTGAAACAGAAAGAACAAAGAAACATTCAGCTTGGCAACTGAAAATGGCTGCGTATATATATATATATAGATAACAGAAGCCACAGCGCAGCACACAGCAAACACGTGATGTCATAAGGTATTCAAGCGTTGCCACGTCATGTTTTTCTCCACAATCACTTGTCCTCCAAAAGTTTGCGTGCTTTCTCCCAAGCAGCATCTTCGCCGCATGTCTTCCACGCGACCTTTTTGTCACAATTGTCTTTTTCAGACATAAAGACTCTGAAACATGTCGCTTTTTCATTCCGGTGAATCTTGCCTCCCTTGTAGAAGACTGTGGGATCGCCCGTCTCCATCTTTGCCGGCCGGGACGCCATCGACTTTTCATGCCCGGCTACTTCATGTGCCTCTGCAGGAGCGACTCTTTTCGGCTGCTTCGGCTTCTGGACCCGTCCAGTTGCCCCAGCTCCAGGAGCGACTCCTTTGGGCAGCTTCGGCTTCTGGACCCCTCCAGTTGCCTCAGCTGCAGGAGCGACTCCTTTCGCAAGCTTCGACTTCTTTCTGGCGCCCGCAGCGCCAGGAAGCTTCGCAGCTGCGGCTGGACGCTTCATCTTGGCAGCCCTGTACGCTGCAGCATCGGCTTCTGCAGCATCTTCTTCATCTTCTTCAACGTCTATTGTCGGTAGCCGCATGCCTGCCGTCTGTGCGGTGGCTGCAGGCGACGCGGCAGGCGATTGCGCCGGAGCCGCTGTTGCCGAAGGCGATGCTGCCGGAGGTGATGGTGCCGGAGGCGATCCTCGAGGCGATGCTGCCGGAGCCGATGTCGGAGTGTCGTGTTCTTCTGCATCTTGCAACATGAGCGGCCTCCTCCCTCTCGGCTTTGTCATGGTCAGATTGCAGCCAGCATTATCTGTGTTCTTATTCAGTACACCTTGGAACATCTCAGCCATCATGCGCATCGCACGTTCCATTGAAGACACACCTGTCGTGACTGCAGGGTGTTCAACCTCTGCCCTTTCGTTCTGCACATGCTTGTCGCTGCTCCTCAGTGAAATGGTGTACTCGGGCGTCATGTGCTTAGCCTCCAGCATGACACCTGCCGATGGTTCCTTTTCGTACACTATCTTCCATTGTTCCGGCAGAGAGTCTGGTCGCTCAGGAAACTCACGCACGAGCTGCTCGCCTGGAACCTTCGCGCTGTTTCGGACCTGTGACTTCAAGAATCTTTTGAAGCGATCAAGCAATGCCAGCTGCTCTGTCCGCTTCCTTGGCAACTGCAAACCCAGGGCTACTCCAGCCCTGAACACTTCCCTGATCGTGGGTTCCGTTGGAAGATGCAGGCCAATAGATACCTTGGCGCAAATCACAAAACGACTATGAACATCTATGCCCAGGAATACTAATTGATATGACCTATAATTCGCTCAAGTACCCTGACAGGAACTGGGATAGGTTTATATAAACGTCAAACACTACAAAAACTATTTTGATGTTGTTATATGGTGCGCATCAGTGCATACATGATACACACACATGCAGTACAAACATTTGGAAGGAAGTGCAATCTGGGAACACATCTGATGACCAATACATCGACCTTTGAGCTGGCCGGAACGTCAGAGCTCTTCAACTTCAGCACATCTTCTGTTGTGAGAAACGGCGCAAAGTGCTTGCAGGTCTGAGGCGGTCTGCTTCGGCGCAAACCTGGCTGTGTGGGTTCTTCAATGGCAAGTGTGCTCACCGCGTCCTGGAACGACGCCACCTGCTCCGGTGTCCACACCGCAGACGAGCATAACAATTCACTGACCTCTGTGAGGCCGCTCCATGTCAGGCCACTTTCGGAAATGCTCCTACACAGCTGCTTCGCCTGGGCAGCCCTCATCTCGTTGAACCGGGGCTTGCCCTGCTGGGAATGGAGGAACTTCTGAATCTCCTCTATGTTTTTCTTCAACCTCCTGATGCTGACAACTGACAACCATCAAATGTATACGAGTGTAACCGTGAATATCGGCTATATATGGTTATACATATGTATCCGTTGCCAATATCAGATTTAATGACCATGAAGACAAAATAAGAACCACCCTCAAACAAGAAACACATTGTACCATTTGCAACGCAAGACTCTCTGCTGGGGTGGCCATGCTGGATTGAACGCGCGCACATGGGCAGGGCACAACCAGTCCACTATATACTGAGCCCCGACACACATGACCTAATGTGCACAGGCGTGTCAACCAATTTACAATTTGTGAAACATGTGCCAACAGAGTGCTGTGCCTATAGGTGGAGCATTATTGATCGTTCCAATGGGGTCTTACAACTATAAACACATAAACAACCACAATGTTCAACCCTACGTCAATGAGTTGCGCGACCGAATATACTTGGGCCACGCTATATAGTGAGGGTCTGTGCTCACACATCGTGCTTCTTCGACTGGTAGGTGACATCAAGCTTCACAAAGATGCACTTGCATTAGTGTTGTGTGTCACCAATGACAACGTCGAGGCAAGTCATGACTGGCATCACCACACGCAAGGCGCGCCTGGGGCATGTACCAGCTTCGATGATGATGAACCAACCTGTGGGCAGGGCGGCAGAGGATTTGTTCGGTGACATGAACGCGTGAGCACAGGCGGTACAACAGGTTCACAAAACAAAAACACCTGTTCCACCACAGCGGATGAACTTGCACTCATATGTACCATGCATGGACACGCAAGCCTCGCGTTTTCTGGGTCTCAGTCGCTCAGCTGCGAAAAGCTGTACGGCAGTGCAGGGTTGCCATGCGCACCTCCTGTTCGGCTGTCGGCCAACTGAGAACAGCTGGGACTGCCGCATATATGGGTGCCTGGCCAGGAGCAACTCCGTGCGGCTGTCACCCAACTGAGAACAGCTGGGACTGCCGCAGGGTTGCCGGGAGTGACTCCTGCAGGCTCATGTGAAACGCCTGGGCTTTGTGAAACTGATTCACCAAGCCAGTCACTGTCCCTGCACATTGGAGTGGTTGTGAAAAGGAGGTAGCCCATCATTATATTGATGGCCACGATTATACCTGCAGCCTGCCATCTTCTAAGTGAGGGTGTAAAGTGATATGAGAATGCGCACATTTGCATAAATGAGTGTGTGAGAGGGTTGATGCTGAGGGTTGAGTGTTGAGTTCATAGTTGCACATGTCCACCATGGCTGGCTGCAGATCTACTTTTTGTTCTGCACAACGTCCTTCAAGGCACGCGCCATGTCTTTCACAGCGGTGATAGTCTCCCGCCGCTCCTCATTCGTCAGCCTGCTTCCCCTGGCTACCTCAGAGCGGTGAAGAACGTCAATGCAATCGGGGACCACAAAACACACACATGGAGTGATGCGCTGCGTGAATTGCATGCACACAAGCAAACATTGAGCTAAGGGACGTCATCCTCAACGCTGCGCAGGTTCTTCTGAGCGTCCTGAACAACTCAGGCCATTCAATCAACCACACTGCGCACTGAAACAAGACAACGTGAGCTTCTAGTCTAGGAGCATGCGCACCGAGAGGCCTTCATCAGCGTTTTTGTAGAGGTCAAACGTTCCACTGATCGAGCGCGGTAGGCCGGGACGTCAGCTTCTGGGATCAGCTTTCTGTCAATCAATACCAAGCCATTACCCAGCCAGCACTCCTGAGCTTGAGCGATCAATTGGGCGATCAATTGGGCACATAGGTGAGTCTGTACATGATAGACCTGAAGCAATGTATGTATGTGTCTGCAACATTCCACACTATTGCAGAAGCATGTTTTGCCTCCTATGCCAGGTGTCCTTCTTGCCATGATGCCACATCACCACACCCTCAGGAGCATCCTCCACCTCCACCTCTTCATCCTCCAGCATGGCCTGCACAAGACATGGCTTCACACGCAGGACCACCAACGTGACATCGCAAGTGGCCTTTGCTTGCAGTTCCATGCTCCTGTACGCCAAGTCCTGCAGAAAGGCCGGCGTCAAGGCCGCCCCTGTGGGAGGCGTGGCATCCTGCGCGCAAGCAACAACGCCATAGTGCAACCTGAAGTGGTTCACTGCCCAAACTCTGCACGAAGCCGTCCCACCTTGCCGTGGACCGTGTAAAAGGCGTCCAACCATTGATATCCTTGAGGCCTAGGGGGGGCCCTCACACTGAGCGTGGTAGTGCTTGCCTGAACAATGACACCAACACCATATGTTCAATCACATTCACAAACAAAGCACTCACATCACTCACACACATATTCATTCCTCACCTCTCTAGAAGCCTACAAAATAGTGTTCGCGTGTATAGGCAAACTGCCGCCTGAGGTGACTGTACACTGCATGTTGCACAGCTCGACGCAAGCTCAGAATGTGGAGCTGATGCATGTTGCACCTGTCAGGCCACTGGATGACAGGTTGCAATGCGTGTGCGACACTCCTTTGCAATAATGTTGGTTGGCCTGCTGTGATGTGTCAGTCAGCATCTTGCGCTTCTTGCCAGGCATAGGCTTCGCTTTGATCTGACCAATTACGCGCTTGCCAAATGCAATGTCCACATATAGTCAATGTCACGCGAGGAAGCTTAACCAAACAAGTTTCCATGATTGATAAAGCGTCGGTGAACTATGTTGCCAAGACTCATTCAAAGCACGAGCAGACTTCCATGGGGGTGGCTCACGAGGCTCCGGTGGTTTAGCACGCTGCGGTGCTCTAGCAGGCTCCGGTACAGGCAATAGGCAGTGGTCTCTTGAAGTCTGACACGCGCGGCCATTCAGCCCCCTGCATCTCATGCACAGGTACCACACACATGATGTGGTCCCACTGAACACAAATGTTTTATGATCTCAATGCGAGCCTCGGTTCGATATCCATCCTTAGATCAATTGGCGTCACATGAAACAAGTACGTTCACTATTCGTTACAACACGTTCACTCTTCACATGAACACAGCATCACAGGCTGACATGCACCGCAAGAGTCTGGCACGCCCGGTGGCACAGGCGGAAACACATGTGGAAATTGACTTTGATCAATGCCCTGCACCTGAGCACATAAGCAAACCAACGTGTGAACCCGAGCACATCAACCTCACTCCACTCCAGCCAACCCACTCGCGCCTTATGTCCTGACTCGTCCCACTCACCCCAATTGTCATAAAGCTCATGGTCGTCAGCGCTCCATGCTGGGTTCGGCTCGTCACACATGGCATATATAGAGAATATAGTGACTACCCGGGTTTGAATACATGGTCCGTAGGACTACAATGTGTGTGTACTACTGGTTTTGAATACATAGGACTACAATGTGCACAATGATGAACGTGTATGCGTAAGTGATGCCGCATATGTTCACTATACATGTTCAGTGCAGCCACAAGCGCCAATGTGAGCCATCCAGCTGAGGAGGGACACAACAGCCATTGGCACAAACCTCACGCGAGGTCATGGTTTCAGTTCATGGTTTCAGTGGAGGCGCGCCTCAAGGGTCCACCTTCCAAGGCAGTGGGCTGGCTGGGCCTGTGAGCTCGCCAGCAGCAGAGGTGAAGACTGCATTTGACTATAGGCCAACATGACTGTCAAAAAACATAACATTTATAGGTTTATGAAACAAACCCATTGCAAACGCATACAGTACTTCAAGTACTTCAATGTGAGATGGTCTGCGAGCGCCGACAGGAGTCACTCCTGGCATGAGACATGAGCCGATATAGGAGTCACTCCTGGCAACCCTCACTGTAAGTTGCATTGGAGGTCTATTGGGTTGGTCGTTCAACGTTCACACGTATATCATACCAAACAGTTCGCAGTTCTGGCGCACAGCCCGTTGACAATCCATTCCGCCTGACCTCCGCGCCAAGCAAGAACATATTATACCTTCAACAATCGAGCGGCGAGACAACATTCGAAAGTGTATGCTAACAACATTCTCCAACAAAAACCATGTCAAAACAACATTCGACAGGTCAATGTGATTACCAGCAATCCATAGCACATGAACTCTGCGCCGAACAAGAACATACAATACCTTCAACAAACGAGCGGTGAGCAGTGATATAGAATGTATGACAGGTTCAAAGACTCAACCTAAAAAGAATGCAACCTGTGCCGCGACTCATGGCAATCACAACAATAGTTAATGAAACCATGACAACATTTAATTGCAAAGCAACTCTTCAATCCAGTCACGCCTTCTCAGAGAAGTATAGCCAATCATTGCAAAACGAGCCTCGCGTACAAAGGAACCAATCTCAATCAGTGAAGCCAAACTCAAAACTAAATATTTTCACTTTTGTGGATCCACAAAAAAAACAATCACAAAATTGTGGATCCACAAAAATAAAAATTCAGAATTGTGGATCCACAAAACAAAGTTGAAGGCTTACAGTTTAAAATGTGGATCCACAAAAAGTGACATTGACTTTTTGTGGATCCACGAAAAAAACATATTGAATTTTTGTGGATCCACAAAAACTCAAAACAAGATTGCCTCTGGAAAACATATCACATGATCAGCTAATAGGGGGAAACGCTGCCCATTTTTTTGAACCTTTGACATTACCAATGCATTTAAATTGATTTGCTAACATTCACTGAACTTTTCAGTTGAAAAAATACAGTACCATTGCATCAATTTTCATTTAGACTTGTTTCAGCAATTGCCAACCAATGAGTTTTTGCTGCAACACAACTCAAATAGATAGCACTCAGAACCTAGATTTTCAGCTTTCCCATTCAACATAGTCGTAATCATAGTCGTCTCACACGTCTCAAGTCTATAAACCACTCGGCTAGGTTGCGCCTCAAGCTCTTCCAAGGTATGGCCTGCAGCACACAATGTCTTCAAAGGAACTGGATGTACACAAT
Source organism: Durusdinium trenchii (assembly GCA_963970005.1). NCBI lineage: Eukaryota > Dinophyceae > Suessiales > Symbiodiniaceae > Durusdinium > Durusdinium trenchii. The sequence goes on along the minus strand of CAXAMN010010946.1, from coordinate 11,532 downwards.
GAAACATGGTCACCAACCTTTAACAAGATATCCTCCTATACCCTGTGCAAATCGAACCAATACACATTGTTTTTGTTGGGTGCTCTCCTGCAGTTCCTCATGCCAGCCCTCATACTCTCCGTGCCAGGAGCATTACAAAATATACATGTTTCTTCTAATTTGCCAGGTTGAAACAAAACACAATACAGTTGTGATGCATGTGGTCTCAAATCTAGGTTCATGTTGTCTCGAGCTGGCACTACCCTGCAGTCAGCTCCAAAGATTCCAAAGTGCGTGGCTGGAGGCCACGGATTTCGCACGGAGGGGCGCATGGGACTAAAACCACCAAAGTTTCATTCCTTTCAGGTACCGGGAGCAACTCCCGCAGATAGGGTCGAGGAATGAAACGGAAAAACCAAATAAACGTAAACATGTCTGAACATGTCTGAGCTGTATGATGCGTCCCCTGTACGGCGTCCCCTCCGTGCCAAGGACATAAAGATCCGGTTTTGAGTGATCTGCCATAAACATCTGGTTTCTCACACATCTCAAGTCTATAGGTTGATGAAATGAGTTGCATCAACACAATTATTGAAACATGTTACAGTAGTAACACCAAGTCAACCGAATCTTCACATCTTGGAAATGCGCATCTTATCCTGCTCCTTTCGGACCTCAATCAGCAGGTTCTGCCAATATTTCTTCTGGTTCTTGCCCAGGATGCCCGGGTTCGCGATGGTCAGATCAATGGTCGAAGCCGCCAGGTACACAATGTGGGCCACTGATCCATAGTCCAGGATAGGGACGTCGCGGGTGACCTGAAAGCCGGGAAACTGCCTGCCCGGGCCCGGAATGCTCAGCTCCTCATGCTGGCAGATCATCTTTGCGTGGGGGTACTTCGTTGGGGCTTTGGCAGTGAAGTACTGCACCGGCAAGTAGGCCCGCATCCGGTCAGTGGCTATGTCGGCCACAGCACAAATGGCTGAGATGACATCTTCATCTGTGAAGTTCTCCTTTGACATGTCCAGCTTCGTGAAGATCTGTGCCATCTGCAAAATCTTGATCTCATTCTCCAGCCGGGGCATGATCTGGCCGACCCTGAATACCATGGGGTCGTGCTGATTATCCAGCTTCAGGATCAGGTACTGCGGACTGGAGCCATTCAAGTACCGCTCCCCGCTCTGGCCACAGGCCCAGAACTCCCTCTCATTGGGGTTGCGCATCAAGAACCACGACCCTGACCGCAAGGGCGGAAGCCCACAGGTGCCGCAGCCGTACAGCAGCTGGATGTCGCACACCCAGGTCTTCTGGGACGACAGCTGGGTGACCCAGTCCGACCCGCGTTTGATGCGGGTGTCGCGCAATCCCTCCATGGTGACCAGCACCTGTTGGCTGACAATCTTGTCGAAAGAGTGCTCCACCTTCTGAAGAGATTGGCGCACTGTGAAATCATCTGCCTTGGACCTCAGGCAGCGCAATGAGAGCTTCTTGAACTTGCAGCTGGGGCCATCTCTTGTTGGGCGCTCGTAGTTCTCGTTCGCGGCCCTCCCAGCACACTTGTAGCATACAAATTGGCAAGGTTGCGTATCCGCCAGGTCTGACACGTTCTCCATGTGGGGCATTGCCGTCTTGAAATCAGGGTCCACAAGGGTTGCAATCCTTGACCCCTGGATATAGCAGTAGTGCGAGATGTTCGGGTTCGAGTAGCCGCACAAGGGGCACCTTTTGTCTGGCACGTCGGGACCGCTCTTGCCACCCGCAAAGGTGGGCAGCTCAGGGTCAGGCTCAGCCTCCGCCTGCACCATCAAAACGTCGCACGAGGAAGCGTCCGCCATGGCTCCAGCCGGCACAAGGCAATCAGCCAAGTACCAGAAGCGACTCCTGACGGTACAAGGCAAGCAGCCAAGTACCAGGAGCAACTCCTAACGGTGCAAGGCAAGCAGCCAAGCACCGGTACCAGGAGCGACTCCGCGCGGTACAAGGCAAGCAGCCAAGTACCAGGAGCAACTCCTAACGGTACAAGGCAAGCAGCCAAGTACCAGGAGCAAGTCTGTGCCGGCACAGGCACAAACAAAGGGGACCAGGAGCAGCTCAACCGGCAACAGGCAAAGCCAGTGCCCAGGAGCAAAACAACGTCCGGGCTGTGGAGCCCAGGCTGCGGAAAAGAGTTGCAAACATTGTGGAAGCCACGCTGTCGGACATGTCTGAACACAATGGCATTCGACAAACGATAAATGAGACAACACATGGACACAATCAATTACCCACGAACTGCGCAACGCGATCAATTCAAAGCACATCAAGGTGGCTCCAAACACATCAAGTCGACTCCAAACACATTCCCGCCTGATCTGTGTAAGCCAGCGGCCGTTGTGGCAATAGGGCCTCACACGCACAAACTGTCATATAGTCCAAAATGAAGTACACAAAATGTGGCTCCACAAAGCAATGTCTTTATCTTTCAGATTCCTGATCTTATCCAAGTGTGATGTCTGGTTCCATACGTTGATAGTCATCTAACTCCGCTGTCAATCAAACTATGATGCTCCAAACATGCTCTATAAGTATCAGCATTATATAGCAAAACGCTCGCAACGCGTCAGCTCAAACAGTGATTGTTCAGGAAAAGGTACATGTGAAGCAACATCACTCCTTTTTTGTCCACACGAGGAAGAGGCTACATTCGCCAGGAGCAACTCCTACAGACTGCATTCGCCAGGTACCGAACGGGGCCAGGAGCAAGCTCCAATCGGCACCAGGCTTTGCAAGCCAGGGGAACTCCTCTCCGGCCTATATAGGAGCTACTCCGGGACAAACGTTGCTGGGAACTGGGAGATTGGATCATCGACAGCCGTTGAAGATGTCCCTGTTTGCCCCAAGACCAAAGTTTCATCACTCCCACCCAACCGAATCCGGCGCCGTTTGGCAAAGGAGTCATGGGCTTCTGCGGACTCCATGGAGCGCTTGTCCGGCGGTGGGCCCATCCATGGGTCCGGCATCTCCAAGATCTGCCACAGCGTGACCTCTAGGTCTTCAACTTGCTTCATCGCCACCTTCAAAAGGCAAATGGCTTCGGCCATAATAGCCATCACCTTGACCTTCTGGTCATACGATATGGTTGAAGGTGCAAAGTCCATGGTGGGAAACCCGTGGAACTCACTGTGCCTACCCTACTCAACACGGCTTCGGTTGAAGGTTCCATGTCCATGGTGGGAAACACGTTTGTCCGAACAATTTGCGATGGCGTTGTAGTTACATACATCAACATGTTCCATCAAGCTTAGTGCACAACGTTCTCACACTCCAACAGGCTTTCTCAAAGTCAAACAGACTTAGCGCACACCAGTCTCACTCTCCAACACTGTTTCGTGCCATTGGCGCAGGGAGCAGCCTGTCATTAGGCACCAAGAGAAGCAGCACCAGGCTCAGAGGGTTGCTCTGGATCATCCTGACTAGCCTGACTAGGTCTCTTCTTTAATTTGCGTCGTTTCCTTTTCGGCGACGCAGCTACACAGCCTGCACCTTTGCTCTTCTTTTCAATCTTCTTTTCAGCAGGCGGCGAGTGCTGGAGCGCCGCGAAAACATACCGGAGGTTCGCCTCTGTCAGCTCGACATGCACCTCTTTGGCTTTTACACTCCAAAGCATCCTGCACTCCAGCGGCCCAAAGACTTCGTTGTCGTGCTCAAACTCCGGCAGAGACACTACAACATCTCGGCTGACGATGAACTTGTCATCTTCCCTGGCCGGTCGAAGCTTTGGTTGGGGCTCCCCTTCCTGCACGCCGGAGAGGATATGCTTGCGCAAAAGGGCTGCGCAGGCATCATGTCCTAACGTCCAACTAGGTTTCCAAACTATTCCAAACTATGTGTGTTCCATATAAGTTGGTGTCAAAAACACAAAAGGTGCTGAAACAAACAATGAAGGTCTCAATTGTCTAGTAGCCGCCCACCATTGGACATCCAATCCCCATACTCTTCTTTTGGCGTGTCTGTTCATGCCTTTGCCAGTGATGACCTTGACCAATTGGGGATCAAATCGCGAAAGGCTGGCATAGGTTTTGCCCTCAAACTCATGGGTTTCTGGAAACCACCTGAGCTTACCCAAGCTCACTCGGGTCACACGGTCGATGGACAGCTGGACTGGGCCTTCGTCATCATCATCATCATCCCTGGCGTCCTGTAAGGCAGAGTCATCCATGATACTGCAGCCAGTGGCCTATAGTGACTCCCTGCAGGCAAGCAAGCCTACAAACGGCCACTGCAGTCTGTGGCCAGGAGTAACTCCCTACAGGCACAAACGGCTACGGCAGCCAGTGGGCATGGACTGACTCCTATATATACAAGGCAACGACAAACTGGAAAACTGTTGAAGCCACGTTGTTGGACGCGCCCAGTACACTGTGTTTTTGTCGTGTGTTGCTCTCCTGCAGTCCATCATGCCAGCCCATATATATATATATATATACTGTATATATCCATGTTCTCCGTGCCAGGAGCATTACGAAATATATATACATGTACTCCGTCATACAGTTCGAAGGTTGAAACGATACACAATAAGAAAGGTGTGATGCATGTGGTCTCGAGCTGGCACTACCCTGCATTCAGCTTCAAAGCGCGTGGCTGGGCCACGGATCGTACTGAGAAGTTCACACGGAGGGGCGCCTGCAGGGACTAAAACCACCAAAGTTTCATTCCTTTCAGGTACCGGGAGCAACTCCCGCAGATAGCGTCGAGGAATGAAACAGAAAAACCAAATAAACGTAAACATGTCTGAACATGTCTGAGCTGTATGATGAGTCCCCTGCGCGGCGCCCCCCTCAGTGGCGAATTCTTTTCGCGGGTCGATCTCTCAGTGGACCTTGCATTGAAGAACAGCTGCTTGAAGGTCTACTGACAGCGTGAACAAGATCCACGATGCTTTTGAAATCTGGGTGGATTTGGAAGAGGAAGGCTTTCAACGAAGTGGGATCCAGTGGATCTGTTTGTTACAACAAGCTTCAATTCTCTGATGCTACCAGGAGTGACTCCTCTCAGTTGAGCTACTCCATGGCACAGTCTCACACGGAATCAGGATCGAAGTGATGTTGAAGCCGAGCAGCAGTATACAACACACCACATGACATAATTGACACGGAAGTTCATGCTGGGCATTTGTGTCCGCCCTTTGGTCAATGGTGGTGTCCGCCCTCTTCCGTGGGCCATGTAGCATTTCTATGCGTTTGTCTCCCAGGTCTGTCACTGGCGTCCCTAACTTCCAGACCACGTCCAGAAAACCCTGTAAAGCTAAGATTGTCGACACGCATGTAGAATGAACTTGGCACACTACTTATAAATATATAGCATGTTGGACCTGCTATGAAGCGCACATGAGGTATACTTTATATTTTTGTAGCATCCATGCAAGTTGCATCCGACGATGAGATTGGGCGTTCTGGGAAACAATACCCAAATTTCACCAACATGTGTCTCCAGCGAAGGTGGTCTTTGAAGCCCTTGAGCTCGAAACTCAACGCCGCCCACACTTTATCCCAGAGTTCTCGGGAAGTTTGTCCGAAGATTCTCACATAGGCCTCTACCTGCTCCAGCCTGTAGTCTCCATATCGTAAAATGAAGGCAAAGATCGAGGGACCACTTGCGCCGCACTTCGGGCGACTCTTCAAAACCGACTCAGCCACGTCCGGCCACGTCACCGTCTCACCAAGCGTTTTCTTGTTCTGGACAATGGCCTTGATCTTTTGCAGCAACTGCCACTCATCTTCTTGCTTTGCGATGGATTGCATGGCGTTCCCTGCCTCGCATATGGCCGTGATGAGCGGAGGGAACTCTGCATTCACAATGCGTTTGATCACCAGCCACGTCGAACCATCAGCGACGGCAGCTCTCCATTCAGCAGGGATCTCACCGAGACCTTCATGCACTCCATAGTGCAAGCATCGGTTTGCCATGTTCAGATGGGAGCCACAAATGCTGGCGAACCTGAGGGTGTCTTTCACGGCTGGGAGCTTCCCTATCGACTCCAGGCTCAATCTTTCATTGAAGGACCTGCCATCAAGATGAGTCGCGTGCTTTCAGCCACGAAATGCTACAAACATATTTGGCGGATCAACTCATCAAAAAACACACTTGTTTCGCTGTGCCTCGTCGCATCGCAGTCAGGCGACGAGTCCAGCTCCAGGCAGACCCTTGCACCTATGCCCTGCTCTACATAGCCCATCTCACAAATGGTTCGCATTAACTCGTGCGTATGGTGCAGGTCCACGCCCATGCCGCCCCTGTTCGATCGGTGCACACCTATGTGGACGCACTTGATGTTTAGCTGGAAGGCCAAACCCTCTGTTTCCAAGTAGTTCAGGCAACCTGCAGTTGCTTTTGCCATCCCTCCGCTCTTCGCCATCCCCACATACCGACGCAGCTCAGCGCGCTGAACGTCGTTCATGGCAGCAAATTGCAGGGACGAGCGGACACAAAGTGGGTGGGAACAAAGTGGAAGTATGTGGAAAGTTGAAGTGCTCGATTCTGACTGCATGGCATTCAATGTGAACAATTTAAGATCGATTGATTCTGTCGACCTTCTATAATTCTATAAAGCGTGCGTCAAACCTTCTATTTGCCAGGAGCAGCTCCTTAAGTTGAATCGTCATGGAACTATAATCGTCATGGAACTACCACCATGGGTTTCAATCCTCTAGTGTTCCAGGAGCACCTCCTGCAGGGGAACAGGTCGAGGATTGAAACAAAAATATAGAATAACGTATATGCAACATGGGTTGAACAGTCATTTGCACTTGATGCTTCAATACGAGCCGGATCCAAAGCTATATACAGTTGCCACGCCGAGACGCGACAGTGCGCACCAGTGCACAGCCACCGCATGACCCACGGATGAACCTTTTGTGATTTTACGCTTCAAAGGTCGATCTAGCACCTTGGAAAACTCATCGGTATGACTGCAGCCTTGCAATATCATTCACAAATGCGGTCCAGGATGAAAGAATTGTTCCTTGCGCTGTTGCATCGCGTATTCAGCCCCAAACCACCAGTGTTTACACAAACAATGTGTAGAAGTTATTGATCAACCCTTGGTGAACACATGGGCCAATAGACGATATATAATAGTCGTAATAGTAAGAATATACACACGCCATCAACCCTTTTTCCAAAACCAAACACGCAGCAATGCATTACCAAAGCTTTCCCCAACCGATTCCTCAAAAGTTTACTTCTTGGGCTTGAAGACCAGCTGGTTCGGGTGATTCGGTGTCTCCTGGTGCACCTTCACCTCCGTCGACTTCGTGATCATACGCCATTTCTCCATGTGCTCTTTGACCATCGCCAACGCCATGCCGTGCGTGACCCTCTCCTGACAGAAGCTTCAATTGAAGCACTGTATATACGTTGCGATGTTGAATTGAGGAACCACACAATTATAGAACACGTATCTCGCAAGGAGCTCAACGACAAAACGAAAACAAACATAATACAAAGGACATTACAAGCACAAGCGAAAACAGACATAAACTAAATATGTCTAGGTCACACGCGCGTAGAAGAATCTGGCATGGATGAAGTTTCCAGTCGCTGCAAAGGTCCAGACAATTGCATGGACCTCCCCGTCGTCTTTGGTCACGACTTCTTGGCGCACAGCTACTATTGGACGACACTCGTGAACCACAATTCCCATCTTCGGAAACAAGTCACGGCAATGCTTGTACACAAAGAAGGGCTTTCCATTCCAGCTTTCACGCCCTTCAAATATGTATTTGACGGCGCCGCCGCCGCCACGGGCAAAACAGGAAATGTAAACGTTGTCTTCGGCCAAAACTGACTCACGATGCCCCTGCCACAGTTCTCGGAAATCACTGAGCTTGAGGGCGTCTTTGCCACTCTCTGGGATGAAGGCGTATTCCATGACCACTGCGGGCGTCATGACTATTGGCTCCATCCTCTGATGTTTAATCTTCTGATGATAGTTACATCAAGCTGCATCTCTTGCCAGAAGTTTCAATCCTCTGACGCTGCCAGGAGCAACTCCGTCGGGCAGATAGGTCGAGGTTTGAAACAGAAAGAAGAAATACCATATGGCACATATATGGGTTGAACTGTCATTCCTCTGACCAAAAAGTTCCAATCCTCTGATGGTTCAATCCTCTGATGTTACCAGGGGCAACTCCTTTCAGCAAACAGGTCGAGGATTGAATATCGATTCGAAACCACTCGTTGTTGAGCCAAATAATTCACTTGCAACTGCGCATTCATGATTGAACACCACTTCAAATTGTTAGACACTCAAATCGAATCAAACCTTATAAAAGAATTCGTATTGAGGTTCAATCACTGAAATGCCAACCTCTAGGTTAATATAACGAGACGATGCAACACACCGATCAATGTCAAATTGCTATGCGCAAAATCCACACGCTGCCCCGGATAGACCGAAACGAGCCTGCATGCCAAAGGCAGCTGCCGCTGCATTGGATCACATCCTTGGCCGGTGCAATGAGACCATATATAGACCAACAGATGGTCAATCTATAAGCAAAACCTGAAAAAACAAGTCAACAACTTGTACACAATGCACCCCAAAAGCATTGAACAGTCGATACTGGTCTATCAAAAACCACAACACAGATTGAGTTCATGCGCTCACGTCAAACGGCCTGAAAAATAATACAAACAAAAACCAGGACTCCTAAAATTCAATTCAAAACAACTCTTTGAACATGATGCCGAACCCACCCACTGTCTCGAATGACCCGAAGCGAGCCTGCGTGCCAAATTCAGGCAGCTGCCGCGGCATTGGATCACATCTTTTGGCCGGTGCAATGGGACAATATAAAACAAATGATGGTCAATGTACTCAAGACCTGATCAAACAAAGAAGTCAACCTTTGTGAAGACCAAAAACCCGATTCAATTAATCATTCTTTTGAAGGCTTCGAAACCACAAAAACATGTGTTATTGTATATAGTTTGGTGACCTTTGGTGGTTCCCTGTTTACATGCCTGCGTGCTTGAGCGTCGCTCTGGCATCTACGGTGGTTCATTGTGAATATCCCATGTGTTTAATGCGCTGAATACACGCCCACCAATCTGAATCCAATCAATATATGTATACGTGGAGCATCGAAACAAAATGTTTGGAACACATATGTTCGGAACACCGAAACAAAACCAAAACAAATATAGTACGTGTTTGAAACGTATGTATAAAGTACTGTGCTTACACATGAGGATGCGAGCACGTGTGGCCCGACACCACCTTGATCATTGAATTTAACATCAAAAAACACAAATTTTGATAACGATATACAAAAATATATCTTGATATATCTTATATATTCCACTTACTAAGTTCGACCGGTCGAACTTAGTAAGTTCGACTAAGTTCGACCGGTCGAACTTAGTAAGTTCGACATGTCGAACTTACTAAGTTCGACCTGTCGAACTTATAAACATAGATACTAAGTTGGATAACCTCAACTAAAACATATATCGAACTTACATATCTTAAGATAGTAAGTTCACATTAAGTAGATCATATGTTCGCTATCTTCGCGTTGGACTTACTAAGTGGTTATATCATCTTAGTAAGTACAGACAGGAACACAAGTGCACATAGGCAGCATAGAGGCGAACTTAACACGGTTGCAAGTTAGTTACCACATTTGCAACCAGCTTATACCTAAGTTATAGTCTACTTATATTCGGTTAGTAAGCTGGACAACGAGGCTAACTACTTACAACCCCAACCGCACATCCAAGCTGGAGGACGCTTGGGCGGCGCAGCCTCGCGGTGCTTTGGCCTATTCCTTCGAGGATCTTCCGGAAGTTCTCCACGACCAATGCCCGATCGCATGTAGCCAGGACGCTCCCGATTCTCCTTGACGAAGGGCTTCATCTCCAACCTCTTGCGCTTCCTGCGCAGCTCTTCTTTGAGATCACCGGTTTCCTCTCCATCATCTCGAGGCCATACTTCATCCGATGTCTCATAGCCATGATGCCTTCGCTGGGGCTCCTCACTCTTCCTCTTCTTCAGCAAGAGTCTCAGCCTCTCATCTGCTGACATACCTGGAGTTGTTGGGATCGGCAGTGCAAACTTGGGCGCTACAGGGCTGTAGCCAACTTGCGACACACTGTCGCCTGGGCTGATCTGTGAGCTCAATGGGTTCTCTAACCCGTAGTTGGGCAATGCATCACCCAGAAGATCTTCATCACTCTTTGGATCGATCCGTTGACTCAGTTGGATCTTTCCAGTATAGTCAAGCTCACTGACCGTTGTCCCTGAATGCATGAGAGCTGAAGCCGCTGAGGGCCCGAATCATCCTTGGCTTGGGCGCTTCATTGGGGCCGCGCAAGCCGCGACGAGCATCAAAGAAGCCACGCACTGTGCCGCGAGGACGCGGCATTGCCTTGCTCTTCGCCTTGGCTTTTGGGCGTGGAGGTACTCCATCCGACACCTCATCCTCCTCTTTCACACTCTTCGCCTTGCGCTTCTTTGCAAGGCGCTTCGGAGCTCGCTTCACCTCGGCATTCGGACCAAACAAGGTCCGACGCAAGCTCTTGAGCAGCTTGATCCTCGTCACTCGAGACGGCTTGGAAGCAACGGAACTCTTCCGGGAGCGTGAAGGAGTAGCCGAAACATCACACAATGATCCAGCTTCTGCAGTACCTGCCTCAGCTGAAGCCTTTGGCTGGACCTCGCCGGTCAAAACCACTGGGGCAGAGCTTACTTCAGGTTCTTCTGCTGGGGCTTCATGTTCAGGACCTGAGTTCGCAGGAGCTGCAGGTACCTCGGCGGCTGTAGCTGCAGGTACCTCGGCGACTGGAGCCGACACAGGCTCTGTTGGATTCGGAACAGCTGCAGGCTCGGCAGCTGGACTGGCCTTCCTCAAAGGCTCACCCGTCGTCCAATCCACACGAGTGGTCGCTTCCGAACGAAGATCATCATCCGCGTCCATCGCTGCGGGTCCGGAAAGCTCGTACCTACGTTCCTGAGCGGCGAGTTGAGCCACCTCGTGGTCCAGAACAACTGCGGAAGAAACACATAGTTCGAAACAGCTGCGGAACAGAGCAAAGCAGACTCTCAGCTCTTGCAAACAAGTCCAAAAACTGAACATGACTGAAAACAGGTGTGAAATCCAACAAACCCAAGAAATCCATGAAATCCACAAAATCCATACTGAAAACAGAGGCTTTCTCAAAGCTAGCAGTGCGTTGACATGTTGACTCTCAACTAAATTGTGGACATGTTGACTCCCAACATCGTGCTGCTGCCCCCTTTCAAGGTGATCACCACATAGGCAACATTGCCTAAACACAAACGCGTGGAGAAACCCCTGAAAGGATGTGTCGACTAGGCTGCTCACCGCAGCGGTTCGCAAGGGCACAAATCCTAGCAGCACTCGATGCTTCAGGAATGTTGCCAACGCCAAACACTTTGTCAAAGCATCCGCTGGGTTCTCAGTACCGGGGACATGAGCACATTCGAGGATTCCTTTGGCCGTGAGCTCGCGAAGCCAACAAATCCGAATCTCTACATGACGCGAACGG
>CAXAMN010010935.1:183331-212253 GCA_963970005.1 Durusdinium trenchii | reverse complement strand
GCTTGGGTGTGCTTGTTTGTTTTGGTGTTTGGGCCTTGGTGGTTTGGTCTCTTTGGTTCTGGCTCGTATCCTCTCATCCGACTCTTCGAATTCATCTAAGGTGACTTGTGCCTCTCGGCACACATAGCGCCCGTACCCGTGCAAAAAAAAATCATGTCTCAGTTGAGGACGGTATTCGGATTGTAGGGGAAGCTGCTTGGAGGAGCTGTCAACGACTGCAAGCAGTCCACCTGCCAGATACAGTTGTTAGTCTTAGGCACGGGGCATTTCGCAGATGTTGTGAACTACGGGCAGTGACAGCCCCAGGATGCAAACAGTTAAGCATGGAGGTACTGTCATTCACTCCGCATCGTCAAGCTGCCAGACACAGTCGTAGCCACAGAATATGCAGCCTTCCAGGGCTGCTGCTCCCTGAAGACGGTTGAAATGCCAGGATGTGTCGAATTTGGCGTCCGCTCATTCTCAGAGTGCTGCGCTCTGGAACGAGTGGGGTCATCACGGATGGAGCCTGCAACCTAGCTGTGGGAGCTGTCATCGGGCAATATGCCTTTGAGGAATGTGCCAAGCTTGCACAACTGTCACTGCCCCAGGTGAGAGCCATGATGGATAGTGCTGCGCTGGCCCCCCACAAGCAGAAGTCGGGCAGGGAAGTTTCTATGCCAGTGGCATTCAGGAAGTGGAGTTAGGCAGTGAGGCATGCTTCATTGGTCGCCGGGCGTTTGAGCTGCAATTTACTCACCTTGGTGAACATCTCGGACACGGAAATTCACACTCTTCACATGCACACCTTTGCACAACAGCTTGGAAACGGTCAAACTGCCATCCTGCCTGCGTGATATCCGAGCAGAAGTCTTCATTGGCTGTAAAGTCCTGGTGAACCTGACGCTCCCGGACAGCATCCGATGCATGGGGTAAAGGGCTTTTGGCAACTGCGCCGAGCTTTCTCATCTGGGGCACGCTGGGAACAAATCAGATGTCCTTGTGCCGCCGTCAATGCCTTCGAGGAATGTGCCAAGCTGGTCACCCCAAAGTGGCTCCACTGCATCCCGCCGAGAGATAGCTGCCCAAGCAGCTGTCCCTCAGCATTGCCAGGCTCAAATCTCAAGAGGAGCTTTCCTGGTTGAAGAAATTCCATGTCGGGATGTCCACCTCGCTCGATGCTTGCAGTTTGCGATGCATAAATTTCGTTTAAGTTTGTTTGTGAAAGATTTGGAACCTGGCGGTAGTAGAACATTTTGTTTCTTGATTGTTTGAAAGCGACTTGTAGCGTAGTCGGAAGTTTTGAAAGAGTTCTTTGTATGTGGAGATGCTTTAAGAGATTTTTAATATGTTTTTCGTGTGTTCTTTGTATAGTTTAGTGCTACGGGATATGTTTTGGCTCAAGGCCAATTCGTTTGGCTAGTGAGAAGGGCGCGAGTGTCTGAGAGCAGTTTGTGCAGCGTTTGAAGTTTTCCGAAGTGTTCGGAAGTGTGAAGGAAAGGTTTCGTACCGTACCGGACGAGTGTGAGAGCCTGTTGTGAGCTAAAGATCCAGGGAGGTAGGTAGTCTACCGTGTAAGGTTGCTACCCGGAGTTTTCGTGGTAGCGGAGCGTGGAGCTCCCAGGAAGAATGTCCAGTCCTACCGACAGACGGACAACATCGCCAACGAGGAGGCGACCAGTGAGTATGGAAGAACACACGGGTCGAGAAAGATCTCCACCACCAGATCCAGCAGAGAGTGCTGCTGCAGAGATACCGGTACCGAACAGCCCTACCCCAACGGGGAGGATGTTTCAAGATACATTCAACTCACCTCAGATGCCTGCGAGTCCTACAGGAGGACAGGGATTGACGCAGGAGGCGTTGATCGAAGTATTGAGAAACCAGCATCAGAACGTCGATCACCAGCAGAACTTGATCGCTGGACAGGGAGCCCAAATTTCAGAACTGACCAAGCTAGTTTCAGGTTTGGTTCAGACGCAGACTGATGTCTTGAAAGACCAAGCTCAACGCGAAGCGGATGAGCGTGAGAGAAAGGCAGAAGAGGAGAGGAAAGCTGCAGAAGAAGCTGCTACGTCCAGTACCCAAGAAATCTGACTCAAAATACTCTGGAAGCAGTGGAGGAAAGATGGAGAGTTACATACCGAACCGCCCACAACTTGAGATCAAAGACTCAGGAAGAAGGCATGAGATCAACACCTGGTTATCCTTCCGAGAGCGATTTGGATCGTGGTTGTGTCTTCTGGATGAGTGCTACGCAGCGGAACTGCAAGAGGCAGTGAGGCAGACAACTGCCATCGAGCAAGGAAAACTTGCCCCCGAAGCCGCAGTGAGGAGTAGTAAACTGTATCACTGGATGAAACAAGCAATGTCAGGATACAAGAGAGGATTGGACCTCGCAGTACTGCAGGAACGAGAGCAGGGAGGACTCACTTGCGGATACTAGTTGTTCAGGAGAATCAACAACTTGCTTCGAGTCACGACTCGAGCGGAAGCACTGTCACTGCGGGAAGCAGTGATGAGACTTGACGTGAACGGATTGAAGCAACTTGGATGTCCATCGGCAGGGAGTGTCAAGAACCCATTGGACACCTGTTTGTTCCTTACACAGGAGTTTGCACGCTTGCGAGATCAGTGTGCAGCATTCGCAGATCTCCAAATGATGGAGGTGGACCAGATCATGGTCATGATGAGGTGCTTACCGCAAGAAATCCACAGACACCTTGCGTTCCACGGGAAGTCTGCGACTCTACGAGAGTTGATGGAGTCACTGGAGTTCTATGAACAGCAATCGAAAGCACTCGACTTTTCCAGAGACAGTCACAAAGGAAATCCCGTTGGGTATGACCGACCACCCAAGGGAAGCCCCAAAGGAGGCAAAGATCGCACACCAAAGGGTGAAGGCAAAGGTAAGGAGATTCGATGTCGTCGATGTGGGAAGCCAGGACATGTTGAGAAAGATTGTTGGTCAAAGTCACCAAAGCGTACCGATAAGGACAAAGGAAAGGGCAAAGGCAATGAGAAAGGCGGAAAACCAAAAGGTGGAAAGGATCGTTCACATTCCCCTTATGATCCGAAGAGAAAAGGAAACCCTAAAGGTGGCAAGCCTAAAGGAGGCAAAGGAGAACCCGAGGGCGGAAAAGGACCGAAAGGCGGGAAACCGAAAGGAGCACGTGCCAGTGTAGGAGAAGAGGAAGAAGAAGATATTCTCGGAATGGGTTGTGTGCTAGACATGACAGTACCACCCGATGTCCTACTGAACCAGCTTCACAGCTATGGCAACCGATTGACAACGTCAAGTGTCGCGGACACTGACGCCACTGATCCACACTTCTTGGTGGACAGTGGGGCAAGCACCCACTTGATCAGTCAAAATTTAGTGGATGAGGGATACCTACGAATTTGCCAGGAGTGGACCGTCAACGAACGGTGCACCACAGCCAGCGGACAGGAAATGATCCTAGATCGGTGTGTCGAAGCAGAGTTCAGCACGTATGCTCTCAGAAGTAGGCATGTTAGCTTTTTAGAATGCGATGGAGCTGCCGCGTCGTCGCCTGATGCTGCTTCGTCTGCTGCTGCTTCGTCGAAAGCCGCCGCGCCGCCGCCCGCAGCACCAGATAGCTCAAGCCTGTCACCAGTGTCGCGTAGCATTTGCGCTGGCAGCCAACTGCAGAGGCCACAGAAGCTCAGAGTCACAGCGCTGATAGGATGCGGACAAGTTAGCTTGTTGAGTGTTGCTCTTCTTGCCAGTAAAGGTTGGACGTTTACATGTTCACCTGGCAAGAGCAGTTCCCGAACCTCCAGAGAGGTAGATAAACCGGCGAAGCCACCATGTTTGTCCCTCTCACATTTCGGAGGTCACGACCAGGTTCCAAACAGAACTAGGAGTAGTAGAACTCATCTTGACATTTTTCTTTGGTGCAATGTTCCTTGGATCTCAATTGTCCACCCAGGAGCCATCGACATTGACATGTCATCGTCACTCCGTTCGTTGCAGTACATGTCCGATGTTGACCCCAGCTCGCACCGTGTTGTTCGTTATTCGACCATGCGTGATGCAGTTCAAGATTCGGTCTTGCATGTTGCAGAGCGTGACGGTTCAAGTTCGGCGCACGAGCGCATTGAGTGTGCGGGCCCCGTCCAGCTCAGGTTTCGTCGAGTGGAGCATGCCTTCGGATGCTTGGGTCGATACCACGGAGTTGAGCGGAGAGAAGAAGAAGGAACAGAGTCCGGAAACGGTCATGGAGGAACCGACGGAACCCACGCCGGGCATTGTGATCGCCCAAGTCGGACAACAGGATGCGGAAAAGGATCCATCGGAACCGAAGGAAGGTACCGCATCGGAGCGGAAGTCAAAGGAACTACCGCGCCAGAGGAAGGGACACGAAGAGTTGTCCTTGTCACGATGGAACCCGAGGAGAGTACCGAGGTGATCGTGAAGCCTCCGGAACAGGAAGAAAAGGAAAAGGGATTGGAAACGGAGAAGCGCGAATCCGAAGTTCCAAAGGATCTGCCAGAGCCCGAGAGCCCAGAGAAGCCTTTTGTCAAGACAGAGACAGCTCAGGAGGTAACGTCCGAGCAGGAAGTGGCATTTCGAATGAAAGCCTGGTCCAATTGGCTTCATCGTCAAGACCAGAAAGAAGAAGAGAAGAGGATCAGAAATCGAGCCAGGCAGCGAGCGCTGAGACAGCAGCGCCGTGCAGATCGGATCACGGGACGTCAGCAAGCAGTTCGAAAGGGACCATCACTGCGACGGTCGTGGACCGTGTCAGGAGAAGATCCGGAACCAGAGGGTTCAATCCGGAAAGTGGTGAAACAACACACCAAGGCCCCTCGGAAAGAGCGGACTGTGAAGCTGCGATTGGTAGAGCGAGAAGTCCAAGCCTCCCGAGTTACCGCAAAGGGAGAGTACATGGCGCAGAACAAGCGCCGAGCTTGGATCGCGCCCAAGAGGCGACCGCGTCCGGAAGCGTCGGAATCGCGTGCGAAAAAGGAGTTCATCGAGATCAAGCCCTCAAGGGGAGTCACGATGGTGAGCTTGACAGCTTCAGAAGCATCGGATGTAGGGGATATGGATGCAGTACCGGAGAGTGCTCCAGCCCCGAGCGAAGCGCCAAAGAGCCAACTGTCATCAGGCCTGACGGGAGCAGAACGGGTCACCAGCGAGACCATCATCAGGATCGACGCCACGCCGGAAGGAGATGTTGTCGCAAAGAAGCAAGAGATCAAACCTGGGACTGCTTTCTTTATGAAGCGGAGACCTCAAGAGAAGAAGGAGAAAGTGAAGTTCACGTCCCAGGTCAGGTCACTGTTGAGACCAGCCGACAACTCAGCTCTAAGCGTGACCGATGCCAGTACTTCCGAATGGATGTCGGAGACAGCCGACCCCCCAGTCCTCGAGCTAACGGAGGAGAACCTGAAGAGATTGGACGAATCGGTCAAACAGCGGAGAACGCCTTCGATCTTACCGATCAAAGCCAAATCTCGGCCTATCGGCCCGAAGCCGCCGCCAGGGCCGCCGCCCGGGTGGCAACCACCGGCCAAGCAGCCACCTGTCGCACCAGCCAAGCAACCACATGTTGCGCCAGCAAAGCAACCACCAGTTGCGCCGCCAAAGCAGCCACCTGTTCAGCCGCCAGCTCCACCAGCAACCGCAGAGCCGGAGGAGATTCCGGAGCCGAAGACACCGTCGGTTCCTGGTCCGAAGACGCCGCCGACCAAACGCAAAGCGAAGAGTCGACCGCTTACCGAAGAGCAGAAAGCGGTGGCAGAAGAAAATTTGGCTCAGAAAGCCCAAGATCTGCTCAGGAAAGCAGAGAGGGGTACCGCGACCCTGTGAAGAGAGAGAAGGAGTCCTCGGCGTCGGGATCAGGTGCGAAGAAGGTACCGAAATATTTGGAACACCTGACCGACAACCAGCGAGCCCACTTGTTTCGCACAGAGCTATCATCCGAGCGAGAAGCAGAAGCGATCGAGTGGGAGAAGGAACTTGCCCGCCGAGAGAAGGAAGAGGAAGATCGCCGAAAGGCGCAGGCTCTGTATCGATCAGAGAGAAAAGCCCAGGCTTTGGAGCATGGACGAGAGATCCAGCGTCAGCGACAGGAAGAATTCCTGAAATGGAAAGCCGAAGAAGAAGATCGAGAGAACCTGACAAAGGCGAGGCGAATCTCTCTCGAGCAGACATCCGTGCCACCAGCATCAGGAGTGATTTTGACGCCAGCACCGACAGCGGCACTGGAAGAGAATCCTTCGACGCCGCCAGAAGCGCTTCAAGCGCCATTGTCCGAGGAAGAGATTGCTTACCGCAAGCAACTGCAGGAGCATCTGTCCAAGTTTTCGGACAAGAGGGAGGACGCGAAGTAGGACGCGATGTCCGAAGTGTCCAGGTTCCCCCCAAAAAGGGGGTCGAGCCGCTGATAAGAGCCAGAGCGCATTTTTCGAACCCAGCATTCGACGTCGTGCGCAAAAAGGAAAGCGTTTACACCACCGAGTCAGAGCCTGAGTTCGAGTTCGAATATCCCATCAAGCTACGAGGTAACAGACTAGCTAAGCACATTTTGCAGAGTCACACACCTTATGATCCAAGCTGTGCAGTCTGTCTCATGAGCAAGGGATTGAAACGAGCGCCAAAACGTACCGATCAAGTCACCAACGAAGTCCAGATGGATATTGCCAACCTATGCACCCATCCAAAGTCTCCAAATATGTATAGGTATGTTGTGATTTGGAATCGGACGCATGGTATGATAGCAACAGCTGCAATCTATGTAGACCAAGCTTCGACGATTCGTGTTTTGACAGCTGCCATCAACCACTGTTCGTCCACAGGTGCGATGGTTCTCAGCGATGAAGGCCGTGACTTGACTGCGATCATTTCCGAACTCATTCGATTGAAGGTCGTCTCAAGGCATGAGACCAGTCGTCCAGGAAGACACGCAACTGGAGCCGAGAGAGCAGTGAGGACCCTCAAGACTCAACTAGGATGTATTCGTACAGTGTTGTACCAGCACGGGTTGATGCTAGGTAGTGAAAGCCTTCGATACGCCGCAGCAAACGCTTGCCATGTCCACAATGCGTTTCAGCTGCAAGTCAATAGTTCACTGACACCGTATCAACGCATGCGCATCAGTGTAACTAGTTCAGGAGAAGTCCCAAACACCAATCGTGTGATGCCATTTGGATGTTTGGTTTTTGCCAGGCCGACTGATGGGTGCTTGGAGAAAGTCAGAGAAGCAAACGCTCGTCATTTTGTTCCAGGCATTTACTTGACCCCAAAGTTATCTTCGTTAGGTCACTTCGTTGCCTTCGAAGGTTCACAGGATGAGACTGTGGTTGTGCCTGTTCGAGACTTGAAGATTGCCTCACCGATTCGTTTTGTCGCTGGACTTGGGATGTTGTGTGAAATTCCAAATTCCAAGAGTGGAGTGAAGCCAGACAGGATTGAAAGACTACCGACTGATCTTTCTAAGCCCCAGAAATTGGTTGATTTGCCCATCTATGAAGGGGAGCCACCTTGGTATTGGAGTGAAGGGAATAAGACTTCAAGATGTCCAGCTTGTTCGAACGGGAGTGAAACAGGTCATTCAGTCAAGTGTCGGAACCGTTACAAGAAGTATCTTGAAGAAGAGTACAAACGGATAGTACCGATTGAAGACGAGTCGTCTGTGCCCGTCGTGCCTGAGGGATTGGAAGAAGGTGCACATACCCAAAGGGGATGAAGCAGTCTTTTAGAGTTTCACAGAGGCAAAGCAGATTGCCTCGGGGGTGAGAAAAAAAAAGAAAAATAAAAAGAACAACTTTTCCAAACAACTGTACTTTGGAAACCGGACCGAACACCTTTGTCGGTAAAAAAAAAAGAAAAAAGTTGAAACAACTCAAAAGACCTTTGCCCATTTTGTCCACAGCCATATTGTGTTACCCACGCAGTTTGGCTGGGAGGGTGAGGAGGGCAATGGCCCTTTTTGTAGTTTCAATCATTGGTAGTCGGGGGACAAGCCATGGACAGCGAAGTCAGTGGAGATGAAGGGAGCCATAGCCCAGAGGCCACAAGCTCCCATGTGCCTTTTGTTCCCTGCACTCCAAAAGCAGAAATCGGGTCACACACACAGCCAAACACCGATGCTTCCATGAGTTCTGCAGTTTTTGACGCAATGTTGTCTTTGAACCGCTTGCAGACCTTGAGACCTTTGGACAACCAAATGGAAGACTTTTTGAACCCGTCATGGCTTCAGGTCAACCAGTTTTTTGCGCCGCCGCAGATAGGTCTGGTCAGTGCTGTCGTCATTCCAAAGGATGCCAGCTGTGAGATGCCTCAGTCCAAGCCTTGGTCTGATTTTGCCATCAAACGCATTCGACACACCAACTTAGTTAAAGCAGACGACCAAGTCAAATGGGGTGCACTAAGGAAACTGAAAACCTTGATACTTGTTGATCCTCAGGCCTCCAAGGTAGGTCGTAGCCTGGTTTCGGGAGTGAAGCTGTTGTCAGCAGAGTCTGAATGGGAGGCATCATTCGCCGACGCTTTCCAGGGTAAATCAGTGGCAACGTTGGCAAAGCGATCAGGAGCCCTTTGGAGGTTCAATGAATGGTTGATGCAAAACAACTTGCCTGTGATTCTGCATGTGACGGAATCGGTCATTTACAGATACATGGAACATTTGAAAGAACATGGAGCCCCCAGCACTGCAACTTCTTTCATCCAGGCGTTGACCTTCTTGCACCACTGTATAGGTATGTTGACGTTTTCGTTGGAAGAGCTCCTCTCGTCACGAGTTCGAGGTGCCGCCAGGTCGTGCTTGGAACTCAAGAAACCATTACGTCAACCCGCACCACTTTCAGTGAAAATGGTTGTAGCTCTTGAGAATGTTGTGACAGTTGCTCCATATGCTGGAAAATCATTGCTGGACATTTGCTGATGTGCTTGGGCAGCAGTTCCCGTTTTGGGGACTCAATTCACTTGGCATCGTTGAAGATTAGCAATCACCAGGACATGCAGCTCATTGAAGGTGAGTCCAAGTCTTTCAAGACAGCTCAAACTGAGGAACGCCGACGCAAATTGTTGCCTATCCTGAGCCTAGGCAGGTTCTTCGCGAAACAGCCCTGGGCCCAGGACTGGATGGACTTGAGAGTGCAACACGGTTTGACCTTAGATCCAGCTTTGCCAGCTTTCAGTGAAATGACTCAGCAATGGTTGCCTCGTAGGATGACCACAGGAGAAGCTGCGTTGTACCTGAAAGAGTTTTTGACTTCGTCAGGTTTTTCTGCATTGGAGGTCGACTTGATAGGTTGCCATTCGCTCAAGGCCACTTTGCTTTCGTGGGCAGCAAAAGGCAACTACCTCAGTGTCCCAGATCGTCTTTTGATGGGACACCACATGACACGTGACAACCAAAGTGCAGTTGCATATGCTCGTGATGAATTGACTAGAATAATGACAGTGGTATACACCATGTGCCAAGATGTCAAGAAGAAGTCTTTCAAGCCAGATGCAAACAGAGCAGAAAGATTGTTCGACGCAGTGGTAGGAATGCCTGAGTCAGATGATGTGGATCAGGACGACAGTGATGCAAGTGCTGATGAAATTGAACCCATGCCAATACCAAAAGGCAACAGACAGGTATGGGATGATTTGCCTTTGGAGTTCGTCAGCAGGCTCAGGATCCATGCGTTCTCAGGTGTGGTGCATGTTGCCAGAGAAGATGATGCCAGAAAGTTTTTGTGCGGCCGTGCCAACTCCAGAAACTTCGATGAAATCCCAATGGGATCAAACTACTTCGATTTGCCAGTTTGCTTGCAGTGTCGTTCGACATATGGGTAAGTCCCAAACCAAGCATATGCGACGTGGGATGTGAAAAAATGCTGCAGCCCAGGTTCATGCTTGACACACGGCAGTCGTGAAACGCTTGTTGAAACTTGTTGAGACTTTTGACACTCTTGGACAGAAAAGTCACTGGAGGCAAACATGAGTGGAGCCAGCGGCATCTGAACCGCCATCAGCACTCAAGCCTTAGACGAGGAATCTGACCCTCGTGACTTGGGCGCGACATGTCCAAACCTGTCGAGCGGGGCAAAGCTGCTGCGACGCGCTTGACGGAAACGGCGCCAGGCTTACTTTGGGGAGCGTGCAAGTTGGCTGCAGCTTTCATAGCAGGGTGGATAACCTGCTTCTTTTGGTTGCTGCTGCAGGACGAGCCGCAGGATGCTGATTTGTAGCCTTGACAGGTTTTGCCAAAGACGTGACATGATGCATCCCATTTGGAGGGACTTTTTCATCGTGATGAAGACCCACGTCTTTTTGGACGTCTACGGTGAGAGGCGTTTAGCTTTGACTTGTGTAGTGATAATAGTCGATAGGGCCGAACTTTCGTTGGCTGCCACGTGTATAAGATTAGGGATCTACGACCGTCTCTCGTCGTATTCAGTTCGCACCCCACCAGTGGCAGTGCAATAGGCATCGCACGGAAATGAAAAGCCAAAAAGACTAGCAAAACAATCAGAGCTTCCATCATTTTTGAGTACATGAGTGCTGGCAAATTTCCACTCGGTTCGGCTCCAAAACCGGGGGCTAAATTTAGCCCCCGGTTTGCGCCCCAAAACTGGCCGACGTCACCAGCATCGGCGCCACGAGGGACCCCAAGACCAAGTGGAAATTTGCCCATGAGTGCAAACATTGGTGCATCCATCCAGCAGAGACATCACCATCTTTGCAAGCTTGATGGAATCATCACCGAACCACGCACTTGGGGCTCAACAGCAGAAGAAGGCCATCTCTGAGGACATGGAGCGAAGCCACCACCAATGAAATCTTTCCAAGTCCAAAACCTTAGGACTGAAAGGGTTTTTAGACCATATGAGATATACCATAAACACTTGGAAGTATTATGCATTCAATCGAAATGGCATACTTCTCTCTAGCGTTGTTGATAAACTCGGTTCGATGGCGTCCACCTTGGAATCTGAAGCCTCATTCAAGGCCAGAGCAAAGGAGATTGGTTTGGCCGAGACAGTTGTGAATGAACTGGTCGCAAATGGCGTGAAATCTTTCGGATCATTGGCCTTCATCACCCCCTATCGACCGGGCCAGCCCGACGAGGCCCCACTGATAGAGGCTTTAAAGAAGGTGCTGAATAGGGACCCAACAAACCCAGAGTTGATCATTTTGAGACGCTTGTTTTTCGAGAGTTGCGCATTAGCTTTGTCCGACATGAAGCAGCGCACTGAACGGGATGACACTTCAGAGCCAACAAGGATGCCAGTCGCTGAAAGAAACGCACGGTTGAGTGATCAGAAAAACCGACTTACTGGTCTCCATTTTTCTCCAGAGAATGAGCCGAGTCACAAGCTGGTCGACATGATTTGTCAGATGGGGGTTGATCAAACTCTTGAATGGATCCCTTGGGAGAAGTTGACTAGCCGTGCAGCCGAAATCACTCACTCGCAGAAGGACTTCAAGATCTCTTTCGACTCCCAAGGTGGATTGAAAGTTGCGCCCAAGCATCAGACACCAGATGCAGTCATCACAGGAGAGATGAAAGTCCGTCAAGCCCTCAATCGTCGCGCCAGAGCTTTCGATTTAGCAGCAATTTGTGGCTACAACAAAATGGAGGAATGGCATGAACGTGTTTTTGAGATTGTAGGCAGAGAACCAGCTCCCAATGCCTTGCCAGTTTCGTTGCATCGGGTGAAAGAAGCGGACAAGGCCTTGTTCCGGCGATTGGCAGAGAAAACGCGAGGTGGCCTGGTGAGACTTGCAGACGGGACCAAACCCATGGAGAAAGAATTTGAGGATTGTATGAACCACCCTGAGGTCCAGTTTTGTTTGATCCCCATGGTTCGAACAGGAAAATCTGCCAATGAGAACAATCATGTAAGTTATGCGAACCCTTCAAAGGGGAAGGCAAAAGGACATGGTGTGAAGAAGGACTTCAACAAGGACAAGGGCGCAGGGCAGCAGTTGCAGTTGCCTCCAAATTGCAATCAGATGACAAAGGATGGAAAGCCCATTTGCAACCTCTTCAATCGTGGAAAATGCACATTCGCAAAGGAAGGGAAAAGATGCCGTCGGGGTTTTCATGTGTGTTGGCGATGCAACAAGCCAAAGCCCTTTCAGACTTGTGATCATTCGTGACAACCACAGGTGCCTGCCGAGAATGCGACAGCTCAGCCTGCTAGTTGTTTGGCCGAGAGTCCGAGAAAGGTAGGCGCCAATGATCGTAGACAAAATTTTTCGCCAGAGGCTGGCGCAGGGAAGAGGCCTCGAGTTGAGCAGCCCCGTGCTGTTCACAGTGTTTTCCATGAAACCAGTGTTGCCCCATCCAAAGGGGGTGCAGTTTTTGTCGAAATTTTTGCAGGATGCGCACGGCTAAGCCGTTGCGCCAAACAGCAAGGTTTCCAGGTTATTCCAGTTGATGGTCCCAGAAACGAGCACACACCAGAGTGCCCAGTTTTGACTTTAGATCTCACTGATGAACATGCGCAGGAGTGTTTGATCCAGACTTTGAATGTTTTGCATCCCGCTGTCATACATATTGCATTGCCGTGTGGCACAGGTTCAAGAGCACGCGAAAAACCAATAGCTCCATCCCTTGTGAATCAAGGGGCACCGGTCCCAAGACCTTTGCGAAATCAAGATTTCCCGCTTGGTTTTCCTTGGCTCACCCCATACGAGGAGCTCAAGGTGCACAGTGCAAACATGTTAGCCAAGTTTGTCGTCTTTCTTTTGCAGAAAGGTTTAGAATGGGAGTCCATCGTGTGCATTGAGAACCCCTTGAATAGCTGGATGTGGGTAGTCCTTCAACATTTTGTGAATGAGACCCAGTGCCCGGCTGTGACACGTGCTTGGAATGCCATGTTTGACGTTGTTTTCAGCAACTGTGCACACGGAGGTGAACGTCCAAAGCAAACACTGTTCCGAGTAACTCATCCCTTCTTGCAGCCTTCAGCTAAAGAGTGCCCCGGAAATCACAAACATAAGCCATATGCTATCAATAAGACTTTTGGTGCGTGGAAGTTTGACACTGCAGGTGAAAGCGAGTACCCGCTGCTCCTTTGTCAGCGATTCGTTGCACTCATCAAGAGCCACTTGGTGTCAACGTTTTCCTTCAATCCGCAAGTCGCGCAGCCTGGAGCGCACCAGCAATCTCGCAAGCATCGAGCTTTGATTCCCGAATACCATAGGTTAGTGCACTCACCTCCGACGAAGGGAGAATACAAGCTGCTTCCTCCAGTCCATCGGGGGGACACAGGCGGGGATGAAGCAGGTGATGCAGTTGAAGCAGATGGAGAAAAAGCCACATATGGGGTATACCATACACCCAAACAATTCGTCAGCAAGGCCCTTGAGTTGAACCATCCTTTCGATGATAAGTTCGCTGTAGAAGATTTGACTAGGGTGAATGTGTTCTCCATGTTGACAAAAGGAAAGAGTTGGGTAGCCCACCAACGATTGAACTTTGCTCGGAGATTAGTGACCTTATCAAAAGAGTTAGCTCCAGAAGAGGCAAGGTTCCATTTGTCACTGCCAGAGCACGCCAGAGAAGTGCTGAAAGGTAAGAGATTGCTCCTGTTCAAACATTTGCTCCAAGAATCCGGGTGCCCTGACCTGGAAGCCTTCGACTTAATGCAGGGAGTACATCTCGTGGGGGTGGCAACAAGATCGCCCTTTTTCGGAGACAAAATTGTGCCAGCTACCACCACGCCAGAGTTTGCTGTGTTGTCAAACAAATGGCAACGGAAAAAGATCGAAGCAAAGAACATCCATGCTGACGATCCTGAGCTGTCAAAAACCCTATGGGAAACGACTATGCAGGAAGTTGACCGGGGGTTTTTGCAAGGGCCGTACGAGTCGCTTGAAGAGGTGCACCAAGTCTTGGAGGCCAAAGGCACAGTGTGTAGTAGAAGGTTTGCCATAATGCAGAGTGGGAAACCTCGCATAATCGACGACTTGAAGGAGAGTGGTGTAAATAGAGCTTTCACAGCAGTAGATCGCTTGACCTTGCACGACATTGATTATGTGACTTCCTTTTGCCATTTCATCACAACTACCATCAAACATGCTTTGGAATCCTCGGAGAAAACAGTAGAAGTGAAGTTGAAGGATGGTTCAATTCTTCGAGGTTCATTGCATTCAGACTTCCATGAGCCATGCGTGTGGAAGGGCCGTTGTATTGACCTTTCAAAGGCATACAAGCAGATCCCTGTCAGCAGCCAGTCCAGGAAGTTTGCAGTGCTGATGGTGCACCATTTCGAGACAGAGAGGCCTGTGTATTTCCTGAGCCGAAGCTTGCCCTTTGGGGCAAGTGCGGGCGTTTTTGGTTTCAACCGCATCTCCAAAAGTTTGTGGCACATTGCTACGAAAGGATGCTTGATGATGGGAGGCGTGTTTTTCGATGACTTCCCTATCGTAGAGCCGGAGTCCTTGTGCTCCCTTGCATCGAAATCGGTAGAGGGTTTGCTGAAAGCTTTGGGGTGGCAATATTCAGATGATCCGAAGAAAGTCGTTCCCTTCGATTATGCCTTTGACGTGCTTGGAACCAGGATTGATGTTTCAGGACTGCGTGGAAGATCTTTCAGCATAGAAAACAAACAGTCAAGGTTGGAAAGAATAGATGCCTTGCTGAAAGAAGTGCAAGAAGCAGATGCGACTTCCAAACGACAAGCTCAGGTGATCCACGGAAACTTGAACTTCGCGATGAGCTTCTTTTTGGGACATACCATGAGAATTGCTGCCAGAGCGTTCGCTGCCCTTACGATGGACAGTTGCAAACCGGCTCCAGGCCAGATCACTGACCTGTGTACATGGGCCAGGGGGGTTTTGCAGTTTTTGGCACCAAAGGTCATAGATCCCAGTGGTGATCCCAGACCGGTTGTCCTTTTCACAGACGCTGCGTATGAAGATGATGTAGCGACTTGGGGAATGGTTTTGCTGGACCCTGTCACCGACACCAGAACCGCTGTGGGTGGCCGAGTTCCAGACTTCCTTGTGCAGAAATGGCATGCGTTGGGGAGTGATCAGGTGATAACGCTTGCCGAAGCTTTTGCCGCGTTGCTGGCACGAATTGTCTTCAGAAGCTATATATCTCAACGGAGAGTCTTGATTTTTGTAGACAACGAAGGAGCTCGTCACTGCCTGATCAAGGCTACAAGCCAGACGTTAGCTTTGTTGCAGATAGTACAACTTTTCCATGGCTGCGCTGAAGTTGATCGCTGCATACCTTGGATAGAACGAGTGCCGTCAGCTTCGAATGTTGCAGACTTGCCAAGTCGAAACAAGACTGAAGAAGCCATGGCCATAATAGATGGCAGTCCTTGGACCTCAGAAGTGGATGTAGAAGCTGTGGCTGAGATGTGTTGCAATTTCAATGGATTGCCCAGGATCCTAACGAAACTTACATGCAATGCCTTTGAGGCCTCTTTTGATCCACTTTTACATGACGACAACACAGGGGACTAAACGGGTCATGTGCCATTGCAACACCCAACTGCTTGGTTGGAACCAGCAAGGCACTTTCATTCCAACAATGGATAACACATCCAAAGCATGTTGTGAGACCGAATTCTCCCTTGACCGCAATCAACTGATTGAATGCAGAAAAGATTAATAAATAATAAAATAGTATAAATCTTTAAAAGATTTATATAAGCTTTGAATATATTTAATGGATTTATATATTCAAATCTCCTGGGTATATTCTTATATGAACCCCTGAA
This sequence comes from Durusdinium trenchii, assembly GCA_963970005.1. Classification (NCBI taxonomy): domain Eukaryota; class Dinophyceae; order Suessiales; family Symbiodiniaceae; genus Durusdinium; species Durusdinium trenchii. The sequence continues at coordinate 196,566 of CAXAMN010010935.1, read as the reverse complement.
ACGAGTAAAGACGGTGTGGATACCGAAGGAAAGCCTGAATCTCAGGAAGAGTCGGGAGAAAGAATTCCAGAATCAGAGTCAGAACGAGAGAAGAGGAAAAGAAAGTCTATCGATGAAGAGTGGGATAGATTTCATCGCGAGCATGAAGAGAAAGAGACTGGAGAGAGATTTCCAGAGTTTGATGATGTTCCATTCCATGCGCCAAAGGGACAGGAAGTGGATACCGAACCGACACCAATGCAGGAGGATCCAACGAATCCATATGAGATCGGAAAGAATCCGGAACCTATCGAGGATGATCGGATGAGTGAAGGCTATGAGCCAACAGAAGTACCGGAAGGGTTCAGAGCACCCGAGTCACCCGGTGAGAGTCCCATGGAGATTGATCTGTTCCAGAAAATCCCAAAAAGGGGGAAGGACCGAAATCATGACCGTTGGGAAGTTGACCTTGACAAGCTTGTGTTGAGAAGAGTTCACCACAGAAGTCGAAAATGTATTTTTACAGCATCATCACTGCCATTGCCGATGCCTGAGGATCAGCTGGTAGGTATTCAGAGGACGTACTACGTCGATGCTGTTGATGAAAGGCCAGTCGACGAGATTCCAAGGGACCAGTTCAAGGTCCATGTCAGCGAGTTCGGAACCCAGACCGCGCCATTGAGGCGTCATTGGAAAGGGTTTACCGAATTACCAATCAAGCAGCTCTACATGCATGATCATCAAGGTAATGCCATTGCGAGCTTATCAGATCTAGGTAAAGATTTGTGGGAAAAGGTGAAAGACCCCTTGTCAAGATGTCCGGATGATGAGGTTGAGAGATTCTTGTCATCAGTTCAAGAGGGGGTACTTGAGTATAGCAGGAAGGTTCCAAAGGAAACCGAGGAGTCCAAGTTCGACGCGAAGGCCGATTCGTGCAAAGTGTGGTTTGGTGGTAGATGGATTGTACTCCGAAAGCCATCAAGAGCGACTTCAGATATAGGTGAAGGTCCATTAGATGTGGATGCTACGTTTGAGGGAATGCACACAGAGGTCATTGCCCTAGAGAGGCACAGGACAGGTCAGGTCGCGAATAAAAATGAAGCGCAAGAGTATTGCAAGATGCATGGTATCCGAATCATCTCAACTCGATGGGTAGTTGTAACTAAGCATGATGCTATCAAAGGAGACATCGTTCGATCGAGACTTGTTGCCCGTGATTTCGCCACAGGTCCGTCAGCAGCCGAGTTGGGCGTTTCAAGCCCTACAGCGTCGTCAGAGGCGTTGAAGGTTGTGTTGTCTTATCTTGCTCAGAAATCAAGTTTTCGAAAGAAATCAATTAAAGGCGGAGTTGGAAAGACAGCATGGGTTTTAGATGTAAGTACAGCATTCTTGCATGCCCCCGTGATTCACCCAGCGGTCGTTTCGCTGCCGACTGGGATGGAAGATGAAGACGGAGAGCCCTTGTTCGTCATTCTTGAGAAAGCGATGAACGGACTTCGTTCTGCAGGAATGTCATGGTATCGTCACCTAGCCGATTTGTTAGATCAAGAAGGTTTGACAGCATGTGTGACGGAAAAGACAATCTTCGCCGGAAGATATCGAAAAGGAGTTGCAGAGACGGAGGAGGAGAATCGCTTGATCGTTTTGATGTATGTTGATGACTTGTTGGTTGTCGGAGACGATCGGAATATTCTGAAGCTCGTTGATGAGTTATCAAAGAAGCTTAGACTAAAAGTCACCGGAAAGCTTGAAGAAGACAGAATTCGTTTTCTGGGAAAGGTGATCGAAAAGGAAGAAGATGGAACGATTGCCTTGTACATGGAGAAAGAGTACTATGAAGGTATGATGAACTTGTATCCAGGAGGAAAGGAAAGTCAAGCGACCCCCAATTTGTTTCAGCTTTATGATCGTGACCGGGAAGAAGATCGAAAATCGTTATCGCCCGAGGCAGCAGCAACTTTTCGAACCGCACTAGGTAAGCTAGGTTGGGTAGCTCAGTCGAGACCTGATCTTTGTTGGTTGTGTTCGATGTTGCCCGAGGTCAATCTCAGCCGCTAGCTGTACACGAGACTGCGATGCGTGCGAGTATTCGTTACATCCGGTCAGTAGCCGATCGGAAGTTGAAGTTCAGAAGCTATGAGTACTCAGGACCACCAAGGATTACGACCTATGTCGATGCCAGTTGGGCAGCCGAAAAGTCCACCAAAGAGTACTTCAGGAGCAGCCATCTTCGTTAGTGATTGTTGTGTCAAAGCATTCAGTAGGTTGCAGCAGAGTGTAGCCAAGGCAGAGCTATATGCTTTGTTCGAAGGAGCGAAAGAGACTATAGGTATTCAACATGCCGTGGCACACGTCTATGGATGTCAAGCTGAAGAATTGCCCATTCCAGGTTTGCTTACGGATTCGATGGCAGCCCGAAATGTCACAGAGATTTCAGGGTTGTTGAGAAGATTGAGACACATAGACATTCGGATCTGTTTTTTGCAAGATGCAGTCTACAAGGGAGTGATTTCTATCAGCTTTGTCCGAGGCACCGAGAACTGTGCCGACTTGATGACCAAGGCATTGTCGAGAGCTGTGACTTTACAACATATGGAGACGATCGGAGTTGTCAGAGCATTTCTCATTTCATTTGAAGTGTCGTATGACTGGATCGGGAGATGGTTGTGGGTCATGGATAAGGTCACATGTACCGAAATCCTGATTGTTGAATTTTGCACATCAACGGAGTCCGAGATGAAAGAAGTCGGAAGCCGTACGGAAGGTGTTGAAGTCTTGACTGTCACTGAGGCGGATGACGGAACCCGATCGGACACGATCGAGTCAGTTCGGGAGCAGATGGTGAGCCACAGGAAGAGAGGAAAGCTTGTTGTCTTGTGGTCGTCAATTCCGTGTACAGGAGGATGTCCGTTTCAGTACATTTGCATCAAGAAGTTTGGTCAGGACTATATGGGTCATCTTCGAGAGTTGTACCAGATTCAAAAGAAGCTATGGAAAGGTTTCTTACGGATGTCGGAAGTAGCCGATTTTGTAGCGATTGAATGGCCGAAGAGATGTGCTTATTGGGGATGGAATCAGACTAGAGATTTTCTGAGGAAACGGAAGACGTTTTCAACATTTGTGGATGCTTGTTCAGTGAAGTTGAACCAGAAGGGTCAGTTGATCAGAAAGACCTGGAGGATTGAGACAGATAGTACTCGATTGTTGGAAAGCCTGAAAGTTTGCGTTTGTGATGGTCGCCATGATCATTTGCCGTCCAAGGAAGTCAATTGGAAGGAAACGCAACACTACCCCAGGAGATTTTGCGAGCTAATCCTTAAAGGATTTAAAGCCGAATTAGAATCATAATAGCTAAGTAAGTCTTGCACGTTGTCTGAGCCGAATGGCACGTTTTTGCGAGCACTTTCGATTGCGCATTTCGAAAGAATCTTGGTTTTGCAGACTGTGAGATACAGCTTTTCTTGGAATGAAGCTTATACCATCCGAGGTATGATGCCGGATGTGGGAACGGCGCTTGCGGCGCTGAGCCTGGAAGCAGCGACCGCTTTGGTCTTTGCAGCTGGTTTTCTTTTGGGATGCCTGCTGACCTGCTGCTGCCTGCGGTGTCGGAAGCACGTTGAGCCTGAGAGCCAAGTGACTTTTAAAGTCGATATGCCGAAGAGCTATCCAGTTCCAAAAGGCATTGAGCAATGCTCAAAAGTGTATTTTTCAGTGAGTGGGAGCAAGGTTCATTTGAATCCAACTTGCTCGGGCATGCACGTACCTATGTCGAAAGATATTTGTGCCATTTTGTGCCAAATGTCTGTCCTCATTGAAGAAGAATAAGAAGGCTTAAAGTCAGCCAGTTCGTTTCGAGCTTTGTGTCCAAGAGGGGGTGAAGAAATTCCATGTCGGGATGTCCACCTCGCCCGATGCTTGCAGTTTGCGACGCATAAATTTCGTTTAAGTTTGTTTGTGAAAGATTTGGAACCTGGCGGTAGTAGAACATTTTGTTTCTTGATTGTTTGAAAGCGACTTGTAGCGTAGTCGGAAGTTTTGAAAGAATTCTTTGTATGTGGAGATACTTTAAGAGATTTTTAATATGTTTTTCGTGTGTTCTTTGTATAGTTTAGTGCTACGGGATATGTTTTGGCTCAAGGCCAATTCGTTTGGCTAGTGTGAGAAAAGGGTGCGAGTGTCTGAGAGCAGTTTGTGCAGCGTTTGAAGTTTTCCGAAGTGTTCGGAAGTGTGAAGGAAAGGTTTCGTACCGTACCGGACGAGTGTGAGAGCCTGTTGTGAGCTAAAGATCCAGGGGAGGTAGGTAGTCTACCGTGTAAGGTTGCTACCCGGAGTTTTTCGCTGGTTGCGGCAATGGTTGGTGATACCTGGTCGCAAACGAGTTCACTGATCAGTAATGAACGCCAGCTAGTGTTGCAACTTCTGCTGACAACCCTTTCTGGAGAAGAAATACAAGTTATCATCGATCTCCAAGAGTTTGATCGTCTAGACGAGTTCGAAACTGCTGTCCTTGAGCAGCTCCCGACCATTGGAGGACACAGCACCTTTGGAAGCGAGCTTGCCTTTGTCCAAAAAGACACTGGAGAAATGCTGGCGAACCCCATCTGGGATACTCTCAGAGACTGTAACCGCTTCCACCTTGTGGTCCGACAATGCCTCAGTCAAGCTGAACGCAAAGGGCAACTGACGAGGAGTGCTAAAGCAATTAGAGTCAATAATTAGAGTACCGCCCACTCGTACGGGGCGCGTGCTGTGCTACCCCATGCATTCACGCGCACGATCGATGTGAAGCGGCCTGGCAGCACTGCAACAGGCTGCTCATTGTTCACCTGCCTAGTACCGTAGTCTGCTTGCAAGATGGAGCCTTCCGTCGAAACTATGTACTCCACACCGTTATTGCCCCAGGGTGCAAATACTTTGGGCTCTGGGTGTTTGAAGAATGCTATGCTCTAGCTCAGATTGGGGACCAAAGCATGATACTCAATCAGCTGGCGCCACAGGCGCGATTTCGACCGCGAGCCTTCGAAAAATGCAGCGCCTTGCAGCAACTCAATTTTGAAAGAACTGAATACGATCCCACCGATCAGTATCGTTCCATACCCGCAGGTTGCTTTTTCGAGGCAGGGATCGAGTCGTTATTTGTGCCAGCAGACTTCAACTGGATGGGTCCAGCTGCATGTGAGCATTGCAAAAGGTTGAGAGTAGTTGACATCTCACAAACCGAAATTAGTGAGATTCTGGGGGGCACCTTCGCACACTAGAACACGATGCATTTGACTCGCGCACGCAACTGACACTCCCAAAATGGATCCGGCTCCTCCCCAAACCAACCGATGGCCAAGAAGAGTGGGCTGACTTCATGAGGAGTTGTGCAGAATCGAACTGTGGAGAAACGTGACCACTCAGATCCGCGTCCGCATGCAGGTCCGCCTGCAGGCTCTGAGCAAGCCATATACCTGCCAATAGACATGCTGACATCGCTGCCTTTACTGAGTAGCTAGCCAGGGCCCAGGGCTGCCTCCCGAGAGGTGGTCTTGGAAGGGTACAGTGTACAGTTCTTCGAACTAGGAATAGCGGCGTTTCACTGTTTCACGTAGTTCAAGGGGCGTGCATGTTTACATGGATCCAAGAGCACTTGAATTGAAATTCGGAGACGCTGAGCCGGTGGGGGCCTGTCAACAGAGTCCTGCCTGTCAAAATTCCTCGAGGGCAAGGTGCCATGTGCTGGATTGCTGAGACTAGCTTGGAACAAACAGGATCTGTCAGAGGCAAGTTCGTGTTCTTGGACATAAGTCATGATTCATCTCTGCACAGTGCTATGATTGCTATGCTCCTCACTCCGTCACTCGCTTAAGCACTTGTCTGGTAAACTTGTCTGTTCTGAGATTGTCACCGTTGTACTCACTGCCCGCGAGAAGGAAGTTCGCTACCTCCTGATCCTCCTGAACTGAGCGCAGACAGAATGACTTCAATGCCCCGTTTCACCTCTCTTTCAAGACAGTCGCTTCGGCTCGTACAGTCCTGATGAGATACGAGCCCTTTTTGTTTGGTTGGCTTGTTTCGGTGCTTTTGTGGTGCTTTTGTTGTTTGGTTGTGTTGGTTTGGGCTTTGTTCTTTCTCCTGGCTCGTATCTTCTCAGTAACACCATTCAATTCATTCAAGGTGACTTGTGCCTCTCGGCACACACAGCGCCTCCACCCGTGCAAAAAAAGATGCTCCCCTTGGCCAACACGTGGGAGCCATTGGGTGGTGTGTTGTGCCAGCACAGGTTCTAGCAGTACCTTTGTTGCAATGCCTTTCACTGCCACACTCAAGACGAGCCTGCATTCCAAGCAAAAGAGAGTCAAAGCAAGGAAAAGAAACGGGTCTCGCAGAATGCGTTTTTGCACGGGTGGAGACGCCATGTGTGCAGAGGTTGCACAGGTCATCTTCTGCCAGTAAAGAGAGAGTTACTTGCGAAAATTTGTTCTCCATGATCAGAAAGGACATGTTTCTGTTCAAGGAAGAGTTGTTATTCCATCCGGACATTGTTGAAAGGCTCTTCAACACAACAGGAAAAATTAGAGGATTCTGGCGAAGCGGCAAGGAACCAGCTGACCTGTGCATTCCTGCACGTGCGGCTCACCCGCACAAAAAAATCGACTCAAGGAACTAGCAGCTGATGAGTCCATTGGAAAGAGAAAAGGTGTGAGCGTTGAAGTGAACGAGGTGATCCCGCCAGTGTGTGCAGATTGGCTCGATGTGCACATGAGAAGAGAACAGTGTTGCACCCAACAGTGTTCTGCAGGTGCCACAGGCTTTGAGAAGAGTTCCAAGCAGCAGGGTCTTGACACTTGATCTTGAAAGTGAAGTAAGGTTTTAGCTGTGAGGTTTTGTGTTTCAAACGCTTGAGCAAGCGTTCCTTGACGGAACTTTGTGTTTCGAATTGGCTTTGGAGAGCAAAGCTCATGGAATGTTCAATGTTGGAAGCTTTGTGAACAGAAGTCTCGCAGCTTTTGTAGTGTGAATTTTTTTGAACAGTTTTGCATGTTTGTTTGAGTTCCTCAAACTTTGGCTCAAGACTTGAGGACTGGAGGTGCGCAAAAGCTCGTGAGCTGTCGCTTTGTGTTAACGCTTGCAATCCACTTGCTTGAGGCAGCAGGTTTTTCAGGGGTTCACCCCCAGTGCAGCTTGGCGGATCATCCAACGTAAATCGGAAGAGTGCTTCTAATGCTGATGAAAGAGGTAAGGTGCCCATCTATCTATCTGTCTGGCTGTCTGTGTGCCGTCCGTCGGTCGGTCTTATCTAATCCATGCAATGAATCTATATAACCTAATCAAATTTAAGCTAAGCTGAGCTAAACTAAACTAATCTACTCTACTCTAATCTAATCTACTTTAATCTAAGGTAATCTAATGTAATCTAATCTAATCTAATCTAATCTAAGCAAATCTAATCTAATCTATCTATGTCGAAAACTTTCTGCATACTTTGCTCTCCAACTACAAGTCCAGCTTTGTGTTTTTCCTGTGAGTTGACCCACATGTGAGATTGACCCAAGTTGCTCGCATAACTGCACGACGTGTTTTCCGATTCTGGGCTCGAGCAAGAAACGCTCTTCGGTTTTCATTGCATGATTGAGGACTGCGTTCCTTTTTGAGTTGCCATCATTCACGCACGAACCATTTGCTCACCTATCACGAAATTCCATTTTTTAGTCAAACAGCAGTGCAATAAATTTGGCCAATTTGGAACTGGATGCCATGGCCGCGATGGATGCTGCTGTGCCTTCGGCGTGCTTTAATGCATGTGCCAGTCATGGCCAAATCAGAGAAAATTTGGCAAAATTTTCCAATATGCCGTATGCCCACAGTCTGGGAGGTGCAGGTGGCACCAAGAGGTGCAATCTGTCTTGGGATTAAAGGTGCTTCACCACGAATCAAACAGATGTTTGCCACCAGGTGGAGGTTGCAGTCAAGCGGGTCATGGAACACGCAGCATCTTGGCAAGCGCTTCAGCACGCTTGTCCCTGGGATTTTTTCCAGGAATTATCCAAACGCAAATTTTGGATTGATGAATTCCATGAACCTGTCCAAGTAGATTGCTTTGTAAAGGCTTAATGATCTTGAAACCTGGCTGAAGTCCAGTCCCGCTTGTTTGAACAACGAACGGATTGAAATGCACGAGCAGGTGGCCATTCAATTTGATGATATTAATTTGTAGCGTGAACTCCGTAACGGTTTTCTTAGGAAATTCACCACAGTTCTTTGAATTTTTTGTCGTTATTTAAGTTTGGGGCATGCTCCCCTCCAAATTTTTTGACATGAGTCTAAACGTCGGTTTGCCTTGAAGTCAACCAAACTCAGGACTTTGCCAGCAAGTTCAAGCATCCAATCAAGTTCAACGGTTACTTTGTTGCAAGGAGAATCTGGGTTGTGTGCAAGTTCTTAGGAGTTGTAAAGGGGCAGCAATAAGTCTGGGCGGCCAAACTGGTTGCCATTGGTTCAATGAAGTTCACTTTGATTGAATGCGAACTTCTGGAGCCGCTTGAACCATTTGCTTTGATACAATTCATCAAGCCTGCCTGTGTCAAGGGCTTCCAATGCAGCTACACCAGTGCAAACCTGTTTAAGTCCTTCTCTGGAGGTACTTGTCACAAAATGCATATTCTCGTAGCTTCACCATGCGAAGTGGGTCGGATGTTGATGGAGTTCAATACCACTTTGCGCAGTGGTGCTTTCCTTTAGGTAATTGCCTTTTGTCTATTGGATGTTTGAAATGTTTCCGCTGAACCGGAAATTGATCAGGTACAGACTTCGTGGAGCAGCGCCTAAGCGCAGAACAGCAATTGGCAGAGGATGGAAATCAGCTTTGGGATGAGCTCGATTTGTAACGGGCACAATATTTTTGATCGGGATGGTGAATTTATTTGCATCCTAACAGTCTAACAGCAGGCTTCGAACGGGCTGTGACGATAGATCTATAGATGGCTATTGACTAATGCACTTTCATAGATCGCTTGACAGACAGGATTTTTCTCAAGCAAAGGCCTCTTGATTCATGCAAAATTAACGTCATCAGCAGTGGTTCTCACCGGTGGTTTCGAACGCCCAGTTGCAGGTGACGAAGAGTGCCAGCCGCCAGATGCATGTCTTCTTGGAGCGTTACGGTTCCATGTTGGCATCAGAGGCTGATTTCGAGAGCTCGCTTAGTGCATTTCTCTGCGAACCTTGCTTGTTCCAATGCAACTGAACAGCAAAGATCTGTGACTTGAAGATTGTTTCATTGGAGCACTGTTTTTGAACACATTCCGATTCAGAAAACAACAGAAACGACTCAAACGACGCTTCAGAAAATGATTCAGAATCATGATTCCGAAACTTCGCCCAGAAGCTAGGATTCAGCAAGGTATGTGGGTGCACAGGATATGTGCGGAGAGTGGGGGAAGTTGATGGTGGCTTCTGGTATAGCTCACTTGAATGTTCTGATGGCCGAATCTAGCTCGTCCAGCCAATGACCGTGAATCAAAGAGTCTCCAACGAGCTTCAGCGATTGGAGGATTTGCGGGCACTGGCATTGTGCCCAGCTGCGGAAACTGCTGAGGCTGGTGACTTTGGGCCATTTTTTGCATCCCCCTTAGACATCCCTGTGGTAGTGTGACTTGATAGATCTAAGAGAAAGCTCATACAGTGAGGTTTAGGTCTTAGAAGCGTTGGGCGCACCAGGAACAATAGAGGAGTTTCCGGTGCTGCCCAGGAAGAAAGGGCCATCCAGATCTACTGAAGTGTGGGACATTTGAAGGTGCAAAGGACCCAAGCTGGAAAAGTTACCTAAAATGTCTTCCACAATGTTACTAAATTGGATTTGTGGCACCATCGCAGTGCCTTTTCCATCCTTGGTTCTACACGCGCTCCTGAAGCCTCATTTTGGATTATCCAAACAAGAAACAATGCAATCTACACTCTGACTCTATGCACTTCCAAGCCAGTCTTGCTTGACACATGAAACAACATTCTCCTGAGCTGAAGCTGCCAGCCCCCGTTCTTTGCAAGGCCAAGTAAGGAAAAGCACCCTTTACTAGCCATTGGCCAGCAAAGAGAGCCAATCATTGATCCTTTCTGCCAACTTTTGAATGTCCCCATTCCTTGTCTTCAAGAGCCATGGATCTTCAGCATGGAGGAGCAGCCCCAGCTGCTGGTCTCAGAGGGACAGCGAACAAAAGGAATGTTGACAGCTCTCAAGAGAAAGATCCGTTCTGCAGGACATGAAGAGTTATGTTGTGTCAGTCTAAAGCTAGCAAGCGGAGGTGGAGTAAAGGGACGATCCAGAATGTCAACAGGATAGTATCTTTGTGAGAAGGGTCTCAAATCTATTTCCTTGATGTATTTTGTTCATTTTTTGTTCTACTTCTCCGTCAAACGCTTTGCCGATAATATCTGGCTGAATCTGCCCTTGCTGAGCTGAATAACCCATTGAGGCCACGTGCACGCTGCGACCTCGTCTTGCTTGGCTGGAGCGAACTATGAATGCGTTCTACACATGTCTGCTATGACCACAGGGACCTTCTAGGCCCCATAGGCTCATGAACTTGGCAAACATGCGTGAACCGTGTATGTCAGAAGTTTCTATTCTGAGATGTGGCTAAGTTCTCAATCTTGAACCAGCTCAACTCTGCCATTCGCGCATGCTACTATCTGTTGGTTGTGTCTACGTGTCCTCTAGCTTTGAGACAGGACGGCCTTCATCACTTTGAACCTCGCCTCTGACTACTTCTGGAGCAGAGGAAACCAGGAGGCAGGTTACATTTCAACGTCCTGAGCTTCACACAACAGACCAAAAGCGCATCACCTGCAAATTGCCCTGCCAAGAATCAGAGCACCAGCCTGACACCGGAGATGGCCACTTTCAGCACTTTGTATGTGCTTCCTCAAAGTGCTTCTCACGACCACCTCCCAACGTGACCAGGCCGAGGATGTGACGAAGGTCGGTGGATCCAGCCTGGGCTCTGCGGAGATCTACATGGGGTGCCATGGCCATGGAAGCGAGCGAAGCACGGAGCGAATGGGTCCCGAAGCCGAAGCGAACGGTGAGTTTCTTCATGGTGGCTATGGGTGGTTTGTTGTTGCGGCATGATGTTCCAGATGAAGAGTGGTTGTGAAGTGGAGCTGGTCAAAAGGCTGTGGCCCCCAAAAGCCATCAAAAGCCTATATATATAATATATATATATAGACTGTTCTATATACTATAGACTCCACTATGGATTCAATAGGACTCAATAGCTGCATGGATCGCATGGATTCCTTCTTGTCCAATCCACAGTCGAGGACCTACACCTTGGAGCCGGATCCATAGCACGGAGGATGAGGAATGAGTGCTAAGTCGGCGTCATTTTCCTAGCCCAAGAAGGAGGACAAAGACACTGTTTTAAATGTGTGCAAATGACACATGGTCGAAGATGATTTCTCTCCACGAAATCAGAGCAGTCACAACATGTCCGAACCTCTTTTGTCACAGGTCCCAATAGCCGAATGCAGAGTAGCTTAGCCTTCGTCCAATCTCACAAAGGAGTGCAATGATTCTTCTTTTCGGGAAATCTTGTTCCGTGTTGCTCACAAAGCGATTGACTGGCCACAGTTTTCTCATAGGCATGCAAGCTAGACTATGCGGACTATGCTGGGGAGCAGTACTTGTCTTGCAGGCTGCTGTTCACGGCCCCAAATTGAGACGATTTAGATTTGGATGTAGATGGATGCCCATGCATAGCTGTAAGCTTCAAAAGAGGAATGCCAGTCAATGGAGGCTTGGTGTGTCCAAGCTTTAAGCCTCTTCAATCTCAAACCTCTATATACAGATCCCTGTCATTTCTTTTTTAACTCTCCGATGTATGATTTCTTTTTCTTATTCAGAACATGCAAACTTACAACCATGGAAACCTACACTAAGCACCACAACCTGAGCATATTTGGACATAGTGACATACGCATAGATTAGTATACAGTATATAATATACAAAACACACAATATTATATCAGTATATGTATACGCAAAACACATATGCACCTGGTCGCCTAGTTCTCATGGCACCTGGATGCAAAGTCACTTTCCGCCTGCGGGGGAAGCTGCCTGCGCCAGAGGTGAGGAACTTATCTCTTCGTGAAAAGGAGCGAGAGTCTTGAGTGAAGCTTCTAAGATGGTCCATGAATGACCGACCCACATATCATTGCCACGAACGCTTGGAACTCTAAACCCTAAGCTTCCTAGCTTTTGTAACTCTTGCAAAACGTTTGGGTGCAGGGCTTCTGGCCTTCACAGGCCATCAAGAATCAAGTTTTCTTCTGAGTTCTAGCTTGAAGTGTTCTTGGAATGCTTCTTAGTCTTTGGGATGAGACATCGAGATACATGAGGCAAGGGAGCAGGGATGAGTCACGTCCGATTCACTGGCCCTCCTCAGGGACCTGGTCTGCGCTGGACCAGGCTAGGCTCGAACGGCTTTGGAGCCGTGGTGACGGGACTGAAGCCTCAGGACAGGGTGAATTTCTTCAAAAGCAAGCTGCTAAGTGTCCGACTTGATACTTTTGCATGCGTTTTCACACGCAAGCCGTTTTAACAGCCTGGAATATAGAGAATGGGCAGAACGAATCCAGTATAGCTTGCTGTAATTTCATTCAAACATTTATCCGGCTTCCTTTCATCCGTTCGAAACAGGACCTTCAAGCGCCCAAAGTGCGGCGCAAATTGGTCGACTTGTGGCGTGGCCGCAGAGGCCTACTGGTCCTGCGAGGCCTTCAGCTTTCACCGGAGGAGTCTCTTGGATCATCAGCGTTTCTTACCACTTTTAGACCTAGCAGCTATGGCACTGCACCATGAACATTTGGTTATATAAATGGGTTGTATTCACGTCGCTTCGCGACGGTAACCGCCCGCACCGCATGGAAGGGGCCAATATTTCCACCGAACATAGCCCCGGAAGTGCCCCCCCCTCCCCAACGTGGCCGAGCATAGATTCCATGTTTCGAGATAGGGATTTAACATGGCCCAACGTGTCAGGCAATATGAAAGCTATGTTTGGCCACGTTAGGGGGTGTTTTTTATTCCAGTTTACGACGTTCAAGTCCCTATCTCGCAGACACTACCTTTAGATAGTGACTTCTAGGGCTATGTTAGGCTATCTTCACTCTATTCCAGTCCCTTTTGAGCCTTCGTTGGGCCATGTTTACGACGTTCAAGTACCCATCTCGGGGAAGCATACTTGAGATAGTGACTTCTGGGGTTATGTTCG
>CAXAMN010010935.1:155963-178809 GCA_963970005.1 Durusdinium trenchii | reverse complement strand
AGCTACTGGGTGGAGGCCATCGCTATTAGGTTGGAGGCCATCGCTACTAGTAACAAGAAGCTACTAGGCGGAGGCCATCGCTATCAGGCTGGAGGCCATCGCTCAAAGGTTGGAGGCTTCTTCTTTCTGACTCTGGTTTAGCCAATTTCCCAGTCTTGACAGGCTGGAAGGCCTGGAAGCGGTGTGTAGCCAGGTGAGCACGGGATGATTGTATGGGGATTCCCCCAGGGTCTCAGACTTGATAGGTCTGATTTATTGCATTTAGAGGACTATGAAGCCGCACACTGTCTATGTTGGAGCTGGATCTAGACAAGACATTTTGCTTGAACAGTGAGCTAGGCAGGCTCTCCGGCAAGACACTGCATCATGTAACACTTCTTAAAGTGGATCTTCATCTCGCCTCTTTGTCCCTCAGTGCTTTAGTTCAATCAACAACCACCCTCAGAGGCACATCACGATGCCCTCCACAACGTGAAGAAGCCAGGCTGAACAGCGGGTTATGATGTATTCGGATACTGTATAAGTATAAGCATGGGCGGAGTTGTTGTTTCTTTTGTTTCATCTTCATCGGGTTATCTGTTGTGGCTTACTTTTGCTTTTGCTTCTTACAGGTCGAATTGGTTTGGTACCTCTGCTCAAATTTATGCACCCAATTTCTTTCGACCACACGGATTGAACGCTCTGGTTGATTCAGGCACATACACCTTGATGAGCCCTGAGCAACGCATGCAGATGCCTTTGACCCCTGCCCGCAAGATGCCCCATTCACTTGTCAAGAGCATTCTGAGCCACAAATCATTCCGACCCGATTGATTTTTGGAGCACTTGAAGGGCAAGAGCAAGGGCCTACGGCCAACATGACTTGTGGACCTCCGGCATTGAGAAACGACCCAAGGACGATCAAGGCAGTCAGAGAGTGTTTCGGATCTGACGCCCAAGGATGGCTGTGCCACTGGTGCTCACGCACCCGGAGACCCAACGAAAATCTCTCTATGGATTCTCGGCAAGGTCCGAGCCTCACAGACTGGAGCCTCACGCTTGGTCCTCAAAAGGTACCCACCAGCGAGCTGCAAGGAATGAGAGAGGTTCCCCATACCTGAAAACAAGACAAAGAGGACTTGCTCAGTCCGTGCCCAAAGGGGGTTGGTTCATGGGTTTCAGGGGTTCTTTGAGGTCTCTACCAAGTGCCAGGCAAGGGCCAGCGACCCGCCAACGACTCCACGCTCGGGTTCGCCAACGCTCGGGTTCCGGGAGACCGAGGAGCCAACAGCAGCGTCTTTCGGCTTCAGTCGATGAACTCTCCAGCGCCTCCATCCGAGCTGCTGGAGCGAGCTGAGGGTCCTGAGGCACCGCCAGCGGCGGTCGGCGGGAGAGAAGAAGAATTGGTGAACGACCTTCTGGAGCAAGGGACCTGAGTGATTGGCTCTCTTGTGATGCTGGGATGCCAGTCTCTTCAGAGGATTTTGGTCATGAGTGATGGATGACTTATCTGTATTTTCATATTTTGATGCGGCCAAGTTTAAAGCCGACAGCCTGTCGAGCGCCAGGCCTACGAAGATCCTTCTGTGGATGAACTGCGCTCCTTGCTTCCGCATGCCACAGGTCGGCCCGGGCGTGAAAGCCCTGGGAAGGGATGGATTGGACATCGATGACTTCTGGCCAACTTTTCATCATCTTTTCATCACTGCAAGATTCTTGGACAGTCTCCAAAGGATACTTGGACAGCCTGTTGGATTCTGGATGATCCATGACTCAAGAAAAAGACATCCACAATCGACTTCGTGTCAGGGCCAGAACTTGTGATACGTTGGCATTGGGACGTCGGTGACCTGGTCGTTTGGGACAACCGGTGCACTATGCACTGCGCCACAGGACCGCGGAATTGATGTGGAGGTGAAAGATGGGGCTAAAGGGACATGACTTCGCAGTGCACCTTAGGCCAATGGATTTGGAAAAGGGTCGTTGACCTGCTTTGTGCATCATTGATTGTGGAAGCCTAGCACTGTGCCTTCTCTACTACTGAGAAATAATGAAATGCCGTTAGACAGAATGCGAAACTTTCCCGCTCCCTTGCGAAGGAATAGATGATCAGTTTCCACCCCACGAGCAACTCCACCAAAATCCTCTTTGCCAGACCTCGCTTCATCGACCAAGTGGCTAGTGAAAAATGCAAGTAGTTCTCTAGATCCCTTAGAGCACAGTGCAATCAATGGATTCCTGTCAGACCCTCACAGGATTTGACCACCAGACCTTTGTGCGGGAGATGTGGCGAACTACCTTTCATGACATGTCTTGGCAGCCACCTGTGCGCCAACTGTCACGCGAGTGATTAAAAGCGTTGAGGGTGTGACTCACTTTGCCAACAGACGAGCCTGAGGGAACCTCACAAAGAGTGATGGTCGTTTCTCTTTTTTGGGAACGCTCGCTGGAAGACCACCAGGCGAACTGCATCGCTTTTCCGACTGCTAAGGTCCAACAAAACTTTCGTTGAGGAGCTTGGGTTGAAAAACATCATAGGTTTTGTTGGCAAGTTGGTTTTGAGTTTGACCAGCCTACAAAGGTGCTCAGGGTAACGACTTGAAGGCCATGAATGAAGAGCGCCACCGTCTTGAGTCTGCTGAGACTCCAATGTCTGTTGGTCAGTTCAATTCCTCTTTCCTTGCAACTGACTGTCGGAGCAGCTGCACAGTTGATCTACTATGTAACCTGACAACCAACCAGAGCCTTCCATTCGCTGAACATGTTATCGCCAGGTCAAGTATTTGCGTAGCACCTGTGCGCCACAGTACTCCTGAAGATAAGCCAAATCAAGTCATCCAAAGCAATTGAGGGTTACAACTGCAGCCAACATAGAAGCTGTTTTTTTGTTGTCGAAGCTATTCTTTGAGCCTTCCAGGATGGCCTGATCCGCTTGGGCTTCGGCGCACAGCCGACAAGCCTCATGCGAGCCCCTCAATGAGTAAAGTGTACAGTAGAGCATATGAGCATATGAGCATAGCGCGTATTGTCTTTTGCTTTGTGAGGGGACACTTGCATCGGACATGGCAGCTTGAGACGTTGTGCCTTTCTCTTGTGCGGGAATTTGCCTCTCATGTCATAAATTGAAAGTGATGATAGGTCATTGGTAGTACAAGCAAACATTGCGGTTTCTGTAGGGTTTGTTGGTGGCCAACAGAGAGCATTGCAATGTGTTGATTGCTATCCAACTTCGACGAGGAAAACACTATTGTGCCTTTCCGTCTCCTGAACATGAACTGTTTGCTAAGTGCAATAACGAGAAACACGATGATGCTAAGGGCGTTTAGATTCTAACAGAGTTGGAACGCAATGAATGAATCTTCTGGATGGAGAGGCCCTCTCAGGAAACAAAAGCCGCCATAGCCTTGTAAAACCTATATATGATATATTGCCAAGCATCGTGTTCTGATGCACACGATGCCATGTCCCTTCAAGCAATGTCAGCGGATGCGATCATCTTGCCAAGGTCCGTCCATGTGAGTTCAGCTTCCTTAGCCTTGCTACCAAAGGACGGGACTCCGTGGACTGCTTTTGATCTGTGCATGTCAAGGAGGTTGAAGGTTGATTTTGTTGGACAACCCACAAGCCTGGTTCAACCGCCAGAAATGCCATGTTTGATTTCGGTCCTAGCCTACTCCAAACCTCTCATCTAGTTGAGAGTCATCCGGTCAAAATGCCAGCGAGCGGACTGTGAGTAACCGAGGCTTTCAACCAATTCTTGGAGCCAATGCAGCCAAACACATGTCTTTCGGTTGACTTGCGAATCCTTTGCACAAGACCTGCTAAATGCCTAAAGGTGAGTCTAGTTTTCAGGCGTGTTCAGGGGCAAGTGCAGTGCTTCTGGAAGTACTAGCAAGTGGATGGCACCGCCCCGCCTGTTTGGAATTCGGAAGATGGTCTTCCTGTCGAGGCTCTGCCATCCCCGTAATCATGATTCCAGGAAGTGTATCCTTTGACTAAAGAAGCTATTAGAAACAAGTGCCACGCTAGTAGTAACAGGTGCCTTACTAGTAGTAACAAAGAAGCTATTAGCATTTACTTCCTTCACTTGGGAGTCTCCAGGGGCGACCCGGACAAGACCCGGAATGTTCGGCCCACAGGAGCGCCAGCGCAGCTATGGGCCGTTGCAGGTCTTTCGAAGCGAATGGTCTGAAGCTATTCATTCTCTTTAAGGACTACATACATGCCCTTGACCTTTTTCTCTGTGTGATGAGGTGTAATGATGTTCCTGAGTAAACATTCAAGGGAATGTTGATATATAGTTGATACCGACAAACTGAAGAAGCTCTTTTTGTGAAGCTTGCAGGGGCCCACAGAGGCCCCATATGGCTCAGTGATCTCTGTGGTCTCAGCACCCTACCGCCTGGCCAGTCTCAGCTGGTCTTCACTGGCGTGGAGTTCGCCGGCGCCGGGCGGTACGATCCACCACAGCCTGCGATGGGTGGAGGGTCCAGGCTGTGGGTGTTTGCCAACTGGTTGGACCCGGCTGCTCGGCCCGGGCAGAGAAAGAGTGAGAAAATAGGCAAACAATCTTGTAGAACTCACACCACAGGTATAGGCTGGGTATAGGCTAACTGAAATACCCATCGAACGACCACTTTTTGGTCTGGGCTGGGTGGCTCGAGCTTCAAGTTTCACAGCCTTGTCGCTGGCGAGGCGGCGAGACGTTTGAGCATTTCAGGATTCTGTCAAGTCCGGTGTCGCTCCCGGCCGCACGATTCACGGAAGGCACCATGTTTTCATACAAAAGGGTTCAGTGATCAGAGTCGCAGCAGGCAACACTTCATCAGAAAGTCTTTGACCATGTAGCAAATTTCCCACACAGGGCTGCGGCCATACAAAGTCACCAGATGTTGCTCCAATTCGACGTAAAGCAAGTGCGAAGTCAGTAGTTGTTATTGCGATATAAGTCTGGATGCACTAGAACGAACGAGAAAGGCATGCAACATGCAAACACCCTCTACATGAAGCCACGCATCAACCATGAAATGCCTATTGGACCAGCCGCAATCTACTTGGACCAGCGAGATTCTCCGCGAGATGGTGCGGATTCTCCTTTGTGGCGATGTCCGTGGTGACGTTCCGAAGGTCTGTGCCTTGGCGGACGAAGCGCCGCATGGATGGGGCGGATCGCTGGATGGACGGCTGGAAGGGTGGGTGGGATTGGATACAGGAGGAACTGAAGAGGCCTATGACTTTACTAGACCTTTGCAAGTTCTGAACTTGAGGGTCCACGATTGTGGTTCGTTCACTTTATTGGGTTCCCCAAAGAAAAATTGATGCGGCTGGTACTTCCAGGGTTTGGTCATGCCGTTGGCAGCATGAGGACCCAGTGATTTAGGAACCAGCTTTTATTCTATCCCTTGATGCTTCAATCTGAAAGACTCGCTTGGAGAGACCATCAGCCCATAGCCCCGTTCTTTGCACAATGATGCTTTCCACTTTGAATGGTTTTCTCCATGATGAAGGATCAATTGCTGTGTACACGGAGGGCACCATTCAGTGCTTCCACTTCCAAGAATTGGGTTGCATGCAGGAATGCTCGGGCACCTTCCAAGGCAAAACGGTCGAAGCTTTACAGCGAAAGCTACCTGAGGCCCGGACATTGTTTGTGGGTTGGTTCGAGGGTTCAAGAAGAGTTTGTCAGTGAGAGATTCGAGTTAACATGTCATGACATACCCCGCATGAGCTGTTTGCCGCCTTCGTTCGAACACTGAACACCCGAACCGCAGGGTGGGTCCGAGCCTTAGGAAAAAGGTGCGCCTTCGCACATTCGTCGTGCATGGTCATTCGCCACCGGTCGGCGACAATCGAGAAGTGTACCATCGAGTTTGGTTGTTAGCATTGTGCATTGGTCACATTGGTTGAGTTGATTGGGGTGCTACCTCCCGCATGGTAGCGGAGCCCCTGGGGGCTCCAGGGGCTGGATGACTACAACGGCTGCTGGTGTGCCGTGCTGGGACGGCAATGCTTCGACCTTTGATACATTTGTTGTTGCGTGCAAGTGGTTTCAAAAGTCACTGAAGCCTTCAGAGCGATCCCAAGCAGCACCGAAGATCTGGCAGTCACTGTCGGGCGCTGCTCGCAGCGTCGTCAAGCACCTCGACCCCGATGACTACACAGATGACGACGGGATGACCCGTCTTCTGAATGTGTTGAGAGCGAGTCCACTCCAGCAACTTCCAATTCCTGACAGCTTTGGCAAACTGGAGCGTTGGCACCACCTCCGCAAAGGTCCCAACGAAACAATGGCTCAGCTCATTGTCAAGGAAGAAGAGATGTTCCAAGACCTTCAACAAAGCCTGGTGAGAGCAAGGGCCGACAGAGCCCTTAGCCATGTCGTGACACCTGGACCTGCCAGGATGGATCCTCCATCCACTCCGTCTCAATCCCCGGTCGCTGGAGCTCAGAGGCGCGCGTCCGAACAGCGAGAGTTTCCACCGGATACGGCACCGACCGTTACATTGGGCAGTGGTGGTGGTTCTGGGTCGAACACGTTGGCCAATTTTTTTGAGGACGAACTACGTGGATACAGGTTGATGAAGGCTGCAAAACTCAGTCAAAGCGAGCGGCAAGCAGTTTTGGTTCAGACACAAAACAGCACCCACTACTATGCCATCCGTCAAGCTCTGCGAACTCTGTATGCTGAGAAAAGTGAGCGATCTCAGCTTCATGATCGTGGCCGCAGTGCAAAAGCTTGGTGGGCTAATGGTGAGTGGGAGCCCGAGCAAGAGGAGTTGGAGCTGGACTGGAACGAGTGGAGTCCCACTTCGTGGGATCAATGGGAAGATGAGCCCAATAGCTTCTGGTATGATGGATGGGAAGAAGATGAATGGGGCTACGATGACTCTTGGTGGCCCAATGAAGAAGAGCTGAATCCCATCGAGGAGAGTGAGATTCCTGAGGAGCGTCAATACCAAGAGGCCTTCGCCCTTGCAAACGAGGCAGCTCGGACTTTGGAGGAAGCCCGCAATGCAGTGAAGCAAGTTCGCGCTGCCCGTGGCTACTACTCGCCAGAGTCGAGCAGTGGCAAGGGCATCAGTGGCAACAAAGGCAAAAGCAAGCCGTCTTCTGGACCTGGCTCAGGCAAAGGGAAGACATCGAGCAACAAAGGATCCCTCGGACCATGTTTTCTATGCGGTCGCCCTGGACATAGCTATCGCCAATGCCCTGACCGATTCTCCAAAGGAGGAAAAGGATTCGGCAAAGGCAAGAGCAAGTCTGGCAAAGGTGGAAAATCACCGAAAGGCAAGGGTGGCAAAGCATTTTTCACGGAGCTCTACGTGAATGTTCGCTGGGACGAATTTCCCCAACGGTCTCGAAGCTCAACAAGAGCAGTCATCGACACTGGAGCGACGGAAACCGCTGTGGGCATTTCGTGTTTGGAAGAGATGGTGAGCAGTGGGCATTTTGTTCATGAAGTTTCCCATGACAGCCTTCCAGTGTTCAGATTTGCCAATGGACACAAGAGCAAAGCATTGAGCAATGTTGTGCTGCGCAATACATCGCTGGGTGCTCTCAATTTTTACGTGCTAGGAGATTTGGGGGGCAACAACGCCGCCACTGTTGGGAGCCAAGACATTGCGAGCAAAGAGAGCATTGCTGTCGTATTCGAACGGTTTGTTTTTTGTTTGCCCCGGAACCATCTGAACCCGGGACAACTTGCAGTGGAAACATTGTGAATGCAGTGCAAATGGAAGCTTTGAGCTCGGGTCACCTCACTATTGATTTGGCATCCCCACCATTTCAAGTTGAATCAGAGATTGATTTGAATGTTTTTTTGGAAGTTGAGCGAGCAGTTGCCTCCCGTGAGTTCGACCACCACAGTTCAGAGTTTGTTCGTGATGCATTCACCTCTCAAGCTCTCCGATCGTTTGGAGAACTTGGCTCAAAGGCTGTCAGCAACTCGCGAACGGCATGGCCTCGAGCAAGGCCGCAGCAGCGATCGACGACCCAAGACAGAGCGGCTTTCCATGCTACGGCCAGCACAAGGGCAAGACGAGGCAGAACCAATATGCCACTTGGGTGGTGTGCCTCAAGTGTGGGATTCGCCTGGAGTACCAGACGAAGAAAGCCGGCCACGGCGGCACGAGGCAGATGGGTCCAGACCCGCAGATCATTCGGCTGGCACTGGCCGACATCGACAAGAGCATGGAAGCCAGCGAGGTCACGATGGACGTGGTGAATGGCAAGATGATGGAGATCAAAGGCAAGATGCTTCAGATGGGCATCCCAACGCCCCTCCAGCTGAACATGACCTTGGACGAGTACCACCAGAGGCTGGAGAAGTTTGGCCGAATGGATGGAGTGCCAATGACTCCAAACCAAGGCTCCATCAAGTGCGGCCCGATCGAGCCCGAGCGAGGTTCCATCAAGTCCGGAACCCAAGAAGGCCAGCCAGAAGAAGGGCGTTCCGCCCGAAGGCCCTTTGGAGAAGGAGATCAAGGAGATGGCAATCAAGGGCTATCTGGCCGCCAAGAAGGAGAAGGAGCTGGATGTCACGAAGGGCAAGCCACAGATGATTCCGGATGGCCCGGAAGTGGTGATGATCCACTCGGAGGAGGAAGAGTGGGAAGCCCCGACGGAGAAGGGCAAGGCATCTGGCGATCCCTGAAGGGCTTGCGAGAAAGGCTGACCAGGCTGCAGAGTCGTGGCCTTGGAGCTGGTATGGGCTCCGAAAGCGGTTCAGCAGCAGCGGAAGGCAGCACGGCAAAGACCTCACTCGGTCTCAATCCACAGCAGGATGCAAGCGTCCACACGAACAGCACCACGTGTCACCACGGCAACACGGCGTGCACCACGTGCTCAACGAGCAACGCGACACACACCACGAACCTGATGGCTGAACCCAGCCATATCCCTCTCTGGGACACGCACGGGCACCCACGGAGAGTTGGAGCACAAGCCCAACGGCATGGGCCTACAACAAGAGCCAGACAAGCAGCAAGAACATAGTGCCTCCATCTCTGGCCAAGAAGATGTCCATCAAGGCAGCCATCCTCGGGGCGATGATTATGGCCCCAATGCAGTCCCTGTTCACTCAGATGGCCGGAACGGTGGACTTCATGGAAGTGGCATGCTCAGCCACGAGTGCACTCAGCACTGAGATGGAAGCAAATGGCTACTCGATCCAGAGAGTGAACTATCTGGAGGGCTTCGACCTTGACAAGAAGTCTGGCACAGAGAAGCTGACCACCAGCATGAAACAACTGAAGCCCAAGATGACATGGGTGAGCCTCCCATGCACCAGGTTGTCATCCCTCACTCACCTCACTTCTCGCACTCCTGAGGAACAAGCAAACTTCGAAAAGCGGCAGCAGCGTGATCTCAAGCGCGCTGATGAGGTGAGCCAGGCAATATGCCAGACCCTGGATGACGAGAACGACTTCGCCTGGGAATGGCCCACCGGAGCAGCAAAGGGATGGAGATCAAGGGCGATCAAACGCCTTGAAGACAAGATGAAGGCCATTGGAAGACCATTGTTTTGGCGCCGACTCCACGGCTGCGCATACGGCCTCACCTTCAATGGCATCCCAGTGAGGAAGGGCTGGACAGTCATGACGTCCAATCGAGGCCTATGGTTGGCCCTTCAGAAGAAATGTCCAGGTCACCCTGAACACCTGGAGTGCCGTGGGCACGTCGCTCAGGCAAGTTCCTACTACCCCACAGCCATGGTGAAAGCGGCTGTGAAGGCCATCATCGGCGCATGGACGGCCTATGAAGACAAGGCCAATGTCTCCCTTTCCAAGGACGTGCAAGTCCATCTCCTGGGAGTTGATGAAGATGAATCCCAACAAAGCTGGGAAGGTCAAGCAAGACGAGATGAGCCTTCCATCCTGGCCCTGACGAGACAGTGCTATCCTGAAGAAAGGCCCACAGGCAAAAGATTGGAGCAAATCAAGCAGACCATGCTCCGCATCCACCGAGCATCAGGTCATCCCTCCATGGCAAACTTGCAGCAGCCCGCAACGCCCCTCCTTGGGCAGTGGCCTTAGCAGGTGAACTCCGGTGCAGTGAATGCATCGAAGCAAAGAAGCCCCGGCCAGCTCCGCCTGCAAGCACAGGTGAACTTCCAGCTCTGTTCGAGCAAGTCGGGACGGACGTTTTTGAAGTGGAGTTCAACCACCATGAATCCCAAGAAGCTCAAAAGGCCAAGTTCATTCTGTGGCGGGACAGAGCAAGCGGCCTGGCCCAAGTCGACCTGGCAAGTTCGCAATTGGGAGCCCCTAGGCATCAGATGTCCTGAAGTCCTTTGGCAAATGGCTCCAACACAACCCAATGCCAAAGTGGATCATTTCAGATCCGGTGACGTACTAGACGTCCTCTGAGGTGATCGACTTCATGGGCCGAAGCGGCATTGGGCTGATGAATACCCCTGCAGAAGCACACTGGTTGCTTGGAGCTGAAGAAGGCTGCATTGGCCTCCTGAAGGCCACATTGTCTCGCTTGAAGAAAGAGACACCAGCCCTCGATATTGAGGCCTTGATGGACCTTTCCGTCCACGCCCACAACAAGACAACTGGCCCCAATGGATTCAGCCCATTCCAATGGACCAGGAGAGCCGATCCACCAGAAGAAGCTCTCCCAGTTGGCATGGACCCCAAGAAAGCCTTCGAAGGAATGCTCAAGCTGAAGGCACGAGCCAAAGCAGCATTCGAGCTCGAGTCCGCAAAGACCCGCATGAGCAAGCTTTCAAATGCCACCACAAGGCCTCCTGCCAAGTACAACTCTGGTGCTTTGGTGATGGTTTGGCGGCAGAAGATGCGTCCGGGACGCGTGGGTGGCAACTGGATGGGTCCTTTGCGAGTGCTCATCCAAGAAGGCACAACTGTTTGGATGGCCACCGGATCCAACATCGTCAAGGCCAAGACAAACCAAGTTAGAGCGATCACCAAGAGGGAAGAACTGCAAGCTTCGCTCGAAGGGACAGCCATCCTTCGAATGCCAGTGACACTTGAGTCCCTTCTAAGAGATTTCACTGGCAAGCACTACACCAACATCTGCGGCGAAGCACCCTCAGAGCAGCAGCAGCAAACAGATGTTGCCGGAACCACGGTGATCCTCGAGCCAGCGAAGAACCAGCCAGACACATGGCGCATCGAGCCAGGCGAGTGGCTCATTCGTGTGCATAATGCACCAAGGCTGGCAATGTTTTCCCCAGCACGGGTGACATCATCACCCATCGATGAGGCTCAACTGACCGGCAAGAGGAAGACGCACATGAAGGCCCTCATCGAAGGATCCTCCCAAGTCCTGATTGAAGATGACTATAAAGAGTCAGAGGATCCCCACCGATTGCTCCAAGAACGGTGGACAGGGGAAACTTGGTTTGAGATTTCATCTGCTCAAGCAAGCAGTGGCCCGCAGAAGAGGGCGCCAAAATTAGGTGCAAGCAAAGCCGTGAAGAAGAAGGCCAAGGCCACACCTCTCGAGGGAGAGGACACGGCAGCTAATGAGACAACAGGATCGGGAGCAGTCATCCCCATGCCTGATGAAAGCCTGCAAGAGGCTCTTCGTGAACGTGGTCCGGATGCAGTTGATGGCATCCCTGGCAATCCAGTAAGCGGACCTGCAGACCATTCTGGAAACCATTGTAAAGTCCAGAACTGCCAGCTCCCCGGAGGTCATGAAGGACCACACCAGGACCCGAACCAAAAGCGGTTCACATGGGACCCGTACAACGGACGGGTCGATGAAGAGGTTTCTTCGTCAAGTTCGAGCTCTTCCTCGAGCTCATCCTCTTCAGAAGAAGAAATGGTCCCTGACCGTGAAATGAAAAGAAGAAAGAAGGACAAGGACAAGAACCAGGCTGAAGAGGAAGACCTAGCGGTCTATGCGCTTGAAATTGAGGTGACGCCCAAAGAAGCGCAATGGCTGGCCAATCATCCCAACAGGGCCACCGCCTGGATGTCCAAGAAGGTCCAAGAAAAGAGCAAAGAAAAGCTCTGGTCAAAGTTGACCATGGAAGAAAAGAAAGGATTCGATGAAGCGCAGTGCAAAGATTCCCAAGTTCTCCAGTCAAAGGCTCTGCGATGCCTCACTGAGCAGGAGCACCTGAGCTTGAATCCCGCATCAGTGATGAAGATGCGCTGGGTCTTAACGACCAAATCAGATGGGTCTCCAAAGGCCCGATTGGTGGTCTTAGGCTACCAGGCACCGAATTTGACCCCGGCGGCATCACCAACCATGTCGCGCCTCTCCAGGAACATGATCTTGGCGGCGTGCGCCAACCTGGGACTCCGCATCCGCGGAGGAGATGCCACGTCGGCTTTCCTTCAGGCCGACCAGTGCATGGAGAACCAACAGTTGACCATCTGGGCGCCAGCAGAGCTTGCAGTGCTTTTTGGAGCACCTCCTGAGAACCCCATCATGCCCTTGAGAATCCGGCGAGCATTCTATGGACTGGTACATGCACCCAGAGCATGGTTTGACCACCTCACCGGCACTCTCCGCCGAATCGGTTGGCGACAGGTGAAGAGCGACAAATGCCTCTTTGTCCTCACCGACGACTCGCCAGAGAAGAACGTGATCTCCATTGCAGGGATCCACGTGGATGATGTGCTCATCGGAGGAAAAGATGGCCATGAAAAGTTTGAACGATGCTTCAAAGAACTGGTAGAGGCCTACCGATGGGGCAAGTGGGAGCATGATGATTTCAAGTTCACTGGCTGCAGGATCAAGCAGTCGAAAGACTTCCAAATCCGGGTGGACCAACAGGAGTACACCGACAAATGGATTGAAGAGATCCATCTTGATGCAGCCCGGATGCAACAAAGGAAGTCAGCAGCCACGGCCAATGAAGTGTCCATGCTGAGAGGTGCAATTGGCACCATAGCTTGGCGAGCCTCCCAGACCTCGCCGCAATACCTCGCTGACGCAGGCCTTCTGCTTTCAGAACTGCCATGGGCCACAGTCGAGACGGTCCACAAGACCAACAAGCTCATCCGCGAGATGAAGCGCGAAGCGAGCCAGTCATTGGTCTTTCACCCCTGGCACGTTCCCTGGCAGCAAGTGGCAGTGCTAGCATGGGCCGATGCCGGCCAAAAGAACAGGCCCGACTCCTCAAGCACCATGGGGATAGTGGGCGGCCTTGCACCAGCTGGAATTCTCCAAGGTGAAGAACATGGTGTGTCTTTGATACACTGGCGTTCCAGCAAGACCCCACGACAGGTCATGGGCTCCAACGGAGCCGAGGTGCAGTCAGTCACCGCGGCCGAAGACTTCGTGTTCCACACCAGAGCCATGTGGTGTGAAGTCCACGGCCAGACGTTTGAGAAAAAGGAGGACCTGTACCAGATGGTACGAGGAATGTCGCAAGGAGCGGTGATCATGGACACCCGAGGAATCTACGACGCTGCAACCCGGAATGTCTCAAGCCTCCACGGACTTCGATCCTCCCGAGCAGGCTACGAGCTGACGATCAGTGTCGATCAGGCACGCTCCATCGGAACCCAATTCCGTTCTGTACACGGAGGTGTACAACTGGCTGACAGCCTAACGAAGTGGGCTTGCAGGAAGGTGTTGTTGACCTTTTTAGCCCACGGGCAGCGCTGGAAGCTTGTGCACGATCCAAGCTTTGAGTCGTGCAGGAAGGTGCGCAAGAAGGAGCTGGAGAAGCAGATTCGAGAGCAAGAAGAATCCTTTTTCACGGCAATCGCCATTTTGGCTGAACAGAGCCGATGGCCATTTGAAAGTGGCAAACAACTCAGGAATGGGGGTGATGAGAGATTCGAGTTAACATGTCATGACATACCCCGCATGAGCTGTTTGCCGCCTTCGTTCGAACACTGAACACCCGAACCGCAGGGTGGGTCCGAGCCTTAGGAAAAAGGTGCGCCTTCGCACATTCGTCGTGCATGGTCATTCGCCACCGGTCGGCGACAATCGAGAAGTGTACCATCGAGTTTGGTTGTTAGCATTGTGCATTGGTCACATTGGTTGAGTTGATTGGGGTGCTACCTCCCGCACTCAGGAAAGGGAGGCCATCGCTAGTAGGTTGGAGGCCATGGCCAGTAGGTTGGACATTGGTGTGATGTTGATCGATGATCTCTAGAGATCTGCCTGTTGTGGCGGCCACCTGCGGCATACCTGCGACACTTCCAACGAAGAAAACGAAGGTGAGATGCGACCTCTGGCAGGACCAGCGCTTTCAGGCCGTCTTCTGTGTTGGTGAATTCAGCTCTGAGGAGATGGACCTAGAGGAGAACCTTGGATGAGGAAGCTTTGATAGACTGCGGGAACCTGCAACGGCGACCTCCATCGACCTCCCTAGAGAGTGAACAATCCTCCAAAGTTCATGCTGATTCGCAGCAGGGCTTCTTTAGCTTGCCAAAGAAAATCAAAGACCACAAAAAACATGAATCCATTCGCTTGAGATCCCTACATGGATGTTGCAGCTTGTTATATAAATGTGTCCTAGCAATGTTGACTCATAGTATGGTGAGGAATGCTGGTTCTTTCAATGCTTCCCGCTCGATGCCCTCCTTGAGGAAACCCTGTGTTCCCGTCTATTTCATTGACTGTGGGCCTGCATGCCAGGAGAGGAAGAACACGGTGTGAACTGAACATTCGTTGCTTCATTCGATTTCCATTTTTCTTTGCATTCGCTTGTTCGGCTTTCCGAATGCACATGCTTTGCATAATGCTTCTGCACACTTTTGCGGCAAGCCAACTTGCACCAGGACCTCATTGATGAATCACCTCAAGGCACTGAGCGGAACAACGGTACGCGGTTCTCACTATTTTGCCTTGGAAGAACCGTTGATGGTCCGCTTAACTTCGTCACTCTACAGGGTCCAGGATCCAACGAAAGCACACCTCCGGGGTGTGAACCTCCAACGGGGAATGTTTGGGCGAACGACGTCGCCCGTTGTGTTCGCCCTTTCAGTCGAAGCTTGGCCTTTCAGTTGATGGTAACGTAATAGCAATGGCCTCCAACCTAAGGGCGATGGCCTCCAACCAAAGAGCGATGGCCCTCCAACCTTAGGGTGATGATGGCCTCCAAGTGTCTTTCGCCAGGTGACGAGGTGGCACCGAATGTGCACTTCTTGGGCCACTACGGTGTGGCCTCTGTGGTGGGCCTCAAGGCCGGAGCCGATGAGCGCTGAGATCTCGGTGGTGGGCGATCGGTTCATTCGGGCGACCGACAGACACGATCGGTGGGGAGGATAGGAGTCGTTGCAACAACGCTCGTGACAGCAGACGTCTGTAGCCAGTGAAGCGATTGGTTCGATTTGGGCAGGAAAGTCAATGCGGCGCAAAAAGCCAGCTTGAAGCATTGAATCACGGACGTGCAACAGTTCCAATCAGGATCTGTCATAAGGTTTTTTGAGTATTTTGGACTCATACCCTCAAACAAGCATTGAACGGCATATACTCACGAACTTGTTGCTGCCATGCTGCTCTAGCTGTTGAGCATAGAAATGGAAAGAGTCAAGGACAGCCATGCGGAGGGTCAACACCAACATGCTCAATGACATGCAGGGTTGATGATTGAATCAGCAGATTCTCAACGCGACCTTGTACGAAGCAAATGAGAAGCGACGAACTGCGCTCCTGGACACAAAATCCAGGCTAAGTTGAGTTCCTGGTCGCTTGTGATTGGAAAACTATGAACAACTGCGAACCCCCAGCTTCAGGACACTTTGATCTTGCCAAAAAGCCTAGAGAGCGCTCAGCCGGACCGACGATCTCTGATGGTTCTCAGTGTGATCTGCGCGTGGCTGCGAAATGACCTTCGAGTTCACGACTCTCCTGTGTCTTGGTCGGTGGGCAAAGTGACAGTGTAAGTAGCTATCGATTGTTTAGTCAGACATCAACAGAAGATTCAGAACAAAAAGCACTCCAGTTTTGTAAACACTTTCTGCTACACATCGACATGTTTGAGCTGCAAATCCTTGAGCAAGGTCCTAAGCCGTGCCGCCCAGCTGGCCAAAGAGCAGAAGCTGCCTGTGTTGCCTGTCACCTGCAGCAAATCCAGATGGGTACCGGTGGTTTGCAGCTGTTCACTCTTGTTGCAACATTTGGCAGGTACCCCTTCCATTTCAGTAGGGACTTGCCAATTCATTGATTCTTTTCGATATTGAGCTTATAAGGACCTGCAAGGTGCCCTGCACCAAGCACTCATCAGCTTTCGGTTTGTAGAGGTGCAAAAACTCCCCTGTCCATGGGGATGTTGAATGAACACCGCGTTCACGCTCATATGACTTTCTGATCCATAGGTATCCAAGTTTGAGAAAGCTCTTTTCTGAGGTATACTTTTTGGATCCTCGTCAGTTCCAGTCCACCAAGTTTGGCACGCTGAAAACGGGTGCCTTCCGTGCTCTCTTCCTCCTGCAATCGGTGCGGGTCTTGAAGCGGCGGCTGCGAGCAATAGGCGCTGGGATTTATCGCTCGGTCAATTTCGAGTGATGGAGCCGGAGCCCTGTGGGATTTTCTCGAGATCCTTTTGGTTGGCCCAATTTCTCTGATGGGCACGCTTTTGGTTGGCCTAAGTTTCTTCCTTAGAGTAGTGACAATCTAGCCAAACTGGAAAATGGGGTTCATGCAACAGCCGGCTTAATAGGTGTAGGTACCAATCTGTTTATCAAGGGAAGTGCGATGATGTAAGGCTGTAAGGCCCAAAGCCCTACCAAATAATTCGGACAGATATGTGTGGCTCATTGAACCCTCAAAGTCATTGTAGAAGGGAGGACAGATGGTCCCCATGTGGTCCCCATGTGGTCCATCGGTCTTGCACACTCGGTCCACGATCCTTGCAAACTTGCAGGAACGTATGGAAGAGGTTCCAGGTCATCGACTTTTGTGATTGTCTTCTTTGCATCTCACAGTCTTCCTGCTGTCAGGCTCTGACCTCTTGATACAGGTTGGAAAGCCGGAGGCGGGGCCGTGGGGTGTTGTTGAGGACTTCACAATGTGGAGTGTTGTCTTAGCTGGATTCCGTCATCCACAAACCAGTTCAATCCTAAGAGAGGGGCTTCTTTGCAATGAGGCTGTCACAAGGGAAACTGGGCTCATGATACGTAGCTGGATAATCTGTTTAAAGTTATGCTGGGTCAAGCACTCTTCCAAGCAGAATGTCATTTCGGGAAGGCAATTCCCCAACCATGATCGGCGTCATTTGACCTGAGTGCAGGAGCTTTTGCCCAAACTCCTTGCTGAGAAGTCCATTGTACTGACACAGGCACGGCAAGCGCTGGTCTACGAATGGCGCTTCCAGAATTCCACTTCATTGGGGTAGTGAGCAGGTGTGGGTTTGGGTGAAGTGCTGGGGTGGAACAACGGTTTGCTTGCAATTGTGAAATCACCAGAGAGAAGGACTGAATATTATATAGAAGCGTTCATGGAGCATTTAGCCATACAGTCGTCACGTGCACGAATGACAGTGCAGATGAGGCAGTGAGCAATCCATCAGATATACAAATCAGGCAAAAAGATGGGCTTATTTTTAGGGCTCCACTCTGACTAGCATGGAAGGGGATGGCATGGAGGTGCCATCCACTTCCAAACCGCGCTGTTTGGAGAGTTCATCCCGGCAGTGTTTGGCTTGTGTGGCGCGAAGGAAGAGGTGACCTCTGAAGAGCTCAGGGTGGATGATGCGTTGCGGCAAGCGCTACAGCAAAAGGGCTGTGAGGCGGCAAGCTTTTCAGCCTCGAGGTTCAGTAAAGAGGAAGACTCAAATGCAACAAGAAGCTACTAGGGGCTCCTGGCCTTACTACTAGGAGCAAGGACGCTACTAGGGGCTCCTGGCATCGCTACTAGTAGCATTCTTACTATGTAAAGGAAAACACAACTGCATGGGATTCCAGCACTTGAACTTCATCGACTGCAGAGATACGAGCTGCGAAATCGGAGCAAGCACATTTCTCCGAGGCTGAAGATAGTGCATGAAGGCCAGTGTTCCTGGCCATCGCACATCACCAAGTCATTATGTAGAAGAACTTCATGCTCCTGAACTCCTCTGTGCTTTGCCAGGCCTTTGAGTACTGTTGGGGCAGTACCCTCTTTCACAAGGATGACTTGCCCTACCAGAAGGACTGAAGCCAACACCTGATTCCTTTGATGCTTCTTGATCTTCTTGTTTGTTTCCGTGCTGGTGAAAGATGGCAGAAACCGACAAATTTTTGTTGGCATCTGGACAAGTTGCCCTGTTTTGGTCGCTAAAGGATGGGGAGTTTGCAACAGACAGATCACCGGCGTTGGCCTTCGAGGACTTGAGGGACGCTCCGGATGTTTTTACGACCTTCAAGAACCAGGTGAGCAAGCTTTGCATTTTCAGATTTTGTAAATCTGGCTTCTAAATAGCTTCAATTATTTCACCATTGTTGTCTGCACCGAGAGTTGTTCCACAGCTGCCATGAAGGAAAAGCAAAGGTTATTTTCTCTTCCCGCGTCCTTGTCCTTCACTTCATACAAGAGACTCTCTTCCTAACGCCTGATCTTCTAAGTGCGAGTTAAAGCCCGTCCTGCAGCAGCAAGGATGAACCAGGTCATTGAGATTCCAGACATGTTGTTTTGGTGTTAGCGCCAGACATTCCACACATTTCACGCGAGGTGGAGCCTGAAATGGCTGCAAGAGTCAACGAGGCCCGGACACTTCGCCGCATGCCAGAGCAGTGGGGAATCTTTGATGTCTTTCTGTCAAAGATCCTTAAGTTTTGGATACCATGCGGCCTTGGCAACGTGGTTCAAGAGCCATCAAGACTCAGTGCCTCCTGATCAGGTTCCAGAGACCTTTCGTGGTGGCCGAAAAAGCCGCAGCTCCATGGGAGTCAGGCGTGCGCGTTCCTTTTTTTCCATGGAACACATCGGTGTCGAAAGACCGAAGATGTGCTTGGTGTTCGTTGTTTGTGCTACCCAGTGTGTGCTAGTCAGCTAGTTACCTGAAGCCTGAAGCAACTCACCGGTCCCAGTGTGGACGGCCAACTCTTCAGACTTCGTTCTGTGTGAGGCCCTGTTTGCCGGAACTGACAGCTGGCAGCCTACCGTTCCCTGAAACCGGAGCGGCCCTGGACTTTGAGCTGGTCTTTGAACCGGAGTGGAAGGACCAAGGGCAAGAAAGAGGATGAGGAAAGAAGGATCTACGATGGCTCCGCGACTTCTTAACCCGAGTCACCAGATAAGATGTGTTTCTATTCTTGCTATATGGAGGCCATAGACTTCTGTCGGAAGTGTGTGCTCAAACCACTTGGCCGAGTCCACACATGGGGCGTTGAACACCATGTTCGATGACACTAGTGTTGGAAGATTTGCCTTGAAGGGTTCGGAGACAGTCCAGGCAGCAGATATTCAGAGCTCAAGGGCAAGATTCTCTCAACATGCTCAATTACCTCAAACCATTCAAACATATTCAAACCATGAAGGGAATCGTGAAGGGCGGAATATCCAACATCCACTCCAACATCCACTCCAACATCCACTCCAACATCATCGTGTGTTAGTTGGAGGTGCACATGTTTCTTTCTTTCCATAGCAACGCTGTTGTGCCCCTGTTGTGCCCAGCAACGTATCATGTGCTTTCTCAAGCCATGAGTGAGTTCGAGGTGAAGCTGCTTGGGATCAGTGGCGAGGTTCGGACGGAGCTTCGGACCACGTTTTGTTGGAAGCCCCACGAGCTTCGCGGTTTGCGTTCGGACCCAGGCCCCCCAAACACAGGGTGTTGCTACGGTAGCTGGTGCTCAGGAGCGATTAGCGACTCGGAGCAGGGAGGCAAGGAGTCGCAGAGAGTTCCCCAACCCCTTGCTAGACTGGGTTTTCGCGTTGGAGTCGAACCAGCGGTGAACACACACTTCTAGGAATGGCTTGTGACGGTGACACCGCACACAACTGCCAACAAGCTCCAGAGCCTAGCGGCGGAAGCGTTACAATGGAGCTTGGTGTCAAAGTTCTTTCTGGAGAGACTTGGTGACTTTGAGGATTTTCAAGAGTGGCCTCGAAATGAAACATCGATGCAGATCTGCAGTCCTTGATTTGGCAGTTCCTTGCTGCGTCCTGATGCGAAGGATAAGACGCTGGCGGGTCTGGACATCACTGGTTCATGCAAGTGATTGACACTTGGCAGCCTTCAGCAAGGTTCATGGTAAGTTGCGGGAGAACTTGCTTGGTGAGGCAGTCGTGAGTACTTCTCTCCAAAACATCGGCAGTTCAGAGACCGGCTGAGGCGCCGAGATCCCAGAGCTTCATCAAGACTCGCAGCCCTTGGTGTCCTGCGCCCACTGGTTTCCTCAGCTCGATGCAAAGAACCCACCCAACAAGGACATCAGAAACTTTCTGCCTGCAACTTAGTACAGCTCAGGTCATCAAAAAAAGATCGTCTCGTCCTGCAATCACCTGGCATCAGTTCGTATGATGACCAACACATGTGCCAAGGGAAGGAGGACGCACCGTGACGGGCAAAAGTGCTTTGTTTCTACTGGCGCACGCTCGGAGAGACAAGACACATTGGACCCCAGCAACCTTAAGCAAGATACATTGACAACCTTAGCGCTGCCTCCAGTGAAGTGGTGCAGACAGGTAAACCTTCAAATGATCGCGGCGATGGTGTTACTGACTGGCAATATGGGCCACGCGATCCACTCTCCACTCATTTGCTGTCAACGTGCAAGGGCAACGACGCGGTTCGTCCTATGGGGTCCCCCTATGTTATGGACCCATTTAAGAACTGCCTCACAACGCACACATACTCACGTATATAACCCTAACAACGTACCACGTACCATACATACATCCATACATACATACATGCATGCATACATGCATGCATACATACATACATATATATATATATGCATATACATATACATATACAAACACATACACATATACATATACATACACATACATACATACATACAAACATACATACATACATACATACAGACACACATACAGACATACGTACATACATACATACAGACAGACAGACAGACGTACGTACGTACATACATATACATATATATACATACATACATACATACATACACACATACATACACACATACATACATACATACATACACACATACATACATACATACATACATACGTCCACGCCATTATTACCACATCACAGCGAACCGCGCCGCTGCCCCCTCCCCCTCACAGAGTTTTTTCTGTACAACTTACCTCACACACAAAACGCCCCAACAACCGACCGCCACGCCCCGCTCTCGCCGCGACGTCGCCGACGACAACAACAAAGAGGCGGGACTTTCCGACCGGGACAGGTGTTTTGGTGGAGGGTTGGAACAGATTTGCCAGAGCAATTTGACGCCCGAGCGTTGTTGCAGTTCATCCGACTGTTTTTTTTTCTCTCTCACGAGCAATGCCGTTGGTCTTTGCGATGGCCCGTGAGAATGGGATGATGGTGCTTGACGTCCCCGTTGGCCGGCGCTGACAAAGGAGGAGAAATTGAAGAACCCAAAAGGAAGCAGGTTGATGTGTGTGAAGGAGACCAGCGCTGAGAAAGACCCGAAGACCCGAAGGTTGGCTTTTTGGAGGCAATCCAGAAATTGGACGAGAACCAAATGACAAACGCCTTTGACAGCGTCAAGGGCGATGTCGGTGGAACGACGGAGAACAAGTTGAAGGCATTTCTCACATCTTGTTTGGGTCATGGCAGAGATTGCAGACCTCCATGGCATCACAGGTGGCATCTTGGAGATGGCAAACTTGACTACTTCCTTGCCTTGGCGTTTGACTGGGGCGTTGAGAAGCAGACTGTTTCACTGTCCTTTCTTCGCCCCGTCGTGCGCAGTCAGTTGGACAAGCGCATCGGGGCGCGTGAGGCGTCCCATACCAGCAGTTGAGGTAGTATGCGCCACCCCTTCTACAAAAGAAAGCGGTTGCGATAGGCGCATTCTCGTTTTGTGTGGGCGCAATTCCGTTCCGTGTGTGGGCACAAATCCGTTTTGTGTGAGTGCAAAAGCGATTTGTGGTGGCGCATCAAGCGGTGATTGCTCGGTCGATTTCAATACCTGACCGACGCAGAACATTGCAACCAGCGCCTTCCGTCTCGCTTGTGCAGTGTGGGATGGGTAAACACGGTGGGTGAGTATTCTTGTTGTTTGAGCGCGTCCATGCGGTTTTTTGAGACTTTCGATCGTTCCTTCAATGTTTGCGATGTCCGGTTGCGAGTGCTGACTGTATGTAACAATCATTCGGGCGCAAGACATTCAGATAGAGAGACCTTGACCTCAGACATGGAGGCGGTTGCAATGGAGTTGGCCGCGTCCTTGTCCCCTCGCGCACAGCGAGACTTGCTGGAATACTGCAACTCGAAAATTCAGGAGATGGAGGGGGAGTTGGTGTTGTTGAGGAGGAAAAGAGGCATCCTTGAAGACCTCGTAGCGAGGAACCGAAGGCGTGAAGGCGATGAACGCCGTGAAGCCTTGAAAGTGTCCCAGAACCGGAGGAGGCGTTGTCTGTTTCACACGGCTCTCTGGCGCCGGAACTGTGACTAGAGACAAGAGAGAGACCGCAAGAGTTGAGGGATGCGTGGATGGTAGGAGTAGGGACAGACCCAACATGTCGTTTTCGCCAACATGCCTTGTTCCCCCCACTTCCCTTCGCGCATCCGCCCCGCCACAGGTACTCTACCACAACGCGACGCTCACAGAACCTCCACACCTTCCTCCGGAACACCGGCTACAAGCAGGGGCGATACGACCGGGTCGTGCGTCCGCGTTTTTTTGTAGTTGCAGGATATATATACATAGGATTATAAGTGTAGCAATATTTATGATCGTATTTAGTCCTTAGATGTTGAAACAAAGTTTTCAACTTCCGCCGGCAACAAAACTTCACTAACCAGATCTTCCGAAAATCTGTA
>CAXAMN010010935.1:130208-141516 GCA_963970005.1 Durusdinium trenchii | reverse complement strand
CGATCATTGTCGCAATGTCCGGTCGTAAAGGCAACTCATTTTGGCCATGCAATGCAGGCTTCAGCCAGTGTTTTGATGTCGATGACCCAGTCGAGGACTTTGTCGATGACAACAATGACAAGGGCAAGGGCGACGGGACTGAGACTGAGGACGAGGGCCTGACAGAGGAGCTCTTGCAACGGCATGACGAGAAGGCGAGCGACGACGCCGACTTTGACCCGAAGGCAGCAATCGAGTTGAATGCAAAGGCGAAGGCCAAGGCATCTCCACTAAAGAAGCCTGCTGCGGCGAAGGCCAAGGCCAAGTCCAAATCCGGCGCCAAGTCCAAGGGCAAAGGCAAGGCTGCTGAATCTGCTTTGAAGAAGGTGGCCACTAAGTATGACAAAGAGCAGCTAGCCTGCAAATCCTCATTCAGGATCAGTTGTCCTTTGCAATGTCAACAAGACTTATGAATGAATGATGGTTTGTCTTGTCAGTATTCAATTGTCAGCGAAATAATTTCATGTTGGCCAAGGCCAAGACCAGGATTTGCCGGGTGCGTGGCGGTGGATGCAAGAAGTGCAAACTTCCGTCAGAAAACATCGACTAATTTTGACTGTCAGGGTGGGTGACTTGAACCTGATGTCACTCACTTACATATTTTAGAATCCTTTCAAACCAATCGGCCGGGATGTGATTGGAAAATCAACGTGCGAGCACGGCAGTCATTGATCCATTCGACGATTGATTGTCTCTGAGGAATTCTTGTGTTTCATTTGACGGCAGCCGACACTGACTAGTTTTCTGAATTTCGTGTCTCATATTGATGACTCGCGCTGCTGTCACTTTCGGTCGGGTCAGTCACTGACTGTCAAATTCAATGTCAATGTCTTCTTCATAATTGTGTAATAATATTTGACTAATTTCACGACACTGACCCCAACGACTACTACACAGTCACACGCAACACAGTCACTACTACTACACAGTCTACGCCGTTGCCTTGATTCACTCCGACTCCTCGCCCGGAAAATGTCGTCGCTGTCATTGCCCGTTCCTGCCCACAAGCGTCGGCGCTGTTCAGCTCCCTCCGTGACTTCTGCGGCTACTGCGTCTTCCGCTTGCAGCGAAATTCGCAAAGCGGCCAACTCGAGATTTCTGTCTGAAGCCGAAGACAATCTCAACTATGTGATGTCGCGCCTTGTCGTCAATTCAGTGAAGATTTATCGCTGCCTTCCATTTCAGGACGGAATAGGCCCTGTGTCATTGTCATTGCAGCTTCAATCAAGACTGACTGACTGACTCAGACGAGGCATGATGCATTTACTGGGTTGGCTTCACTTCCGCCCACGAACAAGCACATCCAGGCCGTTGATATGAGATCCCTATTGGCCTTGAACGGCACGTCCCAAAATTCTTTTACTGGAGGAGGGAACGTTGGCTGGATTTCAATGAGCCGGAGTCCGCACAGTGTTCCGGCGTTGCGGAACAGCGTCAAGTACCTTGCAGGTGGCAAGTACGCAAAGCCACGGCCATTGGTGTGCGATGTCCTATTGGAAGAGGACTTGGAAGCCAAGATGGTCAATGGCTTGCTGAAGAGGCTCTCACCTGAGGAGGACCACGCGGCCTTTGTCCTTGCAACACGCCGAGACCTTGAAGCGGATGAGAACGTTGATGAGTCATGGTCGCCATTATTTTTTTACAATGATCATCTTTCTATTTTTGATGTTCAGTTAAGCCATTTGTCACCCTTATTGCCTCGCTGTCACTTGCACAGTCACTGTCACTGAGGAATGGTTGTCCTGCTGGCTCTCAAGCACCATGACGTTCCACAAGGTTGCTGCGGACGCCGACGCCGCTACTGGGGCCAGGCTGTTCTTTGCATCAGCGGCTATCCGTGAAAAAGTTGGAGGCGACTATGAGGCCATGTACTATGGTTGTGTGGCTTGACTTTAAAATTGATCGGCGTTTCAGCATTGATTGTCGACTCAGCCGTCACGCCGTTGGACACGGCAGTTGAACAATGATAATGATCAATGGCAATGATTCGCGAATAACAATTGTTATGTTGAGTTGAGTTTTTGGACTGCCATTTAAGGTCCAGCGCGTCTTCCAAGTGATGGCTTTCAAAGACCTTGTTGAAAGCCAGCATGGCAATAAGTTGAAGGCTGCCGATCTCCTAAAGTAT
The DNA here is from genome assembly GCA_963970005.1 of Durusdinium trenchii. Lineage (NCBI taxonomy): Eukaryota > Dinophyceae > Suessiales > Symbiodiniaceae > Durusdinium > Durusdinium trenchii. The sequence continues at coordinate 139,349 of CAXAMN010010935.1, read as the reverse complement.
TGGCAGGCCAACTTGACAATCACGTCGGGCGAAGAGATCACACTAAGCTTTTTGGAGTCCGTCTTGACCACATGGAACTGTGTGATGAAGCACCAGATCTTGCGTGATTCTTGGCTAAAATAATATGAACGCAATTCAAAATTTGCATGCCGTCGGTCATTGACTATTTCCGCACAAACGATTTTCCAAAACACAACGACTGGCACTGGCAGGAGATGGTCCTACTTGGAGAAGAGATGCTGGGGAAACAATCCCCGTTGAACAAGATCAGCAAATTTGATGCCCAGCTGCAACAATCGATTAGTAGGGTATTGGCTTCGCTAATGATTTGACTTGCATCTTTAATTATGCAATGACGAGGAGGGCCTTATCCGCGTTGCAAAGTCGGACCCCGATGCCATCCAGTGGATCCTGAGTTCCATGTATGACAGTTTGGTGAACCAGCAGTACCAACCCGACTTGATGACAGTCAGCTGGCTTGTTGGGGAGCGCGGCAGAGCACGAAGCGGGACTGTCTTTGCACTGCTGTGAGTTATTCATGTTTGTAACGAATTATGTCATTGACATGTTTGCTTTGATTGTCATTGAGTTTAATGTTTCAATTTTGCCAGATGTCGTCGGTCTTATGCCAGGATGTATGCTGTGTGGATGTGGAAGCGAGACAACCGTGCCAAACTGTTTGGACGGCTTGATCAGGTGTTGCCCAGAGAAGACATGATCATTTTGAGGCTCCTAGTCACCTTTAAACAAATCGTTTGAGGGCGGCGTTCAACGACTTTAAGTATTGAAAAAATAGTTGGATGCTGTTGTCGTCGTGTGCTTTTTCTTGTTTCCCGCTCATAGCTCTGGCAGGGATGCTCTCAAAGACCACGTGAGTCGGAGGCAGAAATTTGGTGGCTTTGAATTTTCCAACCAGCTTGTTGGCCACTCAACTGCAAAGAAAGCTTCAGTCCTTGACAACAATTATTGCTCTATAATGTTTTAATTGTTCATTGTCAGTGACGAAAACCATGACGACATGTTCAGAGTTTGTCAATTGAATGTCTTAGAAGGCCATAGGAAACGACAATGAGCTGCTTGCCTTGAGGCCCTGACCCGAACGCTGCCAAGCATGAGTCGGACTTGTCGTGGATGTCGGCCCTGACATCAAGCGATAGCGCCACGGTGGGCCGATTCCTGGAAAAGATCTTGTATGGAAAGGACGTGGACCCACAAATCAAGAATGCTCTTCGCTGGGGATCAGATGTCAACGACATTCTCAGCAATGAGGATGTGAAGAAGAACTTTGACATGGAGAAGTTTGAAGCAGACATCGCAAAGCAAAAGAGCGATGCAATCAAGACGAAGGAGGGTGATGGGAAAGACGAAACGGGTGCTGCTGAGTCTGCGAAGCTGGTCAGTGCGGTGACACTGGTTGGAGGAGACAAGGTTGATGCAGAAAAGCTGGTCAATGACATGGAGCAAAGCGATTTGGAATTCCTCACTGACGCATTCAATGATGCTTGCAAGTTGGCAACATCGATGGTCCTGCCAATTGATTCCTCTGTGAGCATGCCTGTGCTATCCAAACTGCTTCGCCACTCCAACCTGGGCAAAACGGAGGGAACTGAGACCAAGAGCACGCTCTACTGGATCGATTCAGAAGCAATGGGGGAAGCCATGAAGAACGCAAGGCGGTCGCCATGTCCTTTCGACAGGCCTACTTTCGACAAGCTCATCCAGGCTATGATCCTGATGCGAGCCACTGAAGATCCGGATATGTCAGACCCTTCAGCGCTGGTCCTTCCAGAGCCCCATCCATCTGACGTGCGCCTTGACTAATTCAATAAATTATGGTTCAGTCAATGTTTTTTGGCTTCAGTCCAAGTCAGTGACAGTCGTGTGGTCTCGTTATGTCATTGACAGTCAGTGACTGTTGCTGAGTCACTATGGCCAGTGGGTCACGCACTTGCTGGCTGAGGTTCCTCTTCTCAGATGGTGGGCGCGAAGCCTTGCAGGTGCATTTTCGCAACGTCATGAAGGAGTGTGGGTGCCAAGTGAGCACCTTGCACGTGATCTACAGTGAGAACTCACTTCGCGAGCACCGCAAGGCACGATCGCCGTCGGACAGATCCTACCGCTCCGTCTCTTGACACTTACTGAATATTTTTTGGCCACGTCATTTTGAGTGTTTTATTAGACCAATATTTTGACATTGACGGCTAAGTTAGCCGAGGAGTCAAAGTTCACAGTCGCAGATGCATTGATAGTCCAAAGCCCATATGCAGAACAAATCGTTCAGGGACTAAAGCGGTGGGAAATCAGAAAGACCAACACTCGCAAGCGCCACAGAATTGGTATCATCAAGTCCGGGTCGTCCACTGTCATAGGAGAAGTTGACGTTGTCAGTTCTTTTCAAGCCGACCGTCAAACACTTGATGCGTCAATTGACAAGCACTGTTGCAGTGACTTGCAACCATACCTGACAAAGAATGCTGCTGGTGGGGCTACTGTCGCCTGGGTGTGGGTATTGGCGAATGCGCGCGAATACAAATCTCCAAAGCCGTATCACCGCCCTGGAGGGGCTCAGTGCTGTGTAAAGTTGCAGAGCGCGCGAGCGGCCAATGAAACAACCGATGACGCTAAGCTAATTATTTATTAATTTAACTTAAAATTATATAAATTGTGATTGTCGTTGTCAAGAGTCACACATTGAACAAAGTTTGGTTTGAACTCATTGAGCTCAAACCCGCAGTTTTCATTACGCCGCCTTTGAGGTCCACAATCTCAAGCAGAAGGAGACGTTCCTTATTGGCACTGCATGCCCGACAAGGTTGGTCAGCATTGTTGGCCGACGCGACAATGCTGTCTATGAAGGATCCACGTCCGGCGATTGCCTGTATGGTGTTAGCAAATGCACCTATGAAGGGTGTCCACGGCTTGGGCCGATGGACAAGAGGACGCTCTTGGCAGATCGGCGTTTCAAAGACGCCCGTGACAAGGATGCCGCAAGCCGCGATGGTGCCGGCGACGAACCCATGAGCTGGGATGCAAGGTCCGCGCCTTTGATCGAGGAGATCTTGCACCACTTCAGGCCGAAGGTGCTCATAATCTCAGCTCTCTGTCCCAGCCTGGCAGCGGTCACCATGAACGCCGAGGTCCCGATCATGGCTCTGTGAAACTTGGTTTAAAGTGTGATGTCAGGTTCCAGGCCAGGCTCAAAGTCAGCAGCGGTCAGGGTGAGAGTCAGCAGCGGTCAGTGAGTCAAAGTCAGAGTCAGCAAGATTGAATATAGAATTGTCAAAGTCGGTGTAGGGGTAAGTGACTGTCATTTTGTAATAGTTAGTCAAAGTCAGAGTCAGCAGCGGTCAGTCAATGTCAGAATATAGTCATTTAATGTTAGTGACTGTCAGTGACGTCAAAATTATGTGTCGTCGTCGTCGCTGACAATTGGTTTGCTGAGCCCTACCCATCGGTCTGAGGCACTTCGGCCAAGCATGCCCAATGGTTCATGAAGGAGTCACAGAAGCTGCTCTTCAAGATGATGGCAGATCCCAACTCCAAGCACTTCAAGTCAAAAGTCCTGGCGCTTGTCAGCGGCGGGGAATCGGGCGAAGATCCTGGTCGTGGGCGTGGCAGGGGAGGACGCGGCGGACGTGGCCGTGGGGGGCGTGGCGGCGGACGTGGCCGTGGTCGCAATCGAGGTCGCGGCGGCAGTCGAGGTCGAGGTCGGGAGCCCAGATCTGTCTGACTCGGACGAAGTGATTTAATTTGAAATCGTCATTATTATTTTAACTAAAATTTAATCCACGATTTTGACTCCACGATGAGGCGGTGATGGTCCTGAGAATAATGACGATAATGGGCCTGAAGACAAAGATGATGGTGAGGCGGGGCTATTATCTTTTTGGCTGTAGCGCTGAGTTTGTTGACGAGAAACGCCCTGCCATTCGCATGTTTTTTTAATGACTTTAGCTGTCAAATTTGCTGAGGACGACGGCGGCAATGATGAGACAGAAGAAGAGGAAAACTCCGAGTGAGTGAATGCGTGAGCTGCGCTGAGATGCGGCGTTGGTCACTGACCGTTTTTTAATGATGGACAGGTCGAGTCAGTGTCATTTCTCCTGTGGACCGGCACACGGCCAAAAGCTTGATTCTACCATCGCCAGACCGATGAACAGTTGGATAGACTCTGATGAAATAACTACTGTTACTGTTGACTTCCTAATTTAAATGCAACCTTGATTCGGCGAAAGAGCGAGCTTTGTCGTGACTGAATGAGCCTGCGTCTCAATGCAACGCAAGTCAGTCTTGCCCTTTTTGACGCGTTTGGCTGGGCTGATGGGGCCCGGCACTGACATGGCAGGTGACAAAATCATTGTTCCAAATGTTTCATCACTGTCCTCGTGGTTGTAATTGGTCAAGATTCAGTGACTGTCAGTGTGTCAGTCAGTACTGGAAATTCTGAAGGGTTTTCACGATCACCTTCTCAACTCAACGGGCCTGACAGGCCCACGGCTACTACCAGCAACCTCCCGACAGCCTTTCGGAAGCCTCCCGGACTCGGATTCAAACTCAGGTTTAAGAATCGTTTGTCGTCTCTGTCATTGGTTCCTTCAACTGCTTAGGTGGCGCAGCAAGTAACAAGGCAAGTTTGACCACGCACCCTTGAACTTGTCTTTAATGGGCTTTTCAAGTTGGCCAGGATCGCGGCGTTGCTGATAATGATCATGATGATGCTGACGAATGGGATCCAGACGATGATCTTCAATAGCATGGTCGGCCGGGGCCAGAGCTTTCATATTTCGATTGACAATTAGCTTACACCAATCCAGTGACAGAATGAGCTGATGGCACCCCTGACATCATTGTGACACTTTTGAAATCATTGTAATTGATGTCACTGAACACTCTATTCTTTCTATCAGGCTTCTGCGACGCCGCTCTCAAATTCCAGGCTTTGGCCTTGGTCGGTGTTTCAACACAATTTTTGATCAAGTGCAAAATTCAATTAAATGCATCATGATGTCATTGACAGTGATGTGTGGCTCAGCCAGTGTCAGTCATTGTCAGTCATTGACCCCGAATCACATCAAATCATGTCGGCGCTGCTGTCTCTTCTTGGTGCAGTTGTTGCTGCAACTATGGCTGCGCAACTGCTGTGCTACCTGTTTTGCTGCGGGCGCCCAGCTCCGACTGGCAAGGTGATGGTTGAGAAAGGCGTGCAAACTTCCCTGTTTGAGACTGAGACCAACGACGTCAGTGACTGCCGAACGCATGATGTGCGCACACCTTTTGCTGGTTGCGTAGCAATGGGGACAGAAGTGGCAGTGACTTCAAGTGGCAAATGCATCCATTCCCTGACTTGCCGCCACGTAAAAAACAAGAAACACGTCCAGAAGTTGACGTTGTGTCACCATTGCCTGGCCTGAGCTGATAATAATTCAACGCCCGGAGTGGTCCCAATTATTTTCAATTCACCTTGCACAAACAACGACGAAAAATGAGACCGTCAACTGCCGCTGCAGTATTAGTAGGTTGGCTGGACCGATTGGACATTGGTTGTCGTCGATGTCCACTCTTCCTTGTTGGTTACTGTTGCCGCTGAGGTCGAACTACTGACTGAGTCCACTGAGAGGCGGCGGTTGGGCAGACTGAGTCCACTGAGAGGCGGCGGTTGGGCAGGATGATGTTTTTGTCAATGACCTTTCAATGACGTCACTGTATCCCCGGAAGTCGCTCAACCTTAAAGTCGCTCAACATGCGCACTTAAAGTGCACTTAAAGTCGTTCAACCTCGCCGCCAGCATCATGTCGTTGGGGAAGGAAAATGTTTTTTTCTTGAGACCGCTGACTGATGCAAGTAACCGTTTTCTTCGACAGTTATTGACTTGTTGATTGTTAATTGTTGCATATTGTTGCAGGGTATGACTTATAAGGTTTAGTGACAATAGCGGGCGCCCGGAGCTTTCGATGCGCAGCGCGTCATGGTTGAGTCGAGCATGGATTTGCTGATTGAGACGTTGGCATTACTTCACGAATTGAAGTCAGAGTTGAATGTGATGATCAAGCAGGTGGAGAAAGTGAGCAAAACCGTAGAACGCTTGGCAAACCAACGCGAGACTGGGGGTGACCGATCTCACAGAAGCAGGTCTCCCATTCCAGTGTCTGAAGAGACACGGCGGGAGCGTCAAATCTATCAAAGGAGAAGTTCGTTGTCAGCTACCCAGATTTTGTCATAACTTGACGGCTTGAGACTGTCAACCAACCTGCGCCGGGCAGACAAAAAAGGCACGACGCTGATGATGTCAATATCATTGCCATTTGTGATTGAGTTGCATCCGTTCATGTAATGATTGTCATTCTCATTAACAATTGTGTAGTACATTTGGTTGTCCCCGCTTTGGCCGAGGCCTGCCAGCAGCCGACTTGAGTCCGCAACTGTGATGATGCGTCAGCTCTTGCAGTGATTGACACTGTAGTTTGTTTTGAAGGAATCAAAGAATCAACTCTTGTCATGTGAGCAGCGTGATCTGTGGGTTTGTGATTCTGGTGCCAGTCACTGAAAGAGATCATATTGGTGTCAGTCATCCAGCCTTTCTCAACGAGCCCTTCTATTCATGAATGAACCCTGTCTTTGTCAATCAACAGTTCAGTAAATCAAAACAAACGTTTGCGGAAACTCAAGTCATATTACAAAATGTCATACTGGGGCAGTTACATTATTAACGCCGGGCCACCGGGGGTCTGTCATTGTCATACATTTACAATGTCAACACCAAGTCCCGATCAATCGCAGTTTTGACCCACATTCAAACTTAGATTTGCCCCATTAAAAAGACAAACAAATTTTGGCTTTAACAAAAAGAAAACCATTGTCTATAACAGTATGGAGCAAACCAAGACAGAACACATCAAAAAACGCACAAGTAAAAAACCTACTATAATGACAATGACAAGTTTCACATTTTCATTTTTAAAACAATGGTATCAGTTCATTGTACTGCATTTGGTGGTTGTATGTCCCCGCTTTGGCAGCCGGCACTGGACAGTTTCGCAGTTGAATAAAAATGATGAGTCAGCTCTTGCAGTCATTTGCATTGTAGTTGAAATTGATGTTTCAAGGAATCAAGGAACCAGCTGTTGCAGTTCATTGTCATTGTAAGTTTGCGTGTTATTCGTGTCAGAGAGCACTTTGGTGTTGGTTCAAAAATGTCCGTGGGGTATCGTCATTGTCATGGTTTAATGGCTGCAGTCATTTTGTCAGGCCCAAATTCTTCCGTCGGGTGTCATTGTCGTGACCATGTCCAGCCGCGCAGAACAGCTCAGGAGAGTCGCTCGCGAGCAAAAGGCCCAGCAAATCCTCGAGCTCTCCGACGAAATTTTTGAGTTGCTGATGGACATATCCCCAATGCAAAGCAGGATGGAAATCATTGCGTACCAGCACTTCCACTTTGACGGTGGTGATTGGCATGGCATATACCATGCAAATCGCACTGTGTTGCGGGTACTACGTACCCCAGAGCTGGGCAATAGCAACTTCGCCAACGTCCTAAGGTTGCATGGATTTGCTTACGGTGATTTTTTTATTTTCCCCCTCCAGTGAGTGAATTCCGTTTGACTTGAGGACTTTTTTTACTGTTCCTGGTGAAGCAAATCCAAGGCTAGCGTTGCCAGCCTATGTTGATATGGAACCATGGTTGCATTGATCATTGTTGAGTCATTGTCATCCACATTTGTTGATTTGTCGTCATTGTCATGTCATTGTCACCTGTTTCGACTTTAGTAATGAAAGTAAACTGACTTTTTATTATGTCATTGTTATGTGTTCTTGTGTTTCGGACTTCCCGGACTTCCCACAAATGGATAGTTTCTGCAGCTTCCCTTGCTCTCGTCATCTGAGGCCCTGATGACCAACGACGAAACCCTTGGAGGCAGAATGGAAGGCTTCATGGCGTATGTTGCATTGAGCAATAATCCAGATTGCCACGACCCGGATGTAGTTGAATGGCTTGAAAATTGCCGCCGCCTATGCGTGGCTTTTCACAAATGGTCACACTTGTGCCATTTACAAGAGAGAATCACCAGCTTCGAAGATGTCGAAGCAGTCAGTGGCAGATTCTCATTTTTGGCTTTGCCGGCGCCGCCTTAGGCCGGTAATTTCAAAGGGCACTCGGCAGCGTCTTTCATTGTTCAACAGTTCACTCTCCTTCGCTACTACTGTGTTCACTACCCAGTATTTCAAACCAGTTTCACTGCCCTGTGTTCATTACCCTGAGTATTACTGTGTTCACTGCCTTAAATTAAAATACAAACCACTGACTGTTACTTGGAATTGTTGCCGGAAGTGCCCTTTGCTTAGTAGGCTCGGCTTAGCTTTTGAAACGGTACTCACAAGTCACCAGGTGACCTCACACATACATGACAATGACGAGTGACTGGAGTACCAAGCTGAAAAGCCTGGCTGGAATAACAAACCATAGTGTTTGTCGTCGCTGGATCTGTGGAGCGCAGTAAAACATCGGCATTGAGTTTTGGTGAAATTGCATAAACATGTCAGTCATCATGTCATTGACAGTGAATTGATACCACTTGTCGTTGTTATAGGATCATTGTCATTGATGTTTCCTGTTACAAATGTTTTGTGTAATTATGTTTGGCGTAAATCTGCTGAGTTTCTGACTTGTTTTTTCGTTTTGTGGCATTGGCCTTGCTCCCCAAAAACAAACAATACTTGTCATAATTTTGTCAACTAACTTAGTTAATTTAAATGCCTGGACTTTTCAGAATAGCTAGACTAAGACCAGTGAAATGTCAAGTCTTGAAAATTGCATGGGGATTATTAAGCGTTTCAGCTTCTTGTGAAAATTTGGAGCGGCTCATGTGTCCTCAATTTCCGGACTTTTCCGGACCGAGTTGAGAATCTTATGGGGGCTAAGATCAGTCACAAGCTGGGTTGAAAAGCTGGGAGGACTCAATCAGGTTGAGTTAAGAATCTTGGGGGATTTGTTGAGGCTCAATGATCAATCACAGCTTGAGTTGAACAGCTGGGGGGGCTCAGGTTGAGAAGCTGGGGGGAATCACTGGTCAACCACGGGTTGAGTTGAAAAGCTGGGAGGGCTCAGGTTGAGAAGCTGGGGACTTAATGGTCAAATTGAAAAGC
>CAXAMN010010935.1:36819-130198 GCA_963970005.1 Durusdinium trenchii | reverse complement strand
AGAAGCTGGGGACTTAATGGTCAAATTGAAAAGCCGGGAGGGCTCAGGTTGAGAAGCTGGGGGATCACTGGTCAATCAACAGTTTGAGTTGAAAAACTGGCAGGGCTCAGGTTGAGAAGCTGGGCAATCACAGGTTGAATTGAAAAGCTGGCAGGGCTCAGGCTGAGAAGTTGAGTTGAAAAACTGGCAGGCTTTAGCCGAGAAGCTGGGGGGAAAAAAATCCCCCTTAACAGCCACCCAGTTTTGTAACGAACCAAAGTTTAACCCCTTTTGTAAAACCGCATTAAACGGCAGAATACGAGTTTCAGCAGTCCAAATACGATGTCGTGCCAAGAATCCCAAATGGTGGTAGCGGTAAAAGCATTCTATTACAGAACATGATACTTGACATCTACCGAGGGTGCTTTCAGAGGGTGTTTATATTCAGCGCCTGTATCCATGTTGATAGCGTCTGGCACCCCGTCAAGGATTACGTAGAGAAGGCCTTGAAGGTTGATACAAAGAAGGAGAAGACGTACTTTGATGAGTTCCACAAGGAAGACTTGGAGGCTATTTTGGAACAGCAGTAGAAAATCAGTCAGTGCCAAAAAGACCACATGTTCAAAAAACTCTTTGCCACGCTGGTGGTCGATGACTTCGTAGATCAAGTCTCCTTTTCAAAGCGTAATAGGATGCTTAACGCTCTTTGCATTCGGGTTCGCCACTTTGGCGTGAATGTCGTTAGATCATCCCAAAAGTTCAATTCCCTATCAACCATCATCAGGGTCAATAGCAGACAGTTGTATTTTTCAAGACGAGAAACTACAAAGAGATACAATACCATGGTGGAGGAGTTGTTAGCGCTCCTGATTAAACGGAACTTCATAATGGATGACAAGAACACCCACAACGCTAAGAACACGCTGTCAGAAATCTACGAGAAGGCGACGGAGGAGAGGTTCAGTTTCCTGTTCGTAAAGCTGACGGAGAGCGACATTAACGAGGTCTTGACAAAAAGATACAGGTTAAATCTTGTTGATGATATCTTCAAATATTGTAATATCGTCAATCCTAAACCAATGAGTAAGAACACAGATTGACAGCAGGAAGTGTATACATAACCCGGTCGCTCTTCTTGTCTCCAAGTTGTCCTATTCTTTCTGCAATTTGCTTGATTGCTTTGAGTTGTTAGGTTGGCAATGATTGATAAACCCAGTTCATCTTCATTGATTGAATTTTTTATGGAGTTATTATTATCGCCACACTTTGAACTTCTACTACCCATGGTTTATATTAATCTATATTATCTAGTTTTTGGTGTTGGACGGTTGTTTTTTGCTCTCGTTTTGTTATTTCAATTCTTTGAATTCTTCTTCCATTTTTCCATCTTATCCATCATCTCTTGATGACTTTTCCACAAGATGGCGCGTATACGACCATAGTTTATGTTCATATATTCGTTATCTTCGTTGATTACATGTTCAAACTCTTCGGGTAGAACTTCTTTGACATTCTGCGCTACAAAACCTATATTTTGCCTCTTCTTCTTATCGTTCTTCATGTAGTATTGCTTAACCTTTACCTACAATCAGAATGGACAGCATCAATGTCCTCCTTTAACCTTTCATCGGATGTTTCAGTAATTGCTGCGAAAGTAATGTTGTATTCAGAGTTAATGTCAACATGCAGTCTGTTCCATTGTATCTGAATGAACATCGTTGGGTTCAAGACTAGCATGACTGTCAAAAATATGTGCTTTCATCAAATTACACTGATTGAATTTGGCAGTATTATGCTGACATCGCAATCATCCTGAAATTGCCAGAAGGATAGGTTACATCATCCTTATCATAAAACGCACAGGCTGAGCCGTTCTGTTGAAGCGACGTGTTAAAATCACCATTCGTGTTCTAGGTGTTACATCTTATCGGTTGCCTCACTTCGACAAGGGTAGGATAAACCAACAAGACATTAGCGTCTGCCCCTGCCCCTAAAATTGTAAGAGGACTATTTACAGTAGCATCATGCCAAGTTCTCAATACAGTAGATGTATTTTCAATCCCTTCGTATATTCTACTGGTTCCATGGCCTCTTGTAAAATATACCGTTCTGGGTATATGGATATGTCCTGATTTATTTCTAATCCTCAATACATTCAGTGCCCCTTCAACTCCTTCAAAAAACCGACTTTCACCTCTATTGTTTTTTGGTTGTAGCATTTTATTCACTACAAATCTTTCAGGTGATGCTTGAAACTGTAAATAGTCACTGCCGTTTCTTGAAAGTGGAAACTTGGTCTTGGTCAAACTACCTATGGTGTCTGTTTTAAAGACCGTTTTCAATGTGTAGTTCCTGTTTCATTTCATGGGTTGATTTGGTTTAATCATATCTCATAAATTCTGTGGCGGCGTGCATCCAAGTAGTGTCCGCTGTAATGTTTATGGCGTAATACTGATTTGCGTTTATTGCGTTTGCTGTTAAACCCGCCGTATTAGCACCAGTCGCGTTCACAACTGAATTAATTGTCGCGTTGCCAGTGAAGACGGGATTTGCTTTGTCTGCTTTTCAGTCCTAACGATGTGTTTATTTGAGAATGAGTATACATCGGCGCTGTTCGCTTTTAAACCAGATGCTGTGTCCGTTTCTGTTTTGGTATATGTTGTTGATTGGTTCGCTTTGCTATTTAATAATGTGTCAGTTTCAAGATTTGTATACCCCGTCCGTTCACTGCCTCCTCGGTGCCTCTTTTTACATTTCCTCCATTAAGAGATAAAAAGGACGTTTTAGTATTGTTACAAACATATTTCTACACAAGCTGTTATACTTCTCCTGTTTCTGCTTGATGAACTCGTTTTGTATCATCTGGTAGTATAGGGCGAGTTGATTGAGGGGATTAGACGACATAGTCGTTTTCTGTGTCGCTTGACGCTGGGGTTTTGAGACCGCCTCTTCATCATTCGCGACGAGGACGACCTTTTTTGCCGTTGGTTTGGGGTTCGCTTCTTTCTTGACAGGTCTGTCGGTGAGTTGTCCCTTACAGTTTCCCTCGCGAGAATACCTGAACGATTGAAGCCGCCATTGCAAGAACTCCGACCAAAAACGGCAGGACAATCAGATACGATGAGAATGTCAAATCGGTCACTTGCTTGAACCCCAAAAAAGCAAACATACTCCTTGATTGAATGGGTCGTGCGTGTCTCACGCTGAAACCAATGCCAACCACCGACACCCCGCTCGGATAAGCGCACCTCCTCATTGGAGGTGGTTGATGAATGACAACTTCGTCTGGGTCTCCAAACCTCCACGCCGCCTGCGGTGAGGTCGGTGTTGTGGTTTCGGGTATGGTGTGTTGCGTGGTGTGTGTGTACCCCTTGGAATCACAGGGATCCTTTTGGATTGTTCTCGCTTTTGGAGTTTTCGACTTTTTCAGCAGGGGGCCCATGGGCACATGGATGGCATGGGCCAACGAAGACCCATCCATGTTGCCGTGAAAGCGTACCTGCTTGGTGCACCTGGGCGCATTATAAGACGCAGCTGGTGGCCACTCTTCTTCCTTTTGTAAAGTGCTAATGAGCTCTGCAGACTTGCGCGCTACGACGTCACCCTGTCGCTTCGTCGTCGACTTGAGACTTTGGCCTCCGTTCCTCTTGAAGACCTCCAGGCTCTGTTGGTCCTTATTGGTACTCTTAGGAAATGGAACCCTAGGCCGGCGTGTGGCACCGCTTTCAGTTCCGTACACATATCTTACGTATCTTAATAATGTCGTGGATGTATGTATGTATGTATGTACGTACGTACGTATGTATGTATGTATGTGGTATGTTGTTAGGATTATATGTATGAGTTTGTGTGAGTTGTTAGGCAGTTCTTAAATGGGTCCATAACATACGGGGGACCCCATAGGACGAACCGCGTCGTTGCCCCTGTCTACTCCCAGGTGCGGGAGGCAGGACCTGACCAACTGCGATGGCTCCGTTACATTGCATATCTGGATCCATCAAGGGGCTTTTTGTTTTCACCCATGTGGGACTGGGGCCGCCCAAGAGCAAAGAGGCCCAGAAGCGGGAAGAAATTTGGGCGTGCTTCGAGGAAGACCCAGAAACCTGCAGAGGCTGGTGAAGTTGTCAGATACAACGCTTTTGAGCTTTGGAGGCTTGCCAAAGCACAAGTAAAGCTGAAACGCAGCTGTGAAAAAGCATTTTGTTCAGCCGAGCTTGGTTGTAAAGCTGCTGGGGATCAGGATGGTGAGGAGGAGCTTCAGAAGATGGAGGGAACCGTGGTTTTCCATCAAGTTCCCACCACCGGCGCTGTGAATCTTCATTGGGCTGAGAGACAGTTTGTACGTCAATGTACGTGATCTGCTTGGTGGTAGGCGATAGCTTTCATTTGTAGAAAGATGGGGAACTCAGCCAACTGGAGCTCAGGAACCTGCCAACCCTCCTCCTCAGCCAGTCAGCCTGTCAGCCGCCAAAAGGCCGACGAATTCGGTTTGCGCCAAGTGAAGGCAGTGGAGACCAAGGGTCAAGATTGAGAAAAGGTCAGTTCAACAAAGAAGCAAGGGCGTGAACAGTTTCAGCAAGATTCTGGCTGGTGGCAATATTGCCAGCTAGCCGCTAGCAGAGCTTGAGCCCTCGGGTGAATTTATGATGGAGTGAGCTTGGCTTGGTGCACATCCAGCCATTGATGCAGAAAAAGTCTTGGGCTCATGTAAGACTGTTTCTGACATTACTTTAAGGATCTTCAAGGCATTTCTTATACTTTTTGGTCAGGGTCTCATAGGAGAACAGGTTGTTGGAATAACCCTCTGCGAGAAGAAACCCTTCACCAATGTCATTGACTCAAGTCCTCCAGGACTTGCCGTACCCAGCACCTGTTGATGAACCCGTTCTGCCTGAGACGGCTGCCATGCACTTCGAAGGTGGTGAGGAGCACTGTGTTCCACCCGTTCGGTCCACGACATGAATGGAAACAGGTAATTATACGTTCCAATGTTCAGTTTCCCTAAAAATCTAGAAACCAAATCATTAGTGCGAGCGTGAGCCATCCTGCGTCCGAAGTAGTAGTCTGGTGCCTGCTTGTAGGTAGTAGCTAACTCTTCTACTAGCTACCGACTCACCTCTATGGCCTACCCCCCGCCCAGGCTTAAACAAATATATGTATACATATATATAGTTATGTGTAGTATATGAAAATAGAATGTTTAAAACGGTTGCAGGGAAAAAAACAAGAAATCATGAAGGGACTGATCTTGGAATTCAGCCAGGAGGCTGCTCTTGCGAGGCTTCAGTATTACTTGCGCCTCGGCGATGGTTTCAAAGGACTGCCCTGCTTGCAGATTTCCAGCCAACGATTTTGGACCCCAAAATCCACCAGAGCTAGAACTGACACCAGTTCCATTCAGCAAGGAGAACAGGTAATAATATACATATGTATATAGGGTTTCAATAATAATCTGATCCAGCTGTTCATCACTTTCAAGTTTCTGTGTTCTCTTCAATGGGACATGAGAAGCCAACCAGGTTTGAGACAAACGCAGTCGCCAAGTACTTTGACACGCGCAACGGCATGCTGGGTCCAGACTCTTGCCTGCAATTGTTCTTTTCAGCACCAAGACGTCAAACTTTGATGGTAACCTTGGAGTTACATAAGATCAGGAGGTTGGACACCTGTTGTCGCCTCTATTCCTCGTTACCCAAGGACTACTCCACGAAATTGGCTCCGTGGTTAGCATTCGGTTGCTTGTCCCCGCGAAAGATCTTCGAGCAGATCCGCGAATATGAGAAGGAGATTGTGGTAGCTCGCTCTATCTTGAAAGTTTGTGGATAGTGGGCCTTTCTGATCACTAGCAAAGATCTTCGCTGTTTTTTCCTGCTTTGGGGATACCCTCAAAAGCCTCTAGGTTCGCGGAGAAATATGGTAACCCAATCAACAAGCTACACATGCGGAACGTTTCCGGCAAGTGTTCCTCATGGTGATCCCCACAAAGAAATCGATGCCTGAGGCAAACAAGTCCACGTATTGGGTGCTTTTTGAGCTGTGCCTTGGATGAAAGTAAGTGGTTACCGATGCGAAACATGTGCAACCATCCATCAGAGAAATACAGTGCCGGGCTGTTGCACATGTATTTCTCTGCTGTTGCTTCCACATTCTTCATGCCGTCGCTTCCACTGAATTCACGGGTTTCCCAGACGGGACTTCTACTGCCGCTGCCGTTTCACCCCCGCTCGGCCGTTAGCAGCACCGCTCGAGGATGTGGCGCGACTTCTACCGCTTCTTTGCCGCAAAGCACGGCCGCTCGGTGGATTTGGGGCGTGAAATGGATGGCAGGAAGCATCTGGTTGCGAAAGGCGGAACCGCTTGGTGAAACAAGTTGGGGGGGGCACTTGTTGGCCTCTTGGACACCTGCCAAGGGCGGTGCCGGTTTTGTCCAAAGATCCAATGGCACGACAATTTGAGGAGAATTCGTTGACTTGGGTAGCAGGAGACTGGTGGTAGACCGCCCAAATTTTGCTGTTGTAGGGTATCCACATGGATACGATAGGCGGCAAGAAAGCAACTCGCATTCTTTATGTGACACCAAGACATTTCTGCTTGAGGCAATCAAATCTTCAAGTTGCATGGCATCTCTGGAAAAGGAGCATCTCGTCAACCACCATCAGCTTTGCTGTGACCATGCTGAAGCTGATAACACCTAAGTAGTCTTCGCTGATGACACTTAAGTAGTCTTCGCTGCACGCGAGCACGTCACGACGAGCACAACATGGTGAACATGCACACAGCTCTCCTAGGATTGGAAGCCAGATCAAGAACTCTTCCGGCTTTGGGCTGAAGGAAAAACCGGATACCCTCTGGTGGATGCGAACATGCGAGAGCTTAGTGCCTCAGCGTGACGATCACCTTTCTACCACACCGACTTGTGGTCGTCCCCCTACTAGCGATAGCCTCCAACCTAATAGTGATGGCTTTTTCTGCCTCGCAAAATGTGTGAACTGTTTCTAATAGCTTCTTGTTACTAGTAGTAAGGCCAGGAGCCCCTAGTAGCATCCTTGCTCCTAGTAGCGATGCCAGGAGCCCCTAGTAGCGTCCTTGCTCCTAGCGATGCCCTTGGCCTAGCTCCCCATGGAAATCCATACTTCGAAGTTGAAGCAACGGTGCTGGGCCGAGGTGCCACTGGCTTCATGTCCAACCGAGGGCGTCAGAACGTGGCCTCGTTCCTGGCGCTGGATATGAAATTGGAGCCGTGATTGAGAGAGAGAGAGAGAGGATACATGGGAACCACCGGGAGAGGAAACTCCCCGCAGTCTCTCCACTAGCTTTTTTTGTTTATTTTGCACATGAACTGGTGGAAAAAGAACCGTTTTTTGAACCATAGTGGTGGATTTCCATCCCGCTTCCAGTGTGGGTGGATAGACACATATATAATTAATATGATACATGTTCCTGTCATTCTCTTTCGAGAGTAAACCCTTCTCTTTCATCACTTCTGCAAGTGCCCATTGTAAAGTTAAGTGCTGCCTGTTTATGCTTGCAACCAGAGAGCAAGTTACTTCTGGTCATCGAGGATTGGCGCCAGGGTGCTGATTGGTTTGAAAGCTTTCTCGTGGATTATGACGTGGCCTCCAACTGGGGTACCTGGCCCGATCTGGCAACAACGCAATGCATACAATGGTGGAAATGGTTGACTTGCATGGAAATCACCCAGCTGATGCAGTGACTTAAGACTAACTTAAGACCTAAGTCATTCACTTAGGCAATTGGGTTCATGCTGCAGGGCTCACTACGGGCCGATTGAACCGTTTCAATGTGGCCTGGCACAAGATCGGGGAAGGCAATGGTTCATGCTTCATTCCACGTAGGGTGCAATTTGATGGTTCACGCGTCTGAAGGTTGGTGTTCACAGATATGTTCAGACTCAGAATTGGCATTTAGACTGTTGCGTGCCTTGCTGAAGACAACCCAACGCCTGAAGAATTGCTGAGCCAAGATGCGGTAAGTTAGCTGTTCTGTGACTGCTCGGGTTGTCGGTAAGTGCTCCAGGTTGTCCGCCAGTCGAAGATGTACGACAAGGACACCCAAAGAGCGAAGGTGAAAGCTGGTGAGTGTTGAATTCCTAGCAGGCATGAACCTAGCTGGGTGTATATCCCCAAATCCACCGAAATGTATCTTCATACCTTCCAGATGACGCCTCCGGCGACCAGTGTGGCGTGGTGTGGGGTGAAGACTCCTGGTCGCCTTGACCGTGAGGATGGCGCCTACTTGAGACATTGGCTCCCCGAGCTCCGTCGCTTGGAATCAAGAGGACGTGAGGTGAGGAAGTGGGGACTGCTTCTGAAACGATGGAAAGGGGTACTGCTTCTGTGGGGATACGGCGAAGGACTCCAATGCATTTAAACCCAAACTATTCAACTGTGTCAAAGATTGGCCCTTTTTTGGGACTATTGTTGAGAAGCCTGCCTTCATTTCATATACTATGGAGCCGGCCGGCGAGTGTGATTCACCACCCGCGTTGGATGCACTCAACAAGTTTGCGTGACAAACGCATCCTTCCCTTTCAGATCAGTAAGATAAATCTATGCTTCGTAGAAGGAAGAATCATGTTGTAGTCTGTCCTTGAAGTGTGGCACGCACAGCAAGCTCAGGAAGGGTGCCAGTGCGCTTCATCCATGAGCCGTGGACCATGTCGCCAGATGACACTCCGTGAACATATTCTTTTGCGATTCAGCTGTCAGAAGAATTCCTGCGAAGATCTGTGTACCAGCGAGCATGTGAGCTGGACAAGCCGCAAAGGCAACCAAATTTCCGTGAACGGAGTTCATTCCTTTTTCTGATGCGACCTTCTGACTCAGGAGAAGGTGAAATTTGGTGCTGAGAGCAACTGGGCAACGGTTTGTCGCGCAATGAACGCACGGCCGGCACGACATCCACACAATCCGATTGCGGAAGCCAATGTGTGAAAGCAGCGGTAGACAACGTGACAACGGGGTCTTCAATTTGTGATGCGCCCACAGAGTTGGACACATGTTTCGAACTGTGAGACTCTCTCAGCTGCGAGTGTTTGCAACACACAGAGTTTGATTCACGTGTGTTTGCCTCCAACCTAATAGCAATCCTTTGTGGTACTTCGTATCCATCCTTTTCCTGAGGCTACCCTCCTCCGTGCCTGGACCCTTCGAAGTTCCGTGATGATGCTTCGTCACGGCCCCGCAAGAAGAACCGTGGCCGGGGTCGATAAGGGACCCGCCCTTGGGTGTTTGCCGATATTCTTGGAATTTTCGCCCAAATGGCCAAAATGGCCTGGAGGCCCAGCATGGCTGCCTGGCTGATTCGATTGTACAGTCGACGATGCTTCAAATTTGTGCCCGTGTCAAACGCAGCGCTTGGAAGTGCCTGAGGACATCAGTTTGAACAAGCAAGGTTGACATGCCCATGTCGTATAGTATCAGATTTGCATGCTTCCATTTGTCTCGGGCCACTGCCAACTTGGAGGTGAGATTTCCTCTTTTTGCATTGCAGCAATACGCAATACATGACAAGGCATATCGTCACCTCCATGGATTTTCGTTTCCAGAGCACCAAAAACGAGACCGAGGGCAAATGCAACAGGCACATGGCATGCTCAGACCCAGAACAGGTCTTGTACTTTCTTGTTTCAAGTGTTTTGTGTGCTTGTTTTTGCGAATTCCCTGGCCAGCAGAAAGACCTAGTTGCAGACAATGATTATTGGGTCATCAATCCATGCTCCGTGGCTAATTCTTGGATTTTCCTTTTGTTGGTGCGCCGGTCTAACATGCCTCAAGTGAAAAGAATGTGATATATATATCTCAGCGGATTGTTGTGGTGGTTGACCTAAACGTCTCAATTTGGGTCACACTAGCGTATGCTTTTGAGATACACACATTCTTCAGCTGGCAGGTGGCCTTTCTCTCTGGTCGCCTAAAGGCGGAGCTCTTTGATGAGCCAGATGAGGAGCATCGTGGATACGATTTGCAAAGAGTAGCCCAACAGAAATTCTCCATCTGTTCTGGATTCAACACCTTTGTGGCTTGGGCGATGTATGCTTTCAATACAGCCACCTAGCCTACCAAGTACTTGATCAAGATGAGAATTTGAGGCAAGCTTTCCACCTTCCCTTACAGTCCACTGTCCAGCGATGTTCTTGGTTCTCGACTTCTGTCCCGCCACATCAAGTCAGGAGCTGGAGGCTGCAGAAGGCAGTCAGAACTGATCAATGGGTCAGAACAGAGCCATTCAGAGTGCCCTGGGCCCTTTGTACCTAGTGTAAACCTTTCCAAAGAAGCTTCACTGCTTCTTGTTGAGCGTTTTTCGTGTTGTCGGCCTCTGGAATGAGGCGAAGGGGGAAACAAGCTTCTTAAAGCAAAACACAGACCACTGCTTTCACACCTCTTAGGCTCTTAGGTTCGATTTGCAAACCGGTGACTCGTCTTTTTGGGATCCGGTTTCAATGTCTCCCTGTTTTCAGCACACACTGCAGGCGCCGCAGCTCCAGATGAGATAAAGTCCAAGTATGCCGCCCAGGCGGTTGTTGAGCTTTGTAAAGCTTTTATCTTTCAGAAACTTAACCATTTGAACTGAAGCACGCAATGTTCCACCTGCAGCAGTTCTGGGGCCTCACCTTCAGACATGTTCTTTTCCACAGCTGCAGACACGTGTAGGCACATGGTTTTAGCCAAGATGTACACACACAAGTTAAACCAAGCGTGAAGCGTTCATGTGTGCTCGGGCTCAAGATTGGACGCCCCCCTTGAGTGACTGGAGGGCCAGCCATGCCAGCGGCCCGCGGGCGAGTTGGCCGCAAGCCACTCACCGAATACCAAGGATGGCCCAAAGGCATCTACCCCATGAGTGACGGCTGGGTGCCACCCTGCTATCCAAAAGAGGAAGAGCTTATAGAGTATGAGAACCGTATGAATGCCAGGAAAAAGGCAACCTTAGTCAAGCGGCACCTGTGCATCAAGGAGCCACAGCTGCAACAGCTTTCCAAGACGGAATTCGCCCAGAAGAGTGAGTACTCGATGCTCGCCTACGGCATTGGTGAGGGTGAGTATTCCGGGGAAGGCGATGACCGCAGCTACTTTGTCATCCTCTACTACGAAGCCGCCAAGAAGAGCAAGGTGGAGAGGGCCTTCAAGTCTACAGGCGTGGAGCTTGCAGACTATGAGCAGGTGGTCGTAGATCCCGATTCCAAGATGGAGCAAGAGGAGAAATTCATGTATGCCCACGGGGCTGGGAATGCCGGTGAGTGCATCGTCGGCGAGTACGAGTATCACGTGGTTCCAAAGGGCAGCCCTGACTATGATGACCCCTGGGGGCCAACTCATCCCGAAGGCAGATTCTGGGAATGAATGCCCTCAAGTGGCACTCTGAAATGATCAAAATGCAAGGCGAATGGCAAGGAAAAAAGAGGCCTCGCATAGACCCAAATGGGTTGAGATCGGACATTCTCAGATCGCCAGAACCGTTCAGTGGTCTATTTGACAGATGCGAACATCGCTCTTCCGCGCGTTTGTGCAAGAAAAAAGGGTTTCGGCCTCTCTCTGTCGCTCGTGACACTGTGAGGAAATGTTGCAATTCTCCATCACAACGAAGAAAGGGACTCAGGAGGGTGCCCATGCTCCTGACTCAGGAGGGTGACCGCGGGCTCTTCGCCGGTGCCCCCATGCCACTGAATGAGGAAGCCAGGCCAGGCCTGGAAAAGCAGACTCTTGAAGATCTCTTTCTCATGAGACAGGGAGGGTCAAACTGACAGCAGTGAAGTCAATTGTCGCAGCAATATGCAGGAACACTGAGAGTTTGCAAATTTTGTTAGCTTTTTCCTTCATTTCTTTTTCTGTGGCAAACCAAACGCATCCCAGGGTCTCCTCTGCGCCAACGGGTCCGTCTTGGGAAGAGCTCAAGGCAGGTGACCAAGACTGGATGAATTCCTCAGACCTATCCAAAATAAGTCTGCATCATAATTCTAAGAATGCAGGACATGCATAACATAATTTTAGCTTCTCTTGCATCCGTTCAAGAACGTCAACCCTGCAGAAGCTTCTCTCTCCTATTGCATTCTGAATGGCATACTGCAAGTTTGGGTTCTCTTGCAAATGTTCCAAAAGCGCCATGCCACCCACAAACATGTTTCTGCTGGAGGCCAAGGAGAAGAAGAAAGAGTTTATGCAATCACAGCTGTCACTTGAACTGCGCTTGGTCTAAAGAGATGATCATTGCATTGTTGCGTCTAGGATCATCCTGGAGAGGTTTGCATTGAGATGGCAGGATTTTTCTGTACTGTCTTCACTTGATGGTTCAACCATCTTTTCTTGCTTCCTCTACTTTACGAAGTACTCTTGAATGGAATCATGTCAAATTTATAGACTTTTTTTGAGAGGGGAAGGTCCACCTTCTATGAAACGCGTGTAGGTGATGTTTTTCAGCTCCCAGGTTCATCGATGGTTGCTACACTCCCCTGGCCATTGACCGGCTCTGTGAAGAGATCGCGGACAGTGGAGGTGAGGTCCCCCATTGGAAGTGAGCAAATGGAGGAGTCAAAGAGATGACATGAATCCTTTGAAACAGGAAGCTCTCTCTCTCTCTATATATATGATATAACAAACCAATTTGTCGGAGCTCTTCATACAATTTGTGTTTAACATGTTGAGAGCCAGATGCTTGTGAGAATCGAGTGAAGACTGGGGCCACTCTGCAGAACATGAAGCAAGTCACCAAGTCTGTTTGTGAAGCATCTTCGTGAGACCATAGTTTTCATCCTTTGGTGCCACTTGGATGTTGTGTGATGCTGAAGCCTGCCAGAGGAAGATAGATTGCTCTCCGACCATCACGTGACAGGTGTAGATCTACTCTTGACTTCAGAATGGCCAAAGGCTCGATTGAAATGACCAACTGTACCACCTTTCTCCTTCAAACAACCTTGCATTTTGACGCCGCGGCCAGTAGTGGAGACCTTGGCATGATTCTGTTGACCACTTCAAGGCATGCAGCCTAAACTGTTGGCCGCGGAGAAGGATTTTGTTAGTTCAGACCGGCTGCCGGAAAGGGGACCTCTTGGGGGCTGCTGGGTGACCAAAAAGAGGCAGCTCCCGGATTGCACTTTCTAGGTGCACCTCATTGTAAAATGCCGATATCGGCTCAGTCACATTGCGATAGGGCGTGATGACCACCTTAAAGGAAGCCTGGCCAGAAGAGGCGGGGAGGGTCATAGAACAGCCAGGACACCACAAAGGACTGGCGCCACGGGGCGGCAACCCTTTGGTTGTGTGGTTGTGTTCGATCTCCAGAGTCCTGACGCACCCCGACCAGACAGGTGAGACTAGATAAGGGTGCATAGCTGGAACATTCAATCCCAGCATGAATTGGCCAAGATTGGTTCTTCAATGACGCAAGGCACATGTCTTGCCTAATAACACATGGCCACTTTCGTGTTCTTGTGATTTGATGCTGTCAAGACATTTGCGCTCAGGGCAGTATTTTCTTGATGATTCTTGTCACGCTGACAATCACATCAGTTCTGCAATGCTTCCGCAATAATTTTGAGACAACTCTTGGAAGGTTCTTCTCTTCCCCTGTCCTGGCCAAAGAAGAATAGATGCTGCCCAACAGTTTTGATGTTCCCCAGGCAGACGTCAGAAAGCTTGCAAAAGGCGTGCCTGAAAGGGAAGACCGGTCCATAGTCCGTCCAGTCGCGGTTGGTCTCCAAGTCATTCTCGGCCTTGTTTTTCTCTCTCTGGAGGTGGTCCACAGGCGCTGCTCGGTTGTTTGGGTCTGAATCCCGCTTCCAGGCGCTGCTCGGCAGTGCTCCAGCCCAGCAGTGGCGGAGCTGGCCGTGGCCGCCGAGCCGAAGTACCACGCGGCCGGGGCCGGAGCCGAACCGGCGCGACCGTCGAGCCGTTTTCGGGAGTGATGTGCTGGATGAGAGAGAGTAGCATACAGATGTGATGGAGGTGCCAATGGGCAATCTCAGCAAGCTGTATCTCAAGTTAGCTTCCAGTTGTTGGATACTGGGTTTTTGCGTAACTGGTCAGTTGGGGGGTCAAACCTGGTTGGTGAGGAGTAGGATGTAAACAGCCAGGTTGGCCTGGGTGGAGTCTTCTGGCGGCGTCAGCCTTGGCGCCACGAGCGTCGTGGTGAGGTTGGGTGTGATATAGCACTTGATTCAGGAATGTGAGATGCAACTGCTGCCAAGAAGATAGTTGTGTGTTACGTGCATTTCTTTCAAGCACTTGAACTATTTTGAACTCACATTCATGCTTGAGTTTGTCGGCAGGTTGAAGCCTCGACTGGGGTGCTGAAGTGTGGCGTTTGCCGCATGATTACACTAGGCGCATGCTGGGAGGTAGATGGCAACTTTGGTTTTGGACATGACTTTTTCAGTTGCTCTTTTCAGTTGTTTGTTTCTGGTTTGATAGATTTCCTGTGGGCATTTGGACTGTTCAGGTGCTGTGGATGGTAGCAGACCGGGTGTCAAAGATATGCCCACTGCGAAGTACAGCCATCGCCTCAGACACTTGAGCGAGGTTGCAGCAACTTGAATCAGGTGATCATTTGAGAACGATCCTTGCAGGTAGCATTGAAGAGGAGTGCTTTTAGAAAATCTTCAACATGGCACTGCTTTGCTCTGGGAACGATTTAAAGGGCATGACACCTTGCGTGCAGGTTACAAGAAGCCGGAGGACACCTGCTTGGAGATACTCCTTGGATCTTGTGTTATGGGAATCACCTTGAACTCCTTGCAACTACTTGGTAAGATCACATCTTTTGCGTTCTCCTTTCATTCTTCTTGCCCAAAAACCGGCATACAGCCTTCAACCCGGCGATATCAAAAAGGAAGAAACAAACGAAAACACAGAAAAGCAGCCGTGAAACAAGGACGAGGCGCCTCCGAAACCTCAGAAGTGGCTCCATGGCTTGGAGTTGGACCCCAAGGTGGGGATCTCACTCCTGTCTCCGGAGATCGTTCCAAAAAGCTTTAAGCCTTTGAATGGTGTAATGATCCTAAACTGGCCATCCTGCTCGTGCGATTCGTTCCTTGGTTTTGCTTCGAGACTCCATTGGTTTCGTTTCGATGCGTTTTCGCTTTCTCGTCCCGGAACCATCCGGCGGACCGGGCGTCCCTCAGAACGGTCCGGTTTCGGCCGGAGGCCATGCCGCAAGATGCGGACGATGCCACAGCCAATCCATGGACAAAGAAAGAAGTGGCCAGTGTGACTTGACGGGGGAAGAAGACGTCAGTGCTTCCTTGTGCTTCTTAGTCGTCGTAAATGTGTCGGGAAGTGCTGTTTATTGCAGTGGATTCGGTCAAATTGAACAAAGCCCCCGGCATCCTGAGTGCTGGTCATTTGTCAAACAGGTAGAGTGCACTTCTGAATTTGCAGTGACCTCCTCGCAACCTGATGTAACAGTTACTACTAGCTTCTTGTTACTAGTAGTAAGGCACCTGTTACTACTAGCGTGGCACTTGTTACTACTAGCTTCTTGTTAGTCTCAACCTCATTGAACACTGCACAAGAGGACTCCTCAAACTGCATGGTCTTCGCTGCTCGAGGATCCCAACTTGCCGCCCGAGCGACCTGACTTCTCTGGGATGGACAAGGAGCGACTTCACCGGTCTGAGTGGGCTCTCGACGAAAAGAGAGCGTATGAAAATGACTGATGTTCAGCTTGAGTGATAGCTGAGAGACTTCATAACCTGGGCTGAACGTCATCTCAACTATATAAGGATTCTTTGCAGCATTCTGAGATGCTCGATGCCTTTTGGTAAGGACAGTCTGTTCTGACGGGTTTGGAGTCATCAAACAGTCCCTTTGTAATACGTTGTTGATATGTGCCAGGCTCGAACAGATGCATTTGAACCAGTCGTAAAGCCAAACTTCCCAGTAAGAGGCTTCGAATCTTTCCGGTCCGGAATAGTACCGAGCGCCGCGTCACAGGAAGAGAAGCGGCGATGGATGCATCGCTTTGGGATCAAGCAAGGATGCCAAAGCATGAGATGGGTCCAGAGCCAACTTGGCCTAACAGTTTGAAGGTTTTGGTGACTGTAAGGGAAGATGGTTCCTGAACACAGATGAGGGCTTGCTTTCATGCCTTTGTGCGCTTCGAGACTGTTTTTCTAATCTGAGCCCACAAAATGGTTTGCATTTTCGTTTGAGCCCACATGTTTCTGCACTTCGTAGTTGGTTTGCATTTTATCAAGAAAGAGGCTGAGCTGGGCTCGCTGGAAAGAGACTTGGCAAGTCTTCAAAACGCTCTGGAAAGTCCCGAAGTAGTTTCACAGATTCTTCTGGCCTGTAATTTCCAAAAGCCTTGCAAAGAACATAGCATTATATATAACTTATTCCTTACATAGATCCTTGGTTGACGTTATCATCGGTTTTCCTGATGTCGAACCAACACTTGAGCTCCCAAAAAGGCCGGACGAGATGCTGTCAGCCTCAGACAAGCTGCAGAAGGTGACGCTCTGAGTCTGTGGGGATGTCATTTCAAGGTATTTTGACCCTGAAAGGCCAGGTAGGTGCAGGCCCCATGAATATGGATAAAATGCAACCGCTACGTTCGCCTGATTTTGGAAAGCTGGGCGTGCTGCCAATTGGGGGAATTTCACAACAGAGCCAATCATGATCGCACCACCAACCTCACCTTTGTTCTGCTCATTTTGCTGGACCAACTCACCAGTGATGAATGCAACTCATTGGCCCACACAACTACTTTTTATATTTTATGTTATTTTGGAGTGATGATGCATGCTCTTCAATTCGGCCCAAGCACCCTTTTTCTACAATGTGTAGGGCCCATTCTGTCGATTCGCGCAGGAGAGTGAACCGAAGCAGAAGAAGGTGCCAGCATCAGCATTTGCTTCTTTGTTGGTGCAATCAAAAAGAACTACAATCAGAACTCCAGATACTCGAGTCTATAATTGTGAGATGGGCTGCACAAGAACTAGAGTGCCCACTAAGCTGCATCCTTAGTTACTAAGGATGCAGCTTAGCGGGCACTCTAGCTGAAAAACGGTTCTCACGTAGAGCAGACACGCCTGCTTCTTGGGAGAGGCAGCCATATCGGTATAGAAGATAGCGGATTGCAATAGGTGTTTGGGGAGAAGGCATGTTGAAAAACACATTTGTCGTTGCAGGAGAAGCACAAGTCCTTGTACAAGGTTAGTGAGAAGGAGAAGAAGAGAAGGACCGATGCTTTGGGGATCACGCCAGAAAAGCCTTGTCTTTTCTTTTGTAGATAGGTCCATTTACAAACAACTAGGAATCCAACAAGTCGTTTCCAATAACCGTCCTGTCTGCGAACGAAGAAGGCACCTCTTTTTGCCTCCTGATTTGCAATGCCTGCTATGCAAAAAAATCTAAACAGAGAGCTTGGCTGGCACAAATGGTGCACCTTCATTGCTTCGAACCTGAGCTTCTGGCAACGAATTCTTCTTCAACCTCCAGCAGCACTTACATCCACTCCCCAGCAAGACCCTTCAGTCTTCCGCACCGTATGCAGGAAAACTGGCTCTGACAGTCACTTACCCTTCAGCGCTCGTGAGCGCATGCAAGCGGGGCGTGGATAGGTGTCGTTGGAGGTGCCTTGGACTGACTGGTGTCCACGCTCTCTCATGATCCACATGTCCGTTTTCCCAATTTTGACTTGGCTTTCCTTGTGATTTCTGCGGATTTCAGTTTGTTGAGGCTGTATCAGGCTCTCCCCAGAAATGACGTCCGAAGAAATCCCGTCATCGCTTGGCACCCCGAAAGCTGCATTGTCCACGAATCGTGGCTCTATGATCGCTGCGACCCCCAGGTGAAGGGGTCCACAAAGGCACCTCCAGCGGCCGTGGCCCATGTGAAAAGAAAGAGTCGAAAGCAACCGACAGATTGAATTCCACTCTGGGCTGACGGGAACAGGTCAAAGATGTTCGATACATGTGCTTTCTAAAGTTACATTTGTCAGTCAATGAAGCCAGGAGCCAATCAATTTGCGCAGTTGAGCTCAACACAATTTGTCCAACACAAGCTGTCCATCCCTGACCGCCTCCGCCCAACGCAGGACGGTAGCCATCGGCAACAGCGATCCCAGGAGCGCCGGAACAGCAGCTTTGACGTAGAGATGAAGTGCCGAAATAGGGACAATGGATATCAATGGAGGACATGTGGGTGTGTAACCTGCAGCTCCAAACCACCTTGGTAGGTTGACCTTTTGTTGGTACTCTACTTTGTTCATTTTCGGTGGTCGACCGGTCGGTCCGCCTGGTGTTGACCCAGTGCCAGTAGCTTTGGATCACCACCATCCCTGTGGTTGGAGATCCAGCATGGAGACTGATATGTCTCTCTTTGTTTGTTAGAGACACTTCCAGCGTAACGTCGTTGTCGTTGGAGTCGCGGGACGCGTGCACTTCGCGGAACGCGTTCGCGTGGGCCATTCGTAGAAGCCCATTGGTTTCTCCGCTCCATTTCCTCTGAGTGGAGTTCAGTCTTCTCTCTCCTGCCATGTAGGTAACTACTTCTATAGTTTGGGTCTAACCTATTACCTGTAACAGTCAGTAAACAATTATATTCCCCTAAAAAAAGCCTTTACTAACCATCATCATCCACTGTTACACAGGCAATAGGGTAGACCCAATCTAAATTACTGGCTGCGAAGATAGACAAAATTGTATGCATGCATATGCGCATGCATATGCTGATTGAAAGGAAACTGGAAGTTGGCCGCAGAGAGGCCACACAGAAAAAAAGGCCAAAGTCACTTTCCTTGCTTGTGAAGTTTTCTTCTGTATGTATTTGACACACAATCCATTTTCTGCACCCCTTTTGCTTCATGGGACCTGTAGCAGCCGTTTCCAAACGGTCAGCTGCACAAGGTCGAAAACAAATGAACGACAGCTTCAACTAATTACTTTCGTGGAAAGGGGCAGACCCTTCAAAGAAAAACTGCATCCGAAAAGTGCAAAATGCAAAGAGGGAATACAGGAAGTCTTCAAGGACAATTCCATTTATGACCAACAATGCTACACCGTTGCACGAAATTCAAAAGTGCGAATACTGCCTTTTCTGTGTAAAGCATATTCACACCGCTTCGTGGCGAAGACCGCCCGCACGGAAAGCACTTGTGCTCCCTGAGCTGGGAAAGAACGATGCAGGGCTCAAAGGGTCAGAAGAAGTGAGCCATGAGGAAAAGATGGTTATGGACAAAGAAAGATCGAGTTTAGGATGAACATCTGCGTTAGTTCTGCAGAGCGACGCATTTGGGGTACCAGTTCAGTATTGGTTAGTGTAGCAGCAGCGATGGTAAGTGCTATGGACATCGGCCACTGCAGCGGATGCTGTCGGTACGGGGCCTCAGCTGGGCCTGCGGGGTAAAAGAGAGACGTGTGTGACTTGCAAGGTGCCTAAGCTGAATTGTCCAGGAGCGCAGAGCATGATGTGGGGAGTGAGGACCGGATTGGAGGACAACGACTGTGCGCAGTGCTTCTTCAAGCAAGATGGACCATGGCACGGGCGGGCGTCCAGATGGCGAGTAGGAGAACAGTGAGAACAGTGACCCAG
This sequence comes from Durusdinium trenchii, assembly GCA_963970005.1. Lineage (NCBI taxonomy): Eukaryota > Dinophyceae > Suessiales > Symbiodiniaceae > Durusdinium > Durusdinium trenchii. Next base: position 110,669 of record CAXAMN010010935.1, on the reverse strand, counting down.
GACGTTCGGATGCACGATTGTATGTTGGCTCAAAGACTCTGAGCCGAGACTAGCGCGTTTGTTCAAGCTGAGGCGCAATGGGCAAGTGGGATGCCAGCCCGAAGAAAAGATTGAAAAGGGTGCAGAAGACGGCGGCGCCGGCAAGTTTTGACGGGAAAGGTGTTGCAGAAAGGCGTCCAAGAACCATTGACCCGTCTGGTGGTCCCTTTTGCAGGCCGAGCGTCAATCTTCACAAAAAAAGGCGTGGCGTCTTGGCAGAGGCAGCACATGTGTCCGCTGCCTCTGCCAAGACGCCACGCCCTCCTCTCACAGGCAAGGACGTGAGAAATTTCTGCATCGTGTGACGCAGCAAATGAATACGTTTATGGAGAGCGACGGGGTCACATGGGATGCTTACAGTGATGAGCATTGTGATCATTGTGTCAAAGTGCCAGCACGATCCGTTGGAGAGGGGGGTGAAGAGTTGGTCCAGGCCGATGTATTTCGCAGTGGCAGGGCCACGGGAAGACGTCGTGAAGACTGTGAACACGCTAGATGACTTCTTTATGTGGCGGTTGACGGCGCCGCTCAAGGAAGGCCATGCGGATCCGATGGGTCCTTCCCAGCAGCGTGGTTGTTTCGGGCGACACTCTGGATTATCCAGCTGCAAAAGTTTGTGCTTCAGATGAGGAAGTTCAAACGTTGCTTCGGGCGATAAGGCGCAATGCTGGAGACCATTGTGAGCAGCTCCATTGTCTCACGAATCCAGCTGGATCGATCGAAGTCAGCGAAAGCCAAAACGGTTTGTTTTTTTACCACGTGGTCCGGTTGACGTGCAAGGAAGCGGCGAAATGTCACAATCTTGGTAGCTCTTACGCCTATTTGACCAAGCCATAATCTTTTAGAACGAAAAACATACCTCACGACAAACAACTTGGTGATTGATGCATCACCCTACGCTGGTGTCTATATATTTTGGCCCAAATAATAAGGAAATCCGCAGGTGCAAACACGTAGGCGCTTTCAATAATGCAGTTCCAGTCAGGCAGCGTAACTAACATTATATATAAATGTTTTCTTGTTTCTCTTGCGGGAAGGCTGCAAGGCAAGCACAAACGATGTCAATGATGCATTATCAATCGGGCAGCATAGCTAACATCGCCAATGACGTGTTCCTTTTTCATCTTTTTTTTTAAGCAACTCAAGAACAGGGCATTTTGGAGCAAAAGGCAACCCTCCCAAACTAAAACTTAATGAACGATATAGCAACTACTAGTGGCGTACGCAAACTGACACAACGCCTCCGCAACTTTGGTGCGGGCGGATTTCAACAACACCCTTTTTTATCGAACAGTCGTTCTCCTGCTCTGCGACGGTAAAGAAAACGGACGAAAGCAGCACACATCAAAAATGGACCCTTGTTGGTTGTTTTTGTTTTCCTTTGAGTTTTGGGACGAGTAATTTTACTCAACTTGATGATGCAAGAAAACGCACGAAGAGTGGTCCTTAGACGTCACGATATGGCCTTGTCAGCATTCGAAAGACTTCAAGAATTGGTTTTAGAGTAGAGTCATCATGTTTGGGGATTTCATCAATCAGTCTGTGCATTTGACCTGACAAGTAAAGCGTCCAATGATGAACACTACTTCTATTTTGAGTATTGGCCTCAATATCTTACATCCTCCACTTCCTCTATCTTAAGGTGAAGAAAGTGAATTATCATCTGCTGTGAGGACCCTTCGACAGTTTGGGGAAAGGAGCGCCAGGGTCTTCGGGACGTGCCGGTTTCGGGAAATTTCTGGGTGGGTTTGGAGACGTTCTGAGACGTTTTCGGTCAAGAGCAAAAGCCACCAAGGATGGATCTTGCCTTTGTCCGCCACTCACAGCCTCACAGCCTCACCACCTCACCTTTGTCCTCAAAGGAGGTTTTCAAGGCATGTTGAATACTTTTGAGGGTCTGATTCAAAAGGTCATCTCCACATCGAACTCACCTTCATTAGCAATTTTGATTGCATTCTTTGTGCAACAACAGCTTGCCAACAGCTACCGAACCCTGTCAGCGACATAGCAAAATCCAAGTTAGTTTGAACTTTGCAGAGTTCTGGGGCTTCTATGTGAATGGACTGTGGAAGAGCAGAAGGCTGTCAGACCTACCAAATGTCCTCGTGCAGATAGTCAACCTCAACTTCAGTTTTTTTCACTAAGCATCATCCTGAGTGAGAGCGCAGGCCATGCGTGGTCTATGCCTCCTTCGATAGTGGGTTTGAGGCGATTCCCAAGCAGCTGATAATTCAGAAGACTGACAAAGATCAAGATGCTAACAGATTTGGATTTGGTTCTAAGCAGCAGTCCCCATCATTCCAACTGACAGGCTGCGGCTCCTGAGCACTTGGGCGAACACCCACCAACCACTCAAATCTCTGGGGAGGCCGGGAGAAGAATTTATTTTAACGGCAAGACGGTGTTTCAGCAGTTCCGCATCTCGTGGCTATTATATAATCATATATAATCATATATATATATAATATGTTTCCTGCGCATTGTCAGACTGTTGTGTATTACTTGCATCAGCATGATTTGCTTTGCACCTACAACTTCTTTCAGATGAGCGTGTTCTCATCATACTTGGGCGCTCAAGCCTTTGTTTCCCTTGTTTTTCAAACTGGTTTTTACAGATTGATCTGCAGTCCAACATGCTGAAGCCCACATCATCTCTTGGGCTGTTTTCCATATTATGCACATTGAGAGGATAAGAACGAACTAGATCCAGCTGGCCTCGGAAAGCAGGTGGTGGCTGAAAAGTGTGGCTTTCGCCTGAGCTTCAGCAGCCTTTTGGTGGACCAGGAGTACCTCTCCACTAAGGCTGGGTATACTGTATACTTGAACTCGGAACCAAGTTTGAGCTTTGTCCACTTTTGATGTATTTGCAGACCAAATTTTCGGCCCTTCAATGCTTCAATTCCCATTATGAGGTACAGCTAGGAGTTGTGCCAATTGACAAGAGTCAGCCTCGAAGAGAGATGTTTAGGTTCAAAGAGAGATGTTTGTCGACCCACCTCAGCTGTTTGCCCAGCTCAAGAGAGCACCCATGCCAAGCCTCCCTCGGCGCGCCGCACAAGCCTTCTGCGCCTTGATCCTTTGGAAGAGTCCCATGCCACGAAGCTATGCACTGCCGGAAAAGGCCTCTCATGCCTTCACTGCACGGATGTGCGCTGGGAGCCGCTTTCTAGAAAGCCAACGCTCAGATGCATTGTTTGTAGACCCCTTGGCGTCGAAACTGGCAGGGCCACAAGGCTTGGCGCAACCGATGGGTGATTGGATCATGGTGCCCCGAACAAGATTTGGTGATGACTTCGTGCTGCATCACTACATGAAAGCAAGGCCTGGTGGTAGTTGGGGCAGCTGTTTGGAGAGGGCTGTTCTGATATTTTTCATTTGAATCAAGATGTTTCTGAAGAGGTCGTGTACCTAGCTTCATTCACTTCTGCCATCCCGGTGGATGTGAAATGGAGTTCCGACAAGACTCTTCTGTTTGCACATGGGTGTGTATTTTATTAGCCAGACCCCCAACTAATGGGCTTTGTTCTTTTTTCCTTCTTCCAGGAGGTTTGGTCTCCCTAAGCCCTATTTTAATAGACATCCACATCTATCACATCACACGCTGCAACTGGCATTTCCCATGAAACAGCAGCATCAGGCCTTGTCGACAACTGGTGCTGCTTGGTGCTGGCATGGATGCGCGGGCCTATCGCTTGAGATTACCGGAGCTGAAAGTCTTTGAGGTTGGACAATGCTCTCTGCTATGGGAGGGATTGGGGTGGGAACATGGGGGGTGCCAGTGGGTTTCCCCCAGCTGCACAGCTAGGCAAATCTTGGTGGGTCAGGGGCTGTTGGGAAGGCAAAAGCTGTGACAAGATTCATCAGGTTAAGTTGAGCTTCCGATTTCAAGAAACTTTTGCGTGTTTTTGCAGAGCAAGCAGTGCCAGACTAGACCTTATCCTAAACTCATTGGACTCACTCTTCGGTAGATTCTCCGCTGAATCCAAAATCTGAGCGCCTCTCCATGGAGGAGCTGGCCATTCTTCGCATGGCTCATGACACACTCTTAGAAACAATTTTTGTGTGATAGTTTCCTCCTCCAATTGGAGTGAGAGTTTGCTTGAATGCCTGACGCTTCCATGGCACCCTACGCATCGGTCAAGCCACACAGGTGGATCTGCCCATCCTCTTTCAGGAGAAGGAGCCTCTTTTGGAGGGAGAAACTCTCACAGTGCAGTCACGTTCAGTTTCTTGTCCCTGTCCAGGCCCTTTTTTCACACGAATCTTCACAGAATCGAACACTGTAATCAAGTACTTCCCTTTTTGCCGCATCAAGAAAAAACACATATATAACAGTGTATTTGGATGCGGAAGGAAGAAGGATCAGATTTTTCTTTTCCCACACCCACGCCCCTAATATGTCGTTAAGATCTTCTCGTGTGCTCAATTCTGGAATTCTACTTTACAGTAACCGCTCTCCAAAACCTATTTGTTTGCAAGAAAAGTCCCATGTTCTTTGGGGCTACAGTGAGTTTGGACGGTGCCTCCACCTGAGCCCACATTTTCGGCAGCCAAGGTTGTACCAACAGACTTTTCCTCAGGAGAGGACTGGAGTACCAAGCTGCAAAGAGATGAACACTTCGATCCCACTCAGCCCACTGTGTGGCTCCTGGAAGGCTGACCGTCATGTCCTGCGCTTGGTTCTTGTCATGACTGGGAGGATTCCACCAATGTCTTGCTTGGGAGACATGAACAACAACTTTTCAATTTTTTTCAGACTCCATAGTCAAGGATTCAAAGATCATTTTTTGCCCTTGCTGTGGTTACCTTTGTCACTTTTATTCGACATGAGAGAGAGGTTTTTGATGGTCCTATCCAGACAGGCTTGATGATGTACCTCACAGACCGAGAAGCCACACAGACCTTGCGGCGTATCGGTGCTCTGTCAGCTCCACACTCCGCGCTCTTCTTCGACGCGATCTCGGCGAGCTACGTGCGACAGCGGATTGCAGCTCGCAGCGCTTGGTGGTTTTGGGAGTTTGCAGAGTACTACATTTCAAGAACAAGTGTGTGTGTGTGTGTGTGTTTGCAACATCCGCTTGGCCTTACTTGGAAGTTTGCTCGGAAAAGACCGTCGTTAGCACAGACCTGAATGTGCCACCTGTCAATGGGTGGATTCATAGGCTAGGGCTATTTGCAGTCAGGTTTGTACTGTGATTGAGACGCAATGTCAAGCCTTGGAAGAGACTGGAACAATTTGACATGACATGCAAGCCTTCCACCAATTATCTCAGGTGGTGGGTGGTGCACCATTTTTGGGAGGCTCTGATCATTATGCTGAGTGGCTCAAGGAAGCAGCTTCCTTTGGACGGACGCAGGCAGATGGTTTGAAGGGTCTTCCCAGGCAATTCTGGGAACATCGGGTAGAAACCATCATTTCCTCCCTGATGAGAGCAGAGATTTCATACCTATCTGAGAAAGCCCGACACAAGTGTCTGATCGCTTATGTAAGGAGGTTGAGGTGGAAGAGATCATGCCCTCCATTAGAAAGGTCTTGAAGTGGTGAAAGTGTGCGAGGGGGCACCGGACTGCGAGCCAAGAAAAGTGCCCACCTTCGACCTCGGAGCGTCCGAGCGACCTCGCCAGGTGTGGGATTTCAACAGCATGCGAGTGGACCGCTGGAACCAACGAAGCTTTGGCTGCAAGAGTCTCTGCAACACGGCCACCGCCAAAACATAAGCTGAACCACTTGAGTCGAATAGACATGCAATCACGAACATATCGGGAGACACGATACCAACCATAAATAGTTTAATGTAGTTTAATACTTGTATTGACAGAAAACAGATGTGGTTACTTTCAACCTCAAAGGAACTCCGATGAGCTCATTGACCTGTTGAGCAAATTGCTACTGCTAAACTAATCTGTTCGAGTGGGTTTCCGGCAAGACCAGATTCCATTTGGTGGCCATCAGTCTGGCATAGACTGGAGCAGCATACAAGTCTCAATTCATATTGAAATTTGCACGCTCTTCCCAACTCACGCATGAGGTTCTTTTTTTTGCGATAGGTAATCACTTCTCTGGTGATCCGCACCCTGTCCACCAAGTCTAGCCTGTCCCTTTGATCACTTTGATCTTAAGGACTCTCCAAGGATTGGGCAAGGACTGTAAGCCCCGCTGAGCTCTATGGCCGAAACGTGGTGCTCTTCGTCGAGAGTCAGATCTGAAGTCCTCTGCGTGTGCTGGGAGCTGCGCAAAGCTTGTGCAAACCATTGCCGTCAGCCGTCAGTTGAATTGAGTTTGACAGAAGCTCCAAGCTCAGAAGGATAATCAATGACACTGTGGCAACATCTTCAGTGAAGTACAGAACTTGTGGGCTTTCCCAGCCTTGCGATCTTCTGAAACCCATTCAACTGGCTTTTCCAATACATTTTGGCCAATGGCCTACTGCCAATGGCTGTGTCTAGTTGAATCTTGTGATGACAGGGCCATGTCATTTGGGAAGGGGGGGAATCCACAACGAAGCTGTTCATGAGCAAAATATAGCAAAATCCTGTGCACAATCCCAAGGGTCGATGTTCACCAAGCTGTGTGAAAGCCTCAGTACTGGCTTGTGCACAAAGCCTCTCTGGCACTTCAAGATGTTGCAGGTGAAGTGCACTACTCCATCAAATGGTTGAGGGTACTGCAGGTTGAGAGCTACTCGCATTGTCACCTTAATGGTAACAGACAGATCAGATGTCCATTTGGAAGTATGAACACCAGGTCGCAACTTCCACATGAAATGTCTGCCCGACTCTAAGAACAAGAAGCTACTAGGGGCTCCTGGCCTTACTACCAGGAGCAAGGACGCAAGTAGGTTGGAGGCGCCTTGTCACTCCACAAGATTCACAGATGCCCTCTTCAGCCGCTGGGTGAAACGCTCAGTGCGCTCCAAATCTCTGGTGGAACCCTTGCTGAAGCCGTGGACAGAAAAGACTCATTCGTTGGACACTGCAGGCCTCCTGTTTGGATATTTTGGATCCTTTACACCTACCTCGAAGCTGCTAGAAGCCACATGGAGCTTGAAAATTGGTTGAGGGCTGTCTTTGACATGGATTCATCCGAGATGAGGTTCGAGGTTCAGTGAGCCCACCTTTTGTTTGGGCCAAGGGCCATAGGCCATTAATAGTTTGGGTTGAAACCACAGGTTTGTTCCCCGAAGTTGCCACGCAACTGAAGGGGCCCAGGGCCTGAACTAATTGCGATCCTTCCCTGTGTCGAGCAAAGTGCTTGCTCAGGTGGTCCACTACTCTTTCTGGGTCAGCATGTTGTGCCTTTGGCAGATAAGGCCGGAGCCTCCGTTCAAATACATTTGCATGGCACATTCAGCACCAAGCCGAGGCTCTCTTGACCCAGGATGTGAGTCAGTTCAGTCAGTCCGTTTTGTCACTCTCATCAGACTCTGATGTTTGTAGGAAATATATATATATATACACACAGAGTCCGAGAATGTCCGAGACATGTTCTGCGCGGAACTAGCTGCAGGCTACATGAGCATTGCATAGGGACCTGCGACATGGGCCAGGTGTTTCCTTCAGCAGCTGAGTCAGGCTGACGATGGCCCTGCGGTCTCCAAGGCGCAATGACAAACTCTGGTTGTTCTGGTGTTGCTCGTTGTAAGCAGCCTTGGGTGCACAAGATGATTGCATGTCTTGGCTCTGGGCCAACCCAACCCTCATTATGCTTTTTGTTCGAAGGATCCTTATAGAAGCAACAAGCCAATATTGCCGAGAGAAGCAACAAACCACTATCGCCTCGAAGGAACTCTTGTTTCGTTCTGCTGGGTTTCCAGGATTGGAGACACTTAGACTTGACAAACATACAAGAGCTTCCCTGCCTTGCCAGGTGTCCATGCTTTGCATTGCGATTCAGGCCAGGGTCCATTGCGTCGGCGTGAAACCTTCTCCGTTGACTCGTCGGCGTGTTGGTGTGAGGCGCTCACGGACGCCTACGACTCGTTTTTGCATCTATGCCTTGGAATTTCCTCACAGGAGACCCGGGGGGAACCAAGGAGACAGCATATGGGTTTGGTGAGCCGAAGCCACATGGGTTCGGTTTGGTGACCTGACTGGGCACGACGTGGCAAGGAACTGCTGCTGGCAGGATGTATGTGTAGAAATTTGGTTCAAATCAGTGTCTGTATGTTAGCATATGGATGCATTCACTCATTGTCCTAGTCCGTTGTATCTGACACAAATGCCCTGCGGCAGTACCTCTTCAACTCAATGTCCATGGTGGCACTCTTCAAGTTTCTGCTTTGCTCCCTTCTGGAGGCAAGGGCCTGCATTGGAGTAGTTGTGAGGACGATGACACATGCTTTGTTCTCCCAACTGCTGTTGGCTGACAATCAGAGTCTGGAACTTCTCTATGACTCCCCAAACCCAGCACTTGTAGTGAAGGGTTGCCAAGTGTATTTGTAGCGAAAGAAGTGAGTTGCTTGCAAGTGGTTATTAATGAACTAGGTTTGTCTTCCAAATGCACTCGGGCAGAGAAGTTGGACTAAAAGCTATATTGGAACAAGGTCGGGGAAACTGTCTTTCAAGTCAGGTTCTGCGCTCTTCTACAACTGCCCCCCAAACCAAAGAATCTAAACAACATGAAAAAATCAAGAGTCGGATTGAGCCAAAGCTTTTCTCACTTCCCAAACCAAGAGTTTGCTGGATCGAGCTCTACGGCAGCAGTTTCGAGCTGCGCAAGATTGCAGAAGAGATCCATGCTGACAGGCCAGATACTTGCTCATCATTCTCCGCCATCGCCGACACGAAGCCTTCTCTGAGGCCTTTGGTGATGAGTTCCCTCTTGTTGGGACAGGTGGAAACCAGTCCAAACAGGTGAAAAAAAATTCAAATACTGGTCAGCTGGTTTGACTGGTTTCCACCTGTTGCTTGTCAAAACAGGTGAAACAAACTTACAAAACAAGCCAACATGTCAGTCAGCTGCCAGCCATGATAAGTTAGGCAGCCTGAGAATCTGCTCAATCTGATCGTGTGGTGTGTACTTTCAATCCAGATCCCTGAATTCAGCCCGTTCCGAAAATATGCGGGACAAGTAGCGTTCAAGGTCCGTCGTGCTTGTCGGACCTTAGACTATTTCCGGCTATTAACATTCTTAAAGCTCAACAGGTGTTTCTTTTCAACCGACCAGCGCCGGAGCTGTGAGGGCTGGGAGTCTGTGCGTCGAGAAGTCTCTTGGTTGCCGGGATGCCCGGGACGGAGCAAGATTGATGCGCTCAATGGCTCAATGGACTCAAACTGGAACATGACCTGGCTCCTATTGCCGACGAGAAGATTCATAACACTGTTTCTTTTCACATGTTTTGACCCATTATTGACCTTACAAAGGTTTACACATGAACTGAGCAACATTTGGATACTAAGGTACACCCGGTTCTATGGTGCTTTGGTCATGGGAAGCCTGGTAGTTTACAACTGCCGCATCCTCAGATGGCCTCGGCAAAGACAGGACCTTCTCCTTGTTTCGAAGTAGTTCAGCTTTCCACATAGGTTTTTAGCAATTCTTTTTGGCATATTTCAAGGACACAGTCTGCTGACCACATGAGGCCTGTGTCGTTTGGAGGTCCTCGTGTCGCTTGTCCAAAATGAGGCCTGGCTTACCTGGACGTGGTGGTGCTGGTCTTGCAGGTGCACTGAGATCGCCTCGGATGGCGTGCCTGAAGTTGCCTTGAAGAAGAGCCAGTACTGTAAAGCCTTTTCTATCAGAGGTAGATAGATGGATTCCTCTTATCTGGTGTATCTCAGTCTCTTGAGAGGCATATTCATATGACTATAACTCTTTGAACGTCAACGTAGACTCTGACTCTAGACCAAGTGTTGACCAGCCTCGGATGGCTGCCAGCTCTACTGGGTGCCGCAGATCGCCTACGATGCTTGGCAAGGCTCCAGGACGGCTTAACTTTCATCATCCAGGGCTTGTGACGATGAGGCAAAAGGCACAAGAACTGCAAAAGGCCCGTTGGACATCCGTTGGGCTCTAAAAAGTGCAGGTCCCCCTTCTCACACAGATGACCCACACATCACACATGCATATACTGAGCAGGAATACACTGAGACCAACTTTTATCACCAGCATGTCAGCATCGAGGTGGGGACTCCGTCCGACGTCCAATTACAGATCAGTCGAAGGATCGATTTCGGCACAAGGACTCAAGCGGTCCTCTTTTTCAACCCCATTGGCTGATGAAGGTTCCCTGCTCTCGGGTCACCCAAACTTGTTCCCTGATTTGTTCATGAAGACATTTCATTTGCTCATATGTTCGCCCGCTTTAGTAGTCCTGGCGGGCACTGTCTATTGACTCTTGAAGTAGGAACGTTAAGAGTGGGCTGTCTGCTTTGCGCACTCTAGCAAGCATGTGTGGCATAGCTTCGTCATCAAGGTACGATGTTTCACATCGTCCTGTGGCGCCTCACAAGTGGTTTCGAAATCTGAAAACATACGACCTAGGGTTTTTTGCAGGTGTTCACATCCTTTGGACATAGTGAGACATCATTTCAATTGTCATACGGAGACCAAGTCCTGACAGGTTGATGCTTCCTCTCTACCTGTGGGGTTGTCATGGCCTCAAACACTCTGGCAGAGTAGCTCATGTGTCCTTGCTGTACCTGGCCCTGCAAATGGGGTGGTGCACCTGAGATTTCGGCAAGCCGGTTTCTCGTAACTCATTCCTCGTGGCTTTCCTCAGGACTCATGACTCATGACCTTTGTTGTAGCACTGTAGCACTAGCTATGGACCATATTCATTCAAAGTGGAGGCCAGACTGAACTCAAGAACTCATCAGTCCTGTTGGCATGCCCATAGAACCCTGTGCAACCCTGCGCGTCCGCACCGTGGGGTGCACCCGCAGGGGTGAACCCGCGTGCGCGTGGGTGAGGTCCAAAGACCATCTTCACGGGTGAGATTTACCCACGTCTTCCTGGGGTCCAAGCCTCAAATTCGAAAAGCTTGCTTCACAGGGTAGCATTGGAGGAGTCCATCAGAGAAGTGGTGCTGGGATAGCCGGACTGCAAGTGTACAGAGTTTCCTTTGCAGTTGACGTTTGTTTCATACCAGGCAGTGTTTTTCATGTCACCTTGAACTAATCCAACAACATCCAAGAGCTTGGTGATTTGGACAAGCAGCTCTTCCCCCGTGCTGTACACCAAGGGAATCGAATCCCAGAGGTGACATCGATCGTTTCTCGAAGATTCCCAGCCCTGAAACCTGCCCGCTGGAATACAGCAATTCAGCAATTTCCAGGCTCACAAAAGCTGGGAGAAGGTCCCGAGCACATTAACCTGTAACCGCGACTAGTATGTAAGCAAAGCTCCTCACATGAGGCGCCGAGTCTTCAGTGGTGCTTGGTACTCGTTGGATTGCAGGCCATACAGGCGCCAGATGTGTTGGTTGTGGATGTCAGAGATGCTATGTGCATACGCATTTGAGAAAAGCCTTAGGGGTTTGGCAGGAGTCCTTTCGTACGTAGACAAGCAGAAAAAGAGATGACAAGAGTCTCAGGGTCGAGTATCTTGATTCTTTCCGAGTGTCAAGGCCTGAACGTTGTCCAAAAGGGAGAACTTTGAGGAAACCAGCGCAGTGAGTCACTGGCAGGTCGGAGTGCTCCTGCTGCAAAAACGCCTTGGTGCTCGTTGGTTTATTCCTTGGGTGCAGCAGCCCAGTGGACCCAAAGTGTTCGGACCAAAGCATTCACCCAAACGGCGCGCGAGTTGCAATGCCGTGGCCAAGATTAGTTGGAATGCCGTGCAGCGTTGTCAATTCCGATTTGACAGTGCCAAGCTCGGAATTGGGGTTCTGATGGGCTGAGTCCGCTGTGCCTAGGTTTGCATGCCTTGGGCATACAACTATCACCGCTTTATGGCCCCTTGGCTGTATTTGGAGAAGCAATGCTCAGTCTCATCCTTTTCGCCCTCGAAGCATCCGCGTCCGTCCGCGTCCGATCCTTTTGGCTTCTCGGAGGGCAAAGCCGCTCCGTCCAGCTCCGCCCAGCTGAGCTCCTCGTGGGTTCGCCCAGTGCGATCCTCGACGTCGGAGCTGAGGAAATTGAAGCTGGCTCAGAATGTCGGATGCTGAGTCCACCGGCCAAAACTGTCACAGACTGTACACTGTTTCTAGTTGGGACCAACAATACATGCAGTGTATTTCCACGCACCAACGTGTTGCAGATTGTACTGCCTGCCACGGACTTCGGACAGTTTTCAAGGCGTGATTTGCATGGCCGACCTGAACCCGGAGGAGCCGAAACCATACGAGCCTAGATGAACACAGTCGTATTCAGAAACTGTGCGGTATTCAGAAACTAGTCTTCAGAAAGTTTTGTTTCCGAATACAACCGTTTCGTTTCCGAATACAACCGTGACCGAAACTATACTATTTGTCATGCTGTACTTGGATTTGTCAGATTGTGGTCAGGTGTGATTGTTTGAGTTGGGGGGAACAGGTGCGTGTGTATGACAAAAAGGATCCACTCTCCAGCCTCAAGGCAGCTAGACAGGTGAGTAGTTCATGTGTTTCTGCTCCTTGTGGCATTTCGCAGAAGCTGGGGCACTGGGTCGTTGAAGAACTTCCCGACTCACATCCCGTGCAAGGACGGCTTGCGAGTGGTGACGCCCTGTAGCCACAGTTTTCACCAGGCCAGGGGCTTCCTGCAACTGTGAAGCTTTCATGAGTGTAACTGGGGGTGCCTCTTGGTATAGAGACCCCCTGCTAAACGGACATATATATATATAATATATTATATATATATAATATATATCACGAAAGGTAGCTTGAGCTACCTGAGTTCTCCTTGCTTTAGCAAAAATGTATTACAATCAGGAGTTGGGATTGTGCATTGAGTTTGGTCCTGTAAGAGTTGATTCTGTTCGTCGGGGGGGGGGGGCCCCCCTTGGATCAAATCCCCCCTGCGCCGGTTCACGCCGTCATGGACTTTTACCAGGGTTGCTTGTGATTGCCTGCTACCTTTCGTTCACCCCCTCCTCTCTCAAGTATAATATTATAGCCTAGGATCCATCGCAAGGTCAAGGTTGGTCACCAGGTCTCCACACCTGATGTCAAAGAGCGTGTTGAGAGGAAAGGGTTGGTTTTGTGCTTCCTGATGCGCATGCTGTTTGGTCGATCTCACTTCAGCCAATGGGATTCCAAGTGTGCAGAACATGGAACACAGGGAACACAGGAAGACCCATGAGTTCTGCTTCGTCATGGCTCCTGCCCACTCCCTTCATCAGGCCTGCTTGGAGCAGTGGATGGACGTAAAAATGGAGTCCGCGTCCCAAAAGTTCAAGAAGGTTCAAGAGCATTGGAGCCTGATTTCAGATGCCGAATCCTTTCACTCCTTCAGTTGCTGGGTGAAAAGAAAAACATCACCATTTTGGAGACCTTTTTGGATACCAAAAATCATGCTCATCATTTTTTGGGGCGCCTTCCGCCCTTTCCTCAGCTTCCAGGGGTCCAGGACTGGACCGGCCGACGGAAGACGGACCGCCGATTTCCCCCCTGAGGTGCCCGACCTGCCGGGCAGCGTTGCCGCCTCTGCAATGAGGGCCACTTGTCTCACCGAAGCAAAGTCTAGACATTGCTTTTGGGCCAGGGATGAGCAATGGAGCAGGGACGCAATTTTCCGCGGGTCAGCCACTTGAGGTTGAACTCAAGTGAAGATTTCTGATGTAGCCCTGCAATACTTGTAGCAGAAGTGCTTTCCAATCCTGTTTGATCACAAGGCAGATCGAAGCACGCCGGAAAGGGCCAGAGTCAGACTGATAATTCAGTTCGCGTGTGCTTCGGGACATTTGATGGACAGCTCCTCGTGATTCGCGTGTTTCCGAAATTCTTGCAGCATGTTTTGACATGTGAAGAGCCTCCTTTGCCTCCCTAAGTCGGCAGATGGCCCTCGCAGTTGGACGCCACCAGTCCGTCGAGAAAGGGCGCAAGGTGAAAAAGCCGAAGCCTTTCGTCGATGGTTCATGGGTCCCACGGGGCGGATTCGCCTTCCCCACGAACCTTCGCTTCGATCGCGGAAAAAACAGAGGTCTTCCGTCTTGGTTTATTTGGACAGTTGGGTGCGGATTTTCCGGAGGGCTTACTGTAATTAGGGCACTGTAGGCCTTTCGTTGGCATGTGGATCTGAGCACTTGTTCCACATTTGCTCCACAAGATCAAGTAAGAGCATTTGAAGAGATCAGTCAGTGATCAGAGCAATGAACACACATTAGATGTGACATGGGTTTCGAGGGTGGTCACTCCGCTTCTTCCATCGGCCTTCTCGAGCCCAACAGGCGCGCTTCTGGCTGGAGCGCTTGCTCCGTGAGCCGTGGGCTGCCCAAGTCGTCCCACCCGAGTGCCAATGCGGTTATAGACTGGCCTTGTGACCTGAAAGTAGATAGAAAACAGATGAAACACGTATAGAAAAGTGAATTCACTCACAACACTTTGGAACACGTCTAGCACTTTATATCCATTTTGAGGCCACAAAAACACACCTCAGGATATTGCAGATTTACTTCCGGTGGAAGATACAGATCAGCAATGATTACTCTTGTGTCTTCCACACCTACAATGTTATGTGATGTTATGTGTGTACATATATATATATACACACACATCTAGATGCTCTATTGCAAGTCTCTTGGCCTTTTAGATTCTGGAATTGTTTGTGGACAGTATATAGGATAATTCTGACTGCCAAAAAGCCTTGTTTATTCATTCATTTATTTTTGTGATCTCACAGTAAGCAGCCTATCCTGTATTGCCTGTGCTCGTCACATGGAAGCTGTGCCTGAGCTGTCGGATCCTTCTTTGACTGTGTCTCTGTCCAGTCAGCAAGAAGGGTCAGCGTTGCACGACCCAGCTCGTGCAGGGCCTGTCAGGATGCAGGCAGGTCAGTTTTTAGTTTTGATTCCTAGGCCGCCTCCGTCTAGATGCAATCAGCCACGTCTTGGATACCCTTTGCTTCAGAAAGCCGTTGGAAATCATGGTGCATCTCTTGATCAGCAGGTGGCTTGGCCACTATGGCTATTTCCTGAACATCACCAAGGAAAAGGATGGAGCATTGAAGCTTCATCACATTTCGCTTGCTTCTGATTTTGTGCCTCATATTTTGATTTCTTGGGCAACAGGATGAGCAGCTGCCTAGTTAGGCATCAAACCCGCGGTGGCATCGAAGAAACAATTCCAGATGTTCTCTTTCAAAGCACAGCCCTTGCCACCGAGCATAAGAGCGATTCCGAGCTTGAATTCCTCTTGTATACGTGTCCCATGTTCGGTCAGGTTAGAGACACCTCAAAGGCTGGAGAAAGGCAGGAGTGATGTCACAGGTTGCTTGTGGGTCTTGTCGACGTAGCCCAGGACTGCTTGCAAAACTGAACACACCGTGCCCGAAAGCTGAAGATCGACGTCCATACGAAACGTTAGCTTTGTTATTTACCAACTGTATCCAAGGCATTAAAATAACTCGGATTAATTTGTTCAGTGGTCTGTGTTATTTTACTACTCTATAATTGCTGCATTTGTTCCCTTGTGAACGTTTTGTGAAATATGGAGATTGAGTCCATTTCGGAGTATATAGACCGATCATCTAGACTAGTAGCCTGCATTCAGAGTATTCTTCCATTTGAACACCACCAACTCATTTGTTTCATTTTGTTTCCATTTGACCTCTCTAGTCATGCAATCATTCTTGATCCCTCGCCGGCCGTCCAGGGGCAGGCCCCTCACGAGCAGGCCGTTTGTTGGGGTGGAGACGCAGTTTTTCTACAGCTTCGTTTCACGCGATTCGGAAGGCTTTCTAAGAGGAGGTGAAACGGAGGTTTCACCAGGATCTGAGCTTGTCTGGCGTGGTGGCGGTGCGTGGTCAAAAGTGAAAGGAGGTGTAGCGACTCCACACAACTCTCCTGTTTCTGTGTGGGGATGCAAGGTATCCCAGGAAGTTCCGTAGGTGCCGTAGCTTTACGTTGCGGTCTGGAAAGCTTGTTGAAAGCTTCGGGCTTCATGCACGAAAACTTTCGGGTGAACCAAAGACAGATATTTTACAAGAAGGACTCTGCTTGAAGACCAAGTGCAGGATCAAGGATATCAAGGTAGCTCTGCTGTCACGTCGCACACGCGACTGATACTCTGATACATCCAACGAAACAGCTGCAGCAGAAGCTGTGGGTTGACCGGCGCGGTGTGTCCAAGACGACAGACACTGCGGATGAACGTGTCCAGCACGAGTCCGGCATCGATCATCCCGGGAGGAGGGATGAAGGAGGACCATCCGAATTGGAATGAAGGCCATGAGTGTTCCCAAACAAATGTGGACCACACGCACATGCATTTCAGTTACCACCACTTGCATCATCGCGGGGTCCAAGCTGCACAAAAGAACTGTCCGCCGGCGTCAAGAGGGTCCAATTTCTATCAGAATCCTCCCCAAGATCTCTTCATTTTGGGGCAAGGCAAGCTGTTCTTGTTCGTTTCAACCAAAATGACACAACAGTCATTCCATGAAATGAATGACACCATATAGTAACCAGTATGTAATTGATTTAATAATTGACTCAACTGAGCACGTCTTCTCTTCTCCTCGAACCTCCTAGAGCCACTAAGGCTGAGTGACGTGGAGCTCAGCAAGCGCCGGCGGCGGCGGCGTTGGGTCCGGGAGACCTGGAGGTGTCCGTCCGTCCGGCAGAAACGGCGGTAGGGCGTTTTTCAAAAAGAACCACCGATCGCTTGGGTTTGTTTGTTTGTTTTTTTTTTTTCACGGCAGATCGGTCAGATGGTCTTGAACATCTGGAATTTCTCCCAGCTGGCGCAGTACAGATGATTGAAGTACTGTTTGCCATTTGCGAATGAGGTTTGGGCGAAGCGAGAGATGGTGGGGACTCCAGTGCGAAGGGAAGAGAGAAAGCTTCTCAGACTGCCGTGCCCCTGTGTCTTGGTCTATCTACTCATGACACATCAGCCTTGATAAACACTGTCAATTTTGGGTTGACGCCAGGCAACTCACCAACCCAACGTCTTGGGTGCCTCATCAAAATCTCTTGCCACTTCCGAGATAGCCCCGGCAAACAATGGCTGGGGATTAGCTTTTATGAACAAAGCGACTTCTTCCATACTTGGAATGGTTTCCAAGTATGGGGGCTTCAACAATGGCTGTGGAAAAAGCAACAATGAAATACGGACAAGCATTTGTCCGCAGTATGAGAAGTCCAATGGACAAACCACGACATATGGTTCGCAAGCAACTGTACGGACAAGCAACTCAATGGTTTGCAGGACTTTGATTTGCTGAGCAGCGCACGAACTCACAACTTCAATGGAAGTTTGCACCGGTCGCAGAAAACGACTGAGGCTCGCTCAGCGGGCTTTTTCAGTGAAGAAGAGATGAAGGAACGAGACCCACAGCCCCTTGGATTTCAAATGATTTCAACGACACACACACACACAACTATAGCCCGTTTTTCTTTTTCAAGTTTTTTGGCCCAGGCTAATTAGCTGTGACCCATCATTGAATCAGGAGTTGAGTGTGGATTGCAACGGACCAGAGACGAGTTATTCAAGACCCACAGTAGCTCATGTAGTAGCTCATGTAGTAGTAGTAGTAGTAGTAGTAGTAGTAGTAGTAGTCGTAGTAGTCGTAGTCGTAGTCGTAGTCGTAGTCGTAGTGGTAGTGGTAGTGGTAGTGGTAGTGGTAGTGGTAGTGGTAGTAGGAGGAGGAGCAGCAGCAGCAGGAGGAGGAGGAGCAGGTGCAGGAGCAGGAGCACCAGCAGCAGAGCAGTAGCAGTAGGCAGTCGCGAGAAAGCAGCTCAAGCCCACTTCCCGCCGCTGTGAGGCTTTACCATCGGCTGGTGGGACAATACATCGATACGACCGCCTGGATGCCGAATGGACGAGAAGTGGTGACGAAAATCCGAACTTTGTAGCTCAAAATTTTGGGACCTTTGCATCAAAGGGGGGACACTGTATACTTTATGTGATCGATACCTTGGGTCTGACAAGGACTGAAAGGTCAACATAGCCGTGACTTGCTGGATATATAGCTTGCAACAAGAGAGACCCTGCTTCTCTTAGCTCTTGGTGTGAAGTATTTATTCCTTAGATTAGATACAATGGGATAGCTAGATATCAGAGACTCAGTTGGGTTCCTTGGACGATGAACTGAATAAATGTTTGCCGCTTTGGACGCTCCATTCGTTCCCTGTTCCGGTGGCGCCACGGGCCCAATAGGTGAAGCTCTCAGATCCCATGCCGCTGCCCCAGGGAATTTGAGGCGTCATTGGACCCACCTTCCAAAGAGGTTCTGCTGAGGGTTCTACTGAGAAGATGAATAACAAGACATGACTTGACTGGAGAAAAGACTTTTTGGATGTGACATGAAAGCTCACCCCGACTTACGGAGAAGGGGATCTTTCTGTGAGATTCGGACAACGAGTTGTGCCATGATGTCTTTCCAAGGCAAGGCAGCCTTAGCACCTACCTCATGCAACAGCTGGAGAAAGAGTGCGAGGCCCGCACGAGGCTCTTGATTTGCATACGCCTCCTAATTTGCTTTGAGGCTGATATTCCGTCCTAGCAAGCCACCGAGGTCTAGTTATATATATGAACCCACGTCCCCGGGTGTTAAGATGTTGGTTCCGTATGTTGGAACCGTAGTGTTTGGGCTTAAGCTCGTATGGATCGGTGCTCGTCGTGCCATCTCTACGACAAGCCCCGTGAGGATTCGTTGTGCCGAGGTTGCCGTTCCGTCCGGAGGATTCGTGATTTCTTCTGCGGCGGCTTTCTCCTGAGGAATCAGGAGGCGAGGGCGGTAGCAGCCCTTAGAACTTGTGTCGGAGAGCTCACAGATTTGGCTGAGATCGCCGCCCCCTTGCTGGAGAAGGGGAAGACCGAAGCAAGTCCGCCTGAAGAGGGAGCGAAAGGAGCATCCGGGACGCCATCGGCTCCTGACATTGAGCAAGCGGCATCAGGTGGAGGAACTGCAACCGAGGCACCGACCATCAAGACAGAGGTAGTCGACAAGGAGGAGAACGCCAACGAGGTACCAGGTGTTAGCGAGGTAGTTGAGAAGGAAGAGGATCCATCAGAGAAGAAGGCAGGAAAAGAAGAAGAAGAGAAAGAAGAAGCACCCCGACCAAAGGCCTTCACAGAGAAGGGTTGAGAAGAAGGAGAAAAAGGCCAGGGAGCGAGAGGCACAGATCGCCGAGGACAAAAAAGAAAGCCTACCTGCATCTGAGGAGGCTATAGCGGCTCGGGTTTTAGACCGGCTTGCGATCACTGCCCCATCGGCAGTTGGGCTAGTTCCTGTTCCAAGAGGAAGTGTCGCCCGTCATTACGAACATCTACCACCGCCTCCTCCGGCGCCCAAGCGGCCCAGGTCACCCGACCATCCGCCTGGCAGGAGAGACGAGCGTAGCAGGTACCCAGACAAGCGTGGACGGCAAGCACACAATACAAGGAGCAGACCGTCAGGTCAGAAGAAGCGTGGATCGAAGGGCGCCAAGCATCGTGAACGAGGAAGGACGTGGCCTTTCCGCGCCCCCTACTGAGCACGATGGCGCCAAAAGCACGACCGGCAGCAAAAGGCAAGGCCAAGGCCAAAGCCGTGGTGGTGCGACCGATGAGAGAGGACAGAGGACGAGTGGGTGCTTTGAGGAGACCGGCGGGAGCTCCCCCAGGCGGGGGGGCTCCTGGGGCGTTGGCTCGCTGGTCAGCGGGCGAGGAGGTCAGGGTGTCAGAGATCCCAATCGACCACGTTGGGGTTGGGACGATGGTCGAGGTGACCGATGGAAGCTACTTCGGGTCACCGTGCAAGCTCAAGTTGACAGGCACCATGAACGAGGAGTTGCTCAAGCACCAGACTGGAAACCCCTCGCAGTTGGTGAGGGCGCACCGCTGCCCGCCCGATTGCGCGGGAGATCGCATGGCTGCGGACCTCCTGCGCGCCTACAAGATGAGGAAGCTGGGCCTGGCCCACCCGGAGGAGGGGTGGGCCAGGAATCTTGTGGTGGTGGACGCCGACGACGAGCTGGGAGCCCTCAGGTCTCGGGGCGAAGCTCTCGCTCCTGTCGACCCCGGGAGCGAGAGAGATGTCGAGAAGAAGGACGAGAAGGTCAAAAAGAAAGAAAGGAGTTCGAGCAGGAAAAGGAAGAAAGACAGAGACAAGAAGAAGCACAAGAAGTCAAAGAAAAGAAAGAAGGGCTCCGGGGCAAGTGTCAGTTCGGAGGGGCGTGGCCGCAAGAAGACAAAGGAAGAGGAAGACAAGAAGAGACGGAGATCATCGACCTCGAGCAGCCGGTCCCTTCAGCTGAGTGGCAAGCATCCTCGAGCAGCATCAACCAAGACGTACGATTCCCTCTACTCAGGTACCGGCTTGGACAAGAAAGAGAGGATCAGAAGACGCGTTCTGAAGAAGGCCAAGCGCGCTGCTCGGAAAAAGGCCAAGGAGAGATCATCAGACGGGAGCGACAGCTCCTCGGACCACAGTGGGACAGACTTGGAAGCAGAGGCCGAGGACACGCTATTCGACGGGGAGACCAAGGTGCAGAGGATAGCGCAACGGTGCCCAGGGGCACTGGCGTGTCAGGCATTGACTATGATGCGTTCCAACCTCCTGCAAGAAGCGGGAGCCGACCGCGAGGGGGACTCCTTGGAGCCCATAGCGCTCATGTACATGAGGCAACACCTCTTCAAGAAGGCCAATGGGCCGGCTCTTCGGGAAATCCTCACCCTTTCAATAGCAGTGGACCAATTACTCAATGCTCGGCCAGCACGAGCGCTGGATACGCTGTTGCAGAGACTGAAAGCGGTGGAAGCTGGCCTGAACGGTGCCCACTGGTCGGTGGCTCAGAAGCTAGAGGTGGGGCCCACCGAAAACTTGACGCTCACGGGCCAAGAGGAGCTGAGCCCAGCTCAAAAAGAAGCTTATTCGGATGCACGGACGAAGATGCTGGCAGGCCTTCCCGAGGGCCGATCAAAGGGTTTCTCAAAAGGAGGCTCAAAGAACAAAGACGAAGGCAAGCGAGACAGAGATCGTGGACAAGGGAAAGGCGGCGGAAAAGACATTGCAAGGCAGCCCACAAGGACGAGCAGGCCAGCAAGTAGCGGCTCCTGGTTGCGGGAGTTCTGAGATTGAGTATGAGGCGACGTTGAATTTTTGGTCGGCTGGCGGTGCGAGGGATCGGCCGGGAGAGGCTGAGTTCGCACTAGACGGCCAAGTTGAGCAGCTGACAAATCCCCCACAGGCTGTTGTAGATCAGCCAGTGGATGAGGCCTCTTTCATAGAGGCCCATGGATGCAGCACTTTCCCGCCAATGCCCCCGCCATTTGTTTGCGAAGCGGGTACGGCGAAGGCATCGGACCTCGTGAAGAGCGATGCAAAAAAGGAGCGCATGGGGAGTGAGTTCGTGGGTCGATCGATTGGCGAACTGGGGGCTGGGTGGTTCAGAGGTTCTTGGAGGTGGTCCCACTTCGCAGCATGTTCACGGGCAAAGGTGGCGCTAGAGATATTTCCCCTTTGCCTACCTCCTTTGACTTCTTGGGGAGCCTCTGGCCTTCTAGATGCCGAGAACAGATCGACTGGATGGTGTGCATGACTACTGCGCTGAATTCATTTTGGGGTGAGGAACTTTTTGGAAAGGACGAAGCTTCTGAGATTCAAATCAAGGTGCTTAATATTTTGGTAGGTGAAGTTGAGAGGTTCTGCAATCTGGGCTTGGAAACAGTAGGCATTGACTGGGGGTCTTTCTTTGCTGTCAAGAGCATTGATTATAAAGGGGATGAGGTGAAGGTGGCTCGATGGATCAGTTGGGACAACATCGAACCAGCTCTTCCAAAGGAGATCGGAGCAGTGCCTCTGGAAGAGGTGTGCTCTTTGCATTGCAAAACGTATGTGACCTCTTTTGATCGTTACCTGAAGCCAAAGCATCTTTGGGGAAAGATTACACGGCCTAGGGTCATGGTGGATGATCAGGACTGGGGCAGGATGCGCCGAGGGTTCAGTAGCACCTGGTATCCTTGCCCTGAGGTCGGAGTACGAGCGTTGGGACGTCCCCAGGAATGCCAAGAAGTCAGTGGAGCGATCAACACGCTGTGAGCTCCAGGGCGCAACGGTTGATGGTGTGCAAGGGCTCGCCTATCCCAAGGAGAGCAAGCTGAGCAAATACGTGAGCATGGGGATGAAGCTAGTGGAACAACGCTATGTCACCCAACGGCAGATGCAAGTGGTATGCGGTGGCCTGGTCTACTTCTCCATGTTCAGGCGGCCATTGCTAGGCTTGCTGAATGGTGTGTGGCGATTCATTGAATCCTTTTGTGAGAAACAGCAGAAGTATCTGGCCTTGCCCAAGGAGTGTCGGTTCGAGATCCTACGGTTCATTTGCCTTGCCCCTAGTCCGGATGAACTTTCGGTGTGATGTTGACCCCATGGTTACCTGCTCGGATGCATCACTCTCCGGGGGCGGAGTGTGTCGGTCAGTACAACTCACCTCTGTTGGCAACATGGTTCTACAAGGTGGTCTTCGAGGCCAACGCCCCCGCCCAGCGGAACAGTTCCAGGTGGTTGTCATAGGGTTATTTGACGGGATCGGCGCTCTCCGAGTGGCCATGGACCTTCAGGGGGTCTCGGTTGTGGGTTATGTGTCCGTTGAGAAGGAAGCACATGCCCGCCGTGTCATCGAATCTCACTACCTGGGAGCCCTGCGCTACCATGACGTGGCCACTATCACTGCAGACGTGGTCGAGGCTTGGTCACTGAAATTCGCGCAGGCTGACTTAGTGGTGGTGGGCGCTGGCCCACCGTGCCAAGGAGTTTCGGGACTGAACTCCGACCGCAAGGGGGCGCTTCGTGATGCTAGGTCTTCACTCTTCGTCCACGTGACCCGGATCGCAACGTTAGCCCGTCAAAGCTTCCGTTGGTGTCAGGTCCACACCTTGATGGAGTCGGTAAGTTCCATGGATGCCATCGACAGGGATATCATGAGCGATGACTTCGGAGGGAGGCCGGTGCACATCGACGCTGGGCGGATGACATGGTGTCATAGGCCAAGGCTTTACTGGACGACGTGGGAGCTTCAAGAAGGAGAAGGCGCTACCCGCGTTCACGGCAGTCCGAGAGGAAGAAGGAAGGGTATCTTGACGCCCGACTCACACTGATTGGTAACTCTTGGAGTGTGCCGGTAGTGGGGTGGCTCTTGAGCCAACTGCTAGCGTTGCTGGGAGTATCCGAGAGCCTTAGCCCCCAACAGGTTGTGGATCTATGTCGCCCAGGGGGGTCTGATTCCCTCCAGGGGCGGTTGGTGCGCCTTCCACTTCGTCGTGCTGGTCAGGGTTCCGGTTCACAGTATGACCTTGCGTTCAAGCTGTGCAACTTAGTCAGTATGAAGGGAGAGGACATTCTTCTTTCGACGCCCAGTTCTCAGCTGGTGAAGTACCACCGCCTCCGCGCCTTTGTCCCGGCCAAGCTGTGGAAGTGGAGTGTGGTGTCCGGCTGGAAATGGCGCCGGGGTAAGGAACACATCAATAGCCTGGAGCTTCGTGCAATTCTCAACGCCGTGAAGTGGCGTATTCAACATTGTGGTCAACTGGGAAGGCGCCTGCTGCATTTGACTGACTCCCTAGTGTGCCTGCATGCTCTGACCCGAGGACGCACCAGTTCTCGGCGACTCCGGAGCACCATCCGTATAAACGCTCTTGTTCTCTGTTCTGGCTCTCAGTTCGTTTGGTCGTACGTGTCGACGGATACCAACCCTGCCGACAAACCTAGTCGGTGGGGAAAGCAGCTGAAGACGAAGTATAGACATGCCTAAGCGAATCTTGGAGGGCGGAACAGAGCGAGAGCGAGCAAAGATGCGGCAGAAGTTGGGGAGTTTAAAACAGTTGACAGTGCAGCCGGGTACTCGAAAAAGATACGACCTCGCGGTGGATGCGTTTCTCAGTTTCCTCAAGACGGAGCACCTTACCTTGCCCAAGGAGAAGAAGAAGTTGGACCCGCTGGTCTGCGACTACTTGGAGCATCTCTGGTTTAGTGGCAAAGGACGCGGCCTCGCATGTGACACCCTAGCAGGGTTGCAGGACATGCGACCGGGGTTGTGAAGCCATCTCCCTGCGGCCTGGCGGTTACTCCGCACGTGGCAGCACAATGAGATCCCCAGTCGCGCTCCGCCCCTGCCGGAGCATGTGGTCCAAGCCATGGCCGGATGGGCCATCTTTAAAGGCTGGCACTCATTTGCTCTGTCACTACTCGTGGGGTACTACTCCATGTTGAGGACAGGTGAAATCCTGGGGCTGCGAGCGAAGCACCTTGAGTGCGCAACATCCTCCCTCCAGGCTGTCATAAGCCTAGGCTACACCAAAGGAGGCAAGCGACAAGGAGCCGCAGAAAGCGTAGTGCTGGGTTTAGAGCCCATTGTCTTTCTTGTCAAAGCCTGGAAAAAGACAGTCGCTGAAGGCACTAGCCTCATCCCCGCCAAAGTGGCGCCAATTGTTTAACCAGGCCTTGGAAGCACTCGGAATCTCAGATTTTAAGTTCCGCCCCTACTCGCTCCGGCGGGGAGGGGCGACGTTTTTCTTTGCCAAGCACCAAAACCTGGACAGGATCCTGTTGCAGGGTCGCTGGCACACCCAGAAGAGTGCCAGGATCTACATTAACGAGGGGTTGTCTGTGCTGTCTGAGATGAAAATTCCCCCTCAGGACTCTAAGCTGAAGCCTTTCCTCACTGTATATAAGAGTTTCTTACTCCGTCCGATCTTCCACTTGAGCCTCCTGTCGGAAGGGCAGGGGGGCCGTGGAAGGAAGTCGAAACCGACTCGCAAGAGGAGAAAATGAAGTTGAATGAAGTTGGAGTTTGAATTTTTTCTTAACAACCTGTCAGGGCAGTACGACTACTGGAGGCTAGGAGGTCTGGCTCGCTGAAGGTAGCGTACTCGAGGGATTCCACTCACCCCGGGTGTGGCCGGGTGAGCTGGATCGCCTTCCCCCAAGGAGGGAACATAAGGGGGTCTGACGTGGTTGTTTCATGGTGTTTTCGATTGTTTGATGTTTGACAAATAGCTGCGAAGTGGTCCAAAAAGGAGGAACTGGAACATCTTTATATATATAAGTTATATAGTATGTATTTCGTAAATCGCTCGTCTTGGAGAAATCCAAGTGGAAGACTTCGACAAGCAGGGCAACAAGAACTTTCTCCCCAATCACCTCGTTTGAGGCAGAGGAACTTCAACTCAGCTGCGCCGCTGTGGAACGAGGCCGTTTGACACCGCGCCCATGAAAACACAGTGCGAAGTCACGGTTGGCAGTGTCGTCTGAAGGGGTTCCTGGGATTCCCTCATTCATGATAGGCACGCTATTAGGTTGGAGGCCATCATCAGAGTAAACATGAACTTGTTCGTCCATTGAAGACCTTCGGTTCGAGTTTATCTCAGCATGGCTCTCGAACGAGCCCGGGACATGGAGCGCAGCGATGTCTTCTCGCGAGCCCAAAAGTGGACGTCATCGCAGTCCAGATGATGACCGCAAACGAAGACGTGAGAAGAAGGAGAAGGAGAAGGACCGAGAGAAGGACCGTGGGGACCGCGGCCGTCGAGACAAGGACCGGGGCGATCGTGATCGCGGCGATCGGGATCGAGGCGATCGGGATCGAGGCGATCGGGACCGAGGCGATCGCGACCGAGGTGACCGGGAGGAGCGACGACTGAGGAGGTCGGACAGAAGTCGAAGTCGAAGTCCACCAGCTCCATCACCTCCGAAGGTCGTGAAATCCACGAACTGGAAGGAGGAACAAAATGAGGGTGAAGATCTTCGAGACCACTCAGATGATGAGGAGACAGCAGCCCGGAAGCTGGAAGAAAGCCGAAAGCGCCGAGCGGCCATGATCACACAGGCGAAGGAAGAGAAGGAAAAGAAAGAACAAGAGGAGAAAGACAAGGACATTTCCGGTGAAAACGAAAAGGCCAAAGAGGAGCCTTCCGCCAATGATGTCAGTGAAATGAAGATTGAAAAAGACGAGAAAGGAGAAAACGGAGAGGAAGATGAGACTCAAGAGAAAGAACCAGAGGTGAAAGATGGTGGTGGCGACATGTTTGACCTGAACTTGGACGCCAAGGAGCTCAAGGCAGGCCAAAAACGGACACAAAACATTGCTACCACTGGTGCATCAACCGAAGATTGGGATGATGAAGAGGGCTACTACATTGCACAAGTGGGTGAGCTGTTGGAGAGTCGCTACCTGGTTCAAGATACGGTCAGTGGGAGAGGTGTGTTCTCCAATGTGGTGAAAGCCAAAGACACCAAGACCGAGGGCGAACCTTTAGTGGCTTTGAAGATCATTCGCTCCAATGACATGATGAAGAAGGCAGCCGAGAAGGAGATGGAGATCCTCCAGATGCTGAACAATGCGGACAAGGCCAACAAGAGGCACATCGTCCGTCTCATCGAAACCTTCTATTATCGGAAGCACATCTTCATGGTCTTTGAGTGCATGGCAGAAGACCTTCGTGGAGCTCTCAAGAAGTACACCAAGAACAGGGGTATGTCAATCATGGCGGTGAAAGGATACACAAAGCAGCTGTTGATCGGGGTTCGACACATGCACAAGTTCAACATCATCCATGCTGACTTGAAGCCTGACAATATTCTCATCAGTCAAGACAACAGCATCGTGAAGCTGTGTGATTTTGGCACGGCCGTTGAGCAGAAAGACATCGGTGTCTCCCCCTATTTGATGAGCCGCTTCTATCGACCTGCCGAGGTCATTCTGGGCTGTGAGTATGGTGTGCCCGTGGATGTTTGGGCTCTGGCTTGCACCCTCTACGAGATCTTCACCGGCAAGACCTTGCTCCAGGGGAAGACCAACAATGACATGCTCAAGCGGATCATGGACCTGAAGGGCAAAATCCCCAAGAATGTCATCAAGAAGGGTGCAGTGTGGAAGAATCACTTTGATGAGAACCTAGATTTCAAGTTCATTGACAAGGATTCCATGACGGGTGAAGAGATCACTCGAATCATTACCGACAACAACTGCAAGAGAGAGCTCAAAGAGTTTCTGCTGGACCGTGTGGGTCCAGAAAAGCAGAAATCTCAAGAGCGAGAAGATCAACAGTATCCGGGTTGTGGTCTAAGAGAGCATTTTGTATATTTTTCCTATTTTGAGAATGTTGCCATCCCAAGCGACTGTTTTAAAACTTGTTTCAAACGATTGTCAAACGATCATAAATCATTCAAACCAGGTATGTGAAGAAGACGGTTCACTTTGCAGACTTGTTGGACAAGATGCTGGCGCTAGACCCTGAGAAGCGCTTGACGGCAGAGGATGCCCTCAAACATCATTTCGTGGAGGATCCGAAGGCCCAGAAGGCCGCAGCGGGCGCCGCAGCGGGCAAGCGTGCCTGAGGACAGGTCTCGTTTACCTTGCGAACAATGACATTCCATAAGTGGCGGGAAAAAGTGCAAGCAGAGCGCCGGAACCCGGGTTTTTGACGGTCGTTGAAAGACCAGTGGCTGAGGTGTGAGGATCCAAGCAAACCCGATGCCCAGACAGATGCTGAGTTACTCAGTGCGAGGCGATGCATCGATGCCAGCACCCGCCAAGAGGCATGCCGGATCCTGCTTGGCGTGGTATTTTGAAGACAGCTAGATGTGCTAGGCTATTGCGGCTCAATGCCTTTGCCCACCCAGCTTGTGACATCTGAGCTTGTGTGAAAGGGGCTGTTTAGGGTGAGCACTGAGCTGTTGGCGGCAACGGTTTCAGCCGGTCAGGCAGAAAGTTCACGTGGCGTCCTCAGCTTGGGAATGCTGAAGTCACGTCTAAGCCGCCCGTATCACCCAAGACCACCCACCCAGCAACTGAAGTGCACCTATGATTCCAGACTCCAGAAAGCATTAAAAAGCCCTAGCCGCAGAGGTCCAGCCTAACTACAGACCAATCTCTTTGACTTCTTCTTCTTCTTCTTCTCATACACACAAGACGAGCAACAGTGCATGGAAGCAGTTTCTTAAGACCTGTTTCTTTCTTTCGTAGGTCATGCTTTTTTTGTTTGGTCAAACGCCAAACGCCTAGCCGCGCAACAGCACTTTTGGACCGCTCTTTGCCCGCAACATCCGCGTTTGCTGCCCTTCGCTCAGGACGGAGGTGAAGAGTTCACCAATGAGGACGGCTGTGGGTCACCCCCACAGGACCATTGTTATTTTTCAACACGTGTAAATCAAGTACGAATGCCGGTGCAGTAGTCTTTCGACTGCAAAGCTTCCAAGCAGGACATGCATTCTCATACAGATGGTTTCAAGCTAGTTCTCGTTGTGGCGCATGAGCACTCTGGAGTCGGAGGTGCATTATTTTGGAGCAAGGCACGAAGGTCCCAATTCACATCTGACCCTTGTTTCAACGGTTTAAGATGTAGGTAGGTGATTCCTTTTTTGTAGACTTGATGCCTTCACTTGCGTTACTTCCCTCCATGCTGCTGGGATCTCGTTTGGCTCCTCGTCAGGACTACTACGACGTCAGCGACACCGAGGCTGGCAGCGATGACTTCGCAGTGAGGCTGGCAGCGAACGGGGCAGACTGGGCAGCGCAGGACAGATTGTCAGAACTTACATGGACCGCTGCCCTTCTTTCTTGGAACTCCGACACTGGACTTTGTCTATTCCTGAACACAATGATGCGATTTCCCTCCTTGGTGTGACTTCTCCCCAGACGGCACAATGCACGGGAAGGGGGGCAAAGTCTCAGAGGCAAACACTCTTCGCAACATAGGTACAAACCAACACAGCACAAACAACTCATTGCCTCAATGGACTTTGGGGCTGGCTCATTTGCTCCAAGCTCTTTCTTCAACAGCGCTTTGCCCTTTATGGGCACAACCTGACAAGGGTGGTTCCACGGTTGGTGCGGGCACAACACGAAAAGACAGCATTATTTGTTCGTGATAGGCTGTGACAGCTTTTGGGAGCAATTCAACAGTAGCAGGACGGTGATGTCACGGCCTCTTTGCATCTCCTCGATCATACTGTAACTTGGAGGATCGGTCCGTTCAAAGGAAACATGTGCAAAATTGAAACTGGTTTGGGAATCTTCGGATCATTTTTGGTTCCTTTGACCATTGGCCCCACAATGCTCAGCACCCGTGTTTACGTGAGGCGAGCCAAGTTCCTCAAAGCAATGCGCGATCGCTTTGTCGATGGACTCGAAAGGTGCCTGATGGGGAGGGATCCCAGCGGTACCCGCATGTACAAATTCACCAGATTTGGGGGTTTGGCTGTTTCGCTTTTGCTTTTTGAGCCACCAGCCAGGCCAGCCAGGCTAGCCAGTGTTTTTCTTGCAGATTTCCTTAGTAAGCCTTAGTAGCGAATTCCAGAAAACATCTTTCCAAAGGGCCACGAAGGTCCTCGTCCTCCACCAGGAACTTCGACTATGCCGCGCTGGACGAGGACTCCGAGCTGGATGACGTGGTGGAGATGGGACGCGACGCGGAGGAGCGGGGACGAGCTGAGGACGTTCCAGTGGCGCTTTAGGATTTCCGGCGCCCTCGTACTTGCATGACCTTGGTTGGTTCTTGTTTGCTATTGTCATCCTCCAGCGTTGGACGTTGTTCTTCATGAATCCTCCAAAGTGGAGATTCCAAACTGTTGGATTTTTTACTGTTGGGGTTGGGATGGGCTCACTCAAGACGAATAACTACAGAATTGGAGAAAAGGAGCCTTACTCCATTGGTCTTTTGAAAAAGCGCAAGAATCTTGGGGATTGTAGGTAGTTCCTGCACCAGGAGAAGTACTTTGATGCAGAATGAAACTGGCGCCACCTGCGGTCGTGAGCCACCTGCGGTCGTGACTTTGAATAGCAAACAACATGGCAGCAATAAAATGTTCCTGCATTTGCCCCAGTATGTTTGAGGGTGCTGAAAATGCTTTGAGGTTAAGAACGCATTACATGCATTCTCTTAAGTCTTGATTTCTTGACATCCTGAAGCTTCTCAGATTCTTGACTATGCTGGAAATTACATTTTGATGCAGGGGCAGACTTGCCGATCAAGGTGAAGTTGCCATCCCTTGGATAACGACCATTCTCTTGAGTTGCGGTTGTGCTCATGCTTTTTTAGCGTGGTTGAAACTAACAAGTAAGTCGTTGAAACCAACAAGCAATGATGATAGTGTGCCACACTGTTTGCCTTTGCCAGCTGAAAGATGTGGCTGGTGCAGAAAGCTGATGAAGTGGGAGCGTTTCCCACCACTAGCTCGAGCGATGCGATTTCTCAAGTCTGACATCATGTGACGCACCAAACGGACACGGGTATCTAGCCGAATCTACCCAACCAAGGACGCGTGGGATTCTGGTG
The DNA here is from genome assembly GCA_963970005.1 of Durusdinium trenchii. Classification (NCBI taxonomy): domain Eukaryota; class Dinophyceae; order Suessiales; family Symbiodiniaceae; genus Durusdinium; species Durusdinium trenchii. The sequence continues at coordinate 80,292 of CAXAMN010010935.1, read as the reverse complement.
CTTGCAAACTTTGCGTTCACGTCGCGCATTGCTCTGGTTTAGGTCCAGCGAGATACAGGTCGTGTAGCGATAGTTGAAAATGGTTGGGGCAGCTCTCGATTCAACATCTGAGTGGACTGGGTCTGACAATTGTTGAGCCGAGGAGATTTATTGTTTTGGGCTTGTGGTGTTTTCACAGGCCGAAATGGTAAAGAACATTAACTAACCATTTGCAGTAGCTGATGATGCACTTATTGAACCTATAATTGAAAGGATGTTTCAATAATGATGACCAGGCCATGAGCGCTTCCAGCTTGACAGCAGCCACGTATACGCATACATCATAGCCATTTCTCCACTAGCTTTGGTCAGCAGCATTTCAGTGATCAAGTGGGTTGATCGGCTGCCCTTCTCCAAGATCTTGCCGCCATGCCCGTGGGCACTTCCAACAAGGCCAAGCTGAGAAGCTGGGTGCGACCAAGTGGATGGCAGGTGTAGCTGGCGACCGAACGGAACCAGTAGACTTAGCGCTGGACATGTTCAGCCTCGCTTTTCGGAACGTTGCCTTTGGTGGGGGCACCAAATGGTGTTTCAACTAGCATCTTGACACCTTTCTTTCCGGCACTCGCCTCTCGCACAGACATGATTCAGTGCAGGAGCCCTTATCCAAAAACGCTTGATTCCGGGAATTGATTAGTTGCTTGTCAATGTTCCTGCCCATTACTATAGACAGAAAAAAGTGTTGTCTTGTTGAAGTCATGCTTGGCAGGCTTCTACGTCATTGCTTATGGATCAGATTAAGCTCCCGCCGTCCCCAGCCAAGCACTGATATGTGACCTGAAACCCGTGCTACGGGGAGCGAAGGCACAGAACGATGTGATCCGCAAGAAAGCGGCAAGTGGGAAGAAGGCTGGGCTGGACGCTCATGTGGATACCCCAAATCACCCTTTTTTCTTCAGGACATGGGTCTAGAGAATCCTTGAGACTAGGTTTTCTTGGCTGTGGGAAAACTCAAGTAGAAAAAGGAGTTCATTCATGCTTACTTGGTATTTGGGGACATTGACAGAGCTTGACTAAAACACTTTGACTGTGACGCAGTAAAAGTCTAAGCTTGGATGGCCTCAAGCGTGCCCCAGCCGTAGCTTCAACACATCACGCGCGAAGTTCAAGGAAACCGTCTCTTCATCTGCGACCGCTGGGGGGAATCCTCCCCTGCGACCCGTGCGCAAGCCAGCAAGCCCGACGGGCCAGGAGATGACCGATGAGGTGCGGTCAGACTGCGCGGCCCGAGACATCGAGACTGGATGACGGATTTGTTCCGTTCGTAGCGATGCCAGGAGCCCCTAGTAGCTTCTTGTTCCTAGTAGTATGGCCAGGAGCCCCTAGTAGCGTCCTTGCTACTGGAGGTTTCAATGATGAAGACCTAATTCAATATGTTTTAAGACTCATGTTTTTCCTGCTGAATCTTCTTGTGCATAGTCTTCTCTGCTCTCAGATTCATTTGCCACCTACACATCCAGAATTATGTCGTGGGAAAACAGGCAAAGTTGAGGTAGACAAGTGAAGCACAGGAAGTTTGGACCATTTCAGCCTCGTGCATGTTGGAGGAGCCTCCCTGTTATAGAGATCAAGTTTTAAGTCGCGTACAGACTCCTGAACTTGTGGCTGGATGCCCCAGAACTGCAGGATATGGAGTTCAAGAAGAAGCAGGTGTGGAGTGCAGCTGCAAAACATTAACGAGTATCTAACCGTTGGACCTTGAACCCACAGCACAGCACAACCAGAGAATGTTGCTCACAAGATATGAATCCTCTCATATCTGGGTTTCTACACCTCTCACTCTTCTTAGAAACACAATCCAAATCTGGACAAAGCATTCTCCGCCCTTGGCACCCGTGTATTGACGACCGGATGTTTCCAACAAAGTCTGCTTTTGGACAGCAAAGAAAGTTCAAGCAAGTACCAACACCAACTTAGTTTTGAGCAGAATGGGCACATACAAATCAGGATTGATTATGGAGTCATGCGGGATCTTCTTGTTTGTGAGTGATCTGATCATAAATCCCCAATGGACATTTTGACGTACATTCACAAGAATAATAATCAGACAAGCCGTGCAGATGTCGACACCCTTTTGCATGGAGATTCATGGAGGAGCTCACAGAGGGATCTCAGATTCTGTGGCGGCCTTTGACGTGCTACAGAACCTCGCAGGCAGAAGAAAAGAAGGCCATGGCAGCTGCAGCCAAGGCGGAGGGTCGCTGCTTTGCCTTTCGGTTTGGCATTGAAAAGTGCTGCTCTCCTGCTTTCCCAGTCACAGGCACAAGCGGTTTGCTAAATTCGACCCTTGGGTTTGACAAGGTTAGAGGGGAGGCCTTTGCAACTGGCTGTGACTATACTATGTCGTAGAGAATTTGCATTGCGACCGACGATCAGTCTATGGGAAAGAAGAAGCACGGAGCCTCAATGTGGGTTTGTATACGTGAGCCTTCCCCCAGCCCCGGTCCTGTGGTGAAATTTCAGCTGTGGTCTCCACGGCATTTGCATTTACCGAAAGTTTGGTGGGATTCGTTCCGAAGTCCTTAAAATCTTCAACATTCTCCTCCTAAAAACAGGCAAGCTCAAAGGGTTTACAGCAAATTTGGAAGCGCACCTTGCGACATTAGACAGCTCACAGCCAGATGGCAGTATATATTTCTGCTCAAGTGAAAGTGAGCCAAAAAACAGAGACCTCATTCAGGCATGCATTTTAACTAGACGCATGATACGTGATGCTGTACATGGACAAGCACTGTTTACCTGTTTACTGCTCGTTTACCGTTTGCAGCCACTGGTTCTCCTAGTTCTCCTTAATTGCCCGCCCGCCTTTACTTTACAACGGATTCCTGGACGTGCCGTGGGACTTCTCTCAGGTGACCGTGATGCTCAACTCAACGAACTCCTGAAGTGGACGCCCTGGAATTCTCGCCATTTCAGACCGGTGGGCCGAACGCGTCCACCGGCAGGCACACAGACTTGAACAGCAGGAAAAAGTGGATATGCAGACCGCATCCTGAGTGCCAGACACCTTCTTTGAGCGAGCCGGAAGCCACGGTCACCGATTTTTGTGTCAATGGACACTCAAGACCGCAAGAATACTAGAAGTGCGATTTTTGCTCCGCATGGACTACGTGCCAGCCCCTGTAGACCATGTGGATCTGGTGGATTCATCAGATTCTGAGTCGACCATGGATCAAGCATGTAAACACTACACCCAGCCGAGCTCCTTGTTCACACAGTGTGTGTCTAAACATGTCTTCATGATTCTTCATGAGTCGTCACCGCGCCGACGATTTGTGGCCCGAAAGCAACATCAAGTAGTCTTAGCTTGACAATGTGACTTAAACTTAGTTCCATGGACCTTTACAACATGCTGGCCGTGCTGGCCTGGTTCCTTTATGTGCGCGTCTCTTTGTCCATGAGAGTTCGTGAAGGTGACGACATCCTCCCCCTCGTTGCACTGTTGAAAGGTGCTGTGGCAAAAGGCATGACTCAAGGCGACGTGTGCACAATGTTGGTAGAGCATAGCAAGGACTTGAAGGATGAGCAGTCGATCTTTCGATTCATCACGCAAGTCTTTGCACTTGGGAGTGACTCCGTTGGAAAACTTCACCCTGTTGCAGTGCTGCGCTGCATGGCTGTATATTTGAAAATGCCACTGAATATCATAGACAGCGACACCAATGAGACTCTGCTGTTCCCAGCTGTGTTGGATCATCAACCAAAATCCGTTCAATATCTTCTTGCCTCAGGGGTGCCGGGAAACTTCAGGAACTCAGACGGTGAAAATGCTGCGGAACTTGCGCTTATATTCTGTCCAGAATGTTTGATAGACTTGCTGACCGGTGGAGTGAATCCCAATGATGAGTTTCAGGAGAGTTGCAGCAAAGCAACCATTTTGCAAGACGAGTGCCAAGCTGGGTGGAATTTGGTGCATTTCGCAGCTCAAGCGGGTGCGGCAACATCATTGAAGAATCTGAAGCAATACGGTGCTGATTTCAATGCAAAGGACCATTTGGGGCTGACCCCTGTTTTGGTTGCGATCAGACGGGGACGCTTGCAAGTGTTGTCAGAGCTTGGACGCCTCGGTGCCAGTCCCCACCTTAGTTGGTCAACATGTTTGGATGGTGGGTTCAATGCAAGATTTGTACATATCATATTGCTCTATACCAGGTTTGGTTGAAGTGACCGGGTCTCAGACCATGTACACCTGATTCTACTGATACATTTGAGTTTCGTTGCCTCTGGCAACACCTGTAGGAACATTCGTCAGTTGATCTGAGTGAGAGCGCACACAGGTTTTTTTCAGCGTCCACAACCAGCGCGGCTGGACTCCAGCTCACTATGCTTGTCGGTACTTGGATGACTCTATTGGTCTGGTCAAGTTTCTGGTGACTTGCATGAATGACATAGTAGATGTGTTTGCAAGGTGCACAGGAATGAAATGCGGCTGTTTCCTATTTGAATGCGACCTTCGCTGGTGCCTTGTTCGCTCAGTGTGTCTGCAGCACGTGAGGCAACCATACAAGAATTTGGTGGCAGCCTCAATGGCACAAACCACGACAACCAGACGCCAGCTCACATTTGTGCAAGCGCACGTATGAATTATCTTGGAAGATCAAATCCAGATGCTCTCAGCTATTTACATGAAATGGCCATCGAATCCTTTCAAGTTCGCGACTCAAACAACCGAACACCAGAAGAGGTGGCAGAGTCAGAGAAGGGCAATGTTGCGGAGATTTTCTTTTACAAAATTAAAGTCAATCAATATGCAAGGCAGGCGGCTAAAGCAAATGAAAGGAAACACATATTTCAAAAGAAGTCCGAGGAGGCAATCAAGTGCAAGGACGGGTTCCACGGGTGCGATGGAATCCTTGAGAGACCGAGTCACAAAAGATGAATAGCTTTGGTTTGGGATGCCCGCTGTGTTCGTGCCGGATTGGCATGCCAATCCCGCATGTAAACGAAGCTTAGAGGCTTTAGTGGGCCGAAAATCAATTCAGGAACCTTGGTGCGATCCAGAATGAATAACTTTTGGCATAATAATTAGATCGTTTTCCTTGTCCGATTCAGAAAGCTTATGCGACTGATTCAGAGTCACAAAATTGTGTCTCGACTCATTTTGATCGGAAACTGCTTTGCCACGGGGTGATGGGTGATCGGGTGGTTTGGTGGGTGGGTGCTATTGACATTCTGCAGGTTGCATTGATCAGTATGATCAGTTCATGCAACAAAAATTGTCCAAGTGTCCTCAGCTGTGGAGTTTGCGCCTGCTGCAGTTTACAAATCCGCCCGCAACTGATGTTCATATCGTTTCATGCATCCAAAGTCTAGCCCAAGGAGGACCACCATGCAACGATTCAACCGGATAGCTCAAGGTCTTTCAACATTTAGAAGCGATCCCATCGAAGTCAACTGTGGTTACGTAGGGGCTTTGCCTCAAAAGATGCTTCTGCTGAGTGAGGAGCCTTCTTTGAAGTAGCTATATTATATAACCGTCATGACTAAGCTTGCAACCTTTCCTTAGCAACAGCAGAAGCTCAACACCTTCGAAGCACTGACAATTGTTCAGTGGGCTGTCAGGAGCTTGAGGAGCAAGTGAAGACCATTTTTGATTGCAGTGGAGACGGGATCAAAGTGCCGCGAGGCAAGGCAAGGAATTGAAGCATCCTCAATAGGCAGACTTGGGTCAGGTTTCATAAGGGGACTTTCCATTTAGTTCAAACTACTCTCCAACTCATTGGAAATACTATCCATGACAGGAATCACAACTGAAATTCATCAAGCCAGTCAAGAGTCAAGGTGCCAATGTTTCTACTTTTGGATCCAGACAGTTATGGTCAATCTCCCACGGGCTGGACCTTCCCAAATCCCGCTGACAGGCGTTATGCTAATGAAAGAATCTCAAGGCGATTGTGGCAAATCACGATGTGCAGCGAGATGCCCGAATGCTGCAGCGTGCCCTGAATGTCAGGATTGTGAGGCTCAGCAAACGCAATGTGCTGACGGATATGATGATGCATCACAAGGTTGTAGCAGGCACAGTGAGCATGGCCGGAAGTACACGTGCTACCACCATCTGAACCAGTGTTTCGACCAAGGGCGGGTTTGTTTGAGGGTTCGCTCGGGAGCGCTCGGTGCTGGATTCCTTGCCAGGCTAACGCAAGAGTTTTCCCTAGAATATTGAAGTGCACAATCTTTGTGCAGGGGCATAGAATACGTGTTGCGGGCTCCTTGCCGTTTCGCGCGTGCGCTCTTGCTTTCGTGTTTTGCGCAGTCTTGAAATGAGAGTGCAGTGCAGACTAAAGATTCCTCATGTTTTGGTGCACTTTTGTGTGGCACACACACACACACTTGGTCACAGGTTCATTCAAGTTCATAATCCACGAGGAAAAGGCGATGGAACGGTAAGGCGAAGTGGTCCGCTCAGTTGAATCTGTTGAACAAAAGTTTGTGCGTGACTGCAGAACGCGCCGGCGGCTCAGCGGCACAGCTGCGGGGGGGAGGTTTAGGGAAATAGCATGAGAACCACCATGGAAACAACAAAAAGCGCGGAAAAAGTGGAGTGGTGTCACGTGCAGGTACGTTGATCCAGCGTCCTGGATCAATTTCACCAGCACACATCCAGTGTCTTCGTTGGTGCAAGACTGGATGGCAATGGGCTGCTTGCACCCCCTGCATTCTTGAATTCGCGCATGCAAAAGAGAACCCATTGGAGCAGGGGGAGACACACACACACAGACAGCCGTTATTCCGGCGCATTACGGCGGCACAGCGCAGGTAAATGGCGGCAAATTACGGTGTCAAGAAACCTGAATAGCCACCTAAAAAGAAGGAAGAAAGACAGAAAGAGCAAACGGAAGAGGGCAAGAGAAAAAGATAGGTGTAGTGCCGTGCACATCTGTCGAGCAAAAGTGCCTAATGAACGGCAAAATACGGGGTCAGACCTTTGCACTCGCATACGAAAGTGAAAAGACTTGCAAAAAAGGTTTGAACCGTGAGCTCGGCAGCATGAAAACCGTTAGCGCGGCCGCTTTGCGATCAGTTGATTCATGGGTGAAACAAAATCAATCTGATATCATAATCCAAGAACTCAAGGCCGCTAAATCGATATGTGATTCACAATGGCTGGCTTCAGTGCCCCGTTGCGGGGGATCACACTGCGCACTCAAGTGGGAAAGCACAGCGAGGCACCCTTAGTCACAGGTTCATTCAAGTTCATAATCCACGAGGAAAAGGCGATGGAACGGTAAGGCGAAGTGGTCCGCTCAGTTGAATCTGTTGAACAAAAGTTTGTGCGTGACTGCAGAACGCGCCGGCGGCTCAGCGGCACAGCTGCGGGGGGAAGGTTAGGGAAATAGCATGAGAACCACCATGGAAACAACAAAAAGCGCAGAGAAAGTGGGTGGTGTCACGTGCAGGTACGTTGATGCAGCGTCCTGGGTCAATTTCACCAGCACACATCCAGTGTCTTCGTTGGTGCAAGACTGGATGGGCTGCTTGCACCCCCTGCATTCTTGAATTCGCGCATGCAACAGAGAACCCTGTGGAACAGGGGGAGACGCACACATACACACACACTTCGACATTGGTTTTCAGTTAGTTCAATTGCCACGATGGGAAGGAAGGTGATGGAACAGCAAGGCGAATGAGTCTGCACAACAGTATTGTTGAAAAAATGTTTCCGAAAGCGCTCAAAAGAAATGACGTTCAGCAGTAGCTGCGATGCGGAGGAAAATGGTTTGTGGGAGGTATCATGAACAACCATGGAAGCAAAAAGTCGAATTGGACAGCGTAGTCAAAAGTTCCTTGGCAGGTACAAGAGCCGGCGTCCCAGCTCTCTTCCAACTGATTTCCGTAGCTTCGTTGGCACGGATGGGTAATCAGTCTCCGTGCCCCCCTGCTTGGAATCACTAATCAGAACCCTTTGAAACAGGGGTTGACACACACACGGTGCCGCTTGGCGGCGCTCGTGTGAGAAACCTGAATAGATACCTAAAAAGCCTTAGAAACGAAAAAAAGAAAGACAGAAAGAGCAGCGCTAAGAGGGCAAGAAAGAAAGATAGGTGTAGAAAAAAGAAAAGTGAATACTTAGCCTTTGACTGGGGTAGGGAAACGAGCCTCAAGAGCAACCTAAAAAGCCTGAGAGAAAGTCCAACAAACGACGGAAAGCGCAAGAAAGAAAAGGGGGGGCAGGGAGGGGGTGTATGTCCATGTGTGTGTGTGTGTGTACGTGTGTGTGTGTGTGTGTGTTTGAATACCTAGCCCTCTAGGATTACTGACTACTTAGCCGAAACTAATTAAAGCCGTTTTTAAGCCCGGCGGCTGGTAAATTCGTTTTATAGCCCGACGGCTGTATGAGCAGTGAATTCAGGGTAGAGAAAGATCAAAGAAGGAAAGTCAGTGAAGGGGAAGAGTCAGTGGCTCAATTTCCAGCATGAAAACAGCGCCTCCTTGCGGAGGACCCAGCGCCCAAGTGGGACGGCTGAGCGGCTCACACTTCGACATTGGTTTTCAGTTAGTTCAATTGCCACGATGGGAAGGAAGGTGATGGAACAGCAAGGCGAATGAGTCTGCGCAACAGTATTGTTGAAAAATGTTTCCGAAAGCGTTCAAAACAAATGACGTTCAGCAGTAGCTGCGATGCGGAGGCAAATGGTTTGTGGGAGGTATCATGAACAACCATGGAAGCAAAAAGTCGACTTGGACAGCGTAGTCAAAAGTTCCTTGGCAGGTACAAGAGCCGGCGTCCCAGCTCTCTTCCAACTGATTTCCGTAGCTTCGTTGGCACGGATGGGTAATCAGTCTCCGTGCCCCCTGCTTGGAATCACTAATCAGAACCCTTTGAAACAGGGGTTGACACACACACACACGCGCACAGAGAAGACCGGGTTTGCTTCGGATTTTGTGGCAGGTGCAATACTTAGGATATGCTGGTGATGTCAGTGATGTTTTAAAAGCTCAGATTCCGCTGCTGGACGTAGTGAATCGTTATGTATATTGGGCTTACTTTTGCGGAAACGATCGGAAAATAATTTCGTTTCAAAGTTTGTGGCAGACGCATTTCGTGGTGGTCGAAGTGCAGATTTCGTGGCACCACCGGGGCCCGCACCGCGAACCATCACTGCCATTCCTCCACCGCCTCCACCATACCACCACATCCTTTACCACCACCAGCTCCACCTCCGCCACCGTCCCACAAATTGATTGAGATCTCTTTTCAGGGATAGAGTTGGTTATGTTTGATGATTGCCCAAGTAAGTGGTTCCTTCGAAACTACCCATGAATTCACTCGCAATCTTCCGATTTGTACTGATCATGCGCAGCGTGGGCAGGTGCCAAGCTGGCTACGGCCGTCGCAGAGAAGATCCATTTCAGTGCAAAGCATGCGGTGAAATACCGTGGCTTTCCTGGGTGACCTACGTGGTGAAACCTTTGGGAATCTACCTGGTCAGCCTGTGGACGGCACATAAGAAAAGGGACCGGACCGCTTCTCTTCTAAAGATTTGGATGGCATTTGGCATCGTCATGGCATCCATTTCGCCCAGCATTAAATCCTCTGATACGTTTGCAAAAATACACACTTCATTGGTGCAATCTGTGGAAGCAGGCCTGGAAGCCTTTTCCATGAAATTACAGTATGTTGCAGTACGCATTTTAGAATTACCAAAACGGTTTGCACCTTTCTTTCAATATATGTATATATATTATAGATATAATTGTTAAATCTTGCAATATAGACACCAATTGCGCGTGCTCTGGTAAGCGTGTGTTTGTGCAGTTCAGGTGAAGGTGCAGCTTCCCTTGCCGCCCAAATGACTGGTGCCAGCTTTGATTGCTTGCTGGACAACCCACATGCTTCGATGACAGCCTGGTTGGGCCTATCATTTGCTCCACCTTTGGTCTTGTGGCTTCTGACAATGATCTATGTGGTCGGTCGCTCCATGAGCGCAGGGTCAGGGATGGTGAGCGCACTGACCAAGGACGCTCTAAAGGTGACCATTGTGAGCACCAATTGCTTCCTGCCAGACATGGTGGCAGCTTTGGTGCGCTTCGTCCCGTGCATCCATTTCCAAGTCTTTGATCAAAGCAAGCAGTATTTGCAATTCAACGTGGAGACTCAGTGCAGCCAGGTCGTTGGAATGAGGCTTGCAGCGGTTTTTGCCGCCATCCTTCTTGGCACTGTGTTAGGTCCTGTGTATTGGGTGGCCGTCATCATGAAGTCCAAGCAATGGGAAGATCGTGAGGAGGTGCTGGGTTTTCTCATCTCTCATTATCGGGACAAGGCGCTGTTGGCACATGTTGTCATTGTTTGTGCTTTTATAAAAAGAAAAACATGCTGCTGCTGCTTGATTGCTTGTATATATATATATATATAGTCTAGTCGTAGTTTTGCGTTCATTTTGCTTTTGGCAATGAAGATGCTGTCACTGCGCAAAGCTGCTGGTCGGACAATATGTTCATGCCACATTTGAAGTGCTTTAGGTACGCTGGTGGGAAGCTACCGTTCTTATTCGCAAATGTGCATTGGCTGTAGCCGTTACCCTATTTTCTGCAAGTTATGCACCCATGCTCTACCTTTCTTCCATACTCCTTATTGTTGCTCAGCTCGCACTTGTGTATTCGTTGGCGAGGAATTTTGCCTTACTTCACACAGCTCCATTTTGGGGTCAAATTGAAGAACGTAGCAACGCATTTGCCGGAAGTTGCATGCTGAGGTTGGCCTTGGCCTTGCATGTCACTCATACGTGCTTCCTTATGACGACAGTTTCTTGAACCGGCTCGAGTTTGGCACCCTCATGGCATCATTCATAGCTGTTCCTCCGGCCGCAACAACGTAGTCCACGTCCTGTAGACAGAACTTCATAGCATGCATGAGGCATCCTTCATTGAGGCCCTTGGCGGCCCGAACTTGGGAGAACTCTCTATATAGATTATAGATACTTATGATACTTAATCTTTTGGTTTGTTCAGTAAGAGCAATATTGGAGCCGTGAGAAGTCTTGGCAGCCCTCCTTTGAACAACCTGAGCTTGGCATGTTGAGGTCTTTTGCACATTCCTTCTGCAGCTGGAAATGGTTTCTTGGGCCGTCGATGATACAGTCGCTTGCCAGAGGTACACTTTGCACCTTTGAACTCGAGTGCCATGATTGTCATTGCCCCTCGCGTGGATTGTTTGTCCGAGGTCACTATTCCTGCAGGTGTGATCCTAGTTCTCGTGGGCACGGTACCTTCCCTGGGCCTCATGGTGTTGTATTTCATGGAGATCAGGCCGGACTGTTTCTTGATGAGCTGGATACCTTTCGATTGTGGTTGTATTTTGCAGTTTTCAGGGCGCTCATTTTGCGAGATTCTGGATATTCCAAGTCCTTCAATGTCCAAGGTATCAAACACTTCGCGCAATCAGTTTCCACTCTTGAGCTTTGTTGCCACAATGTCATTCCATAGAGAGCCTTGAGGTCATTTGGGCTTCAGAGACTGACATCCCTCGCCGATCAAGTCAAATCGGCCGTTGCCCGTGATGATCCAGATTGAGGTTGCGTTGGGGGCAATATGCACACCTTTGCCTCAACAAGCCTTGCCCTCCTCAGAAAAGAGCGGGTGCTAACTCTGTGTCAAGTTACTCGTTTGGTTCTTGTTATCAACATTATCATTGTCAAAAGGGTTCAGTTCAAGCATAATGAGCCGGCTGATGACTACCTGACTACCTTTTCTAGATAAAGTCGAGTCGGCTCTTCCAATCCTGGGCCTGAAAGAGGTCGTTTGCCCAGCCACTTCTTGGTCGGGCTTAAGCTATATCGATTTGGCCAACGCTTCTGCCTCAAAAAGTCGCCAAAGGCCAATATGCAGGATAAACATGATCCATAGTGCGTGTTTCAAGCCATGACACCAATCCATAGGCCCTCATTGGGAATCCTGTAGAAAGTCTTTAGCCACAGCAGCAAGCGCATGGCGCTGCTTTGGTGCTTCTGCAGATGCTGTCGGCTCATGGTGCGTTGGGGAGATTCTTGGTTGAGAGAGTTTCAGATGTTGCTTCATCTGCCATGAATGAAGAGTGGTCGAAATCCCAAACTCTGCGTCTCCCCATGCCTGCACACAGGCGTCTCTTTGTAGGGACTGATTCTTTGCGTTTCTGCATTCTTTGGCCCGCTGGCCCAAAGACCTTGTTCTTGGCTGCAGGTCTGGTGTGATATGACTTCTTGATTCCATAGAGCTGCCAGAAGATCAGTCTCAGGATGTGGGGAGGCTGAGGGGCAAGTGCCTGCAGTTTTGGGTTTCAAGGGATCAAGAACTACTTGGCAAATCATGACCTAGTCACCTGAGTCCCTTTGTAGCCACTGCCCACCCGCCAGGCAGCAGAATCACTCATTTTGGATGGCAAATACACAAAATCAACTACAGCCAGATAGAACGTTGAGACCAGTTGCATGGTCTACTCACATGGTTGGTTGGGATCGGATAACTTACACACAGTTTTCACTGTCCGTTGAGATGTGCAAGACTCTGCTGTTCCAGGACGGCGATCTATTTTTGACTGGTCTCTCACGAGCCAGTTCAATAGTTGACCCAGACCAAGACATAGGGAGATGGGCAAGACTTGGCTGATGTGCGGGGGTTCGTACGTACCACCATTTAAGATGCACAAGAGGCAGGACACAACATCCTGCCGGGCCGGGAGCCGAACGCGTTTGAACCGCATGCATTTCACAACAGGATGAGGTGACTGAATGCTGTACAACTTCCATATGTTTGAGCCGAAGGGTGTTTGTACAAATTGCACTGCATTTAATAGGAGAAATAATATACTTTGTTGCGCTTTAGTGTTCCGTTTCGTGGGTGTGTGTTTTAACGCAACATGCGTGCACCATAAGAACGGACGGGCAACACTCACACTTTTGATCTGAAACATGATACTGTAAAGGTTAGGAACTGGAAGTATTGATAAAATGAGTACCACTCCGTGCTCGGTTTCTGACCCGGTGGCACAAGCATGTGAAGTTGAAGGGTTGGAACATGCTGTGGAACCGATGTGTTTCCGCATCCTTTCTTGCTGCTACTTAATCAGAGTAGTTCAACCCCCCCCAAGTCTTGGTTCTGCTTATGTACCCGTTTTTTGCATAAAGGAAGCCTGTTGGATCATTTGGGAACTACCAACTTGTGTGCCCCCAAGTCTTGGATCTGTGCGAGTCTTGGATCATGAATCCTTGCATGGCGCCACTCCGAGGAGAGGATGAAGCATCCTGTGCCACTCCGAGGCCGACCAATGGTCAGAATTTTCTTCTCGTTGATCGGAGTTGATCGGGGTTGAACAGGGTCTTCCTCATTAATCCAAACTCTCACGGTCTAAACTTAATCCGACCCTATAGAAGTGATTTCCGAATCTCAGTATTCGCAGTCTCGGCTCACCGGATTAAGCAAACGTCCCAGACCTACATTCAAATTACAGTACATATAAAGCGTTATCACAGCACTTTGAGTCTTTTTCTCTGCTCTCAAATTTTTAATCTGCACATCTGGAGCTGGTTGGCAGGATCTCATGCAAAGCTGGGGTAGACAAGTGAAGCGACAGAAGAGCAGTTTGGACCTCGCGTATGCTGGAGGAGTCTTGGACACGTTGGTTGGATCCCCTTGTTCTGTTTGATTGACTCTTGCGCCTGGATGCTCGTTGTGGCTGGAGCATCGCAGGATGTGGAATTCAAGAAGAAGCAGGTGCGCAGTGCTATCGTTGGACAGGGCCCAATGCTGACGAGAGGACCTTCGGACACGTACCACCTCGACATTCTTTTTTGATCTTTTTTGCAGAATGCGCACAAATGAAATAGGGATTGATCATGGAGCGATGGGTTTTGGTGTAGAGCGGGGTCAAAAATCTACACTCGCTCAAGAGAATCAGCCAAGTTGTGCAGATGTCAACAAGCCCTCTCGATGGGTGGACAGGGACCGAGGAGTTCATAGACGGATCCCAGATTCTGTGGCGGCTTTGACATGCTACAGACCCTAGAGCCAGAAGACATGAAGGCCATGGCAGCTGCAGCTCAGGCGGGTGCTTCAGTTTGCACATTTGCACGGGAGGAGGGCTGCAGCGAATCTCCATGGTCTTTGCTTTGGCTTTCGGTTCACATTCGCAACGAAACAAGTGCTGCTTTCCCAGTCACAGGCACAAGCGTTTTGCTAAATTCAACCCTGGGTTTAGCAAAATTACAGTAGAGTTAGAGGGGAGACCTTGGTATCTGGCTGCAACATTCTGCAACTATTCTATGTCGTAGGGCTTTTGCATTGCAACCGACGATCAGGACATGAGAAAGAAGAAGCAGGGAGCCTCAATGTGGGCTCGTGGACGTGAGCCTCGTGTGGTGAAATTCCAGCTGTTGTCTGTGGTCTCCATGGCATTTGCAAACGCTGAAAGCTTGGTGGGATTTTTTCTGAAGTCCTTAAAACCTACAGTACCAGGTTTTCCTGAGAAACAGGCAAGCTCACAGGGTTTACAGCAAATTGGAGGGCACTTGAGTCAACGCGAGTCCAATCTTGTTGCTGGGAAGCTATTCCGCCTTTTTTTGGGATTGATGATTTCGAGCAATCTCTGCACCTGTAGACTAGAGTGTGAAATTCAAATTGATGAGGTCCCCCCCAAGTGGTTGATGGGTCGGTTAACTAGTTCTTTCCCTCCCAAAGGGCTCGGGGGGGCAGAAAGTCCGAACCGCCTCAAGGAGTGCGAAAGTGGAAGACCATGATGGTTTCCCACCACCACGAAACAAACCGAAGAGGACGGGAAGATGGACCATGCTAGACCCAGGGCGGGTCCGACTCTACATGACCCTACTGAGCACCGCAGAAGGGAATCATAACATGCTTGGAAGATCTCAGACTTGATTTTGGAAAAACCTTTTAAACACTGGTTACAGTATGTGGATCGTGTCGACTATAATGTTCTTGGGGAGAAAAGCAGGTAGGTGGCTTTCTTGAAAAGGTCCAAGGGAAGGTCACCAGAATCTGCAGCTGCGCTTCCCCAAGATCTTCTCTTGCAACTCAGACAGTAGCAAAATGTGGCAAAGCACAGAACATGTGGTGATGAATTGTTGGTCATGTTAGGCGCAAAGCTTCAATGACCGCACCGGATGCCAATCGGATCTATATAGATATATATCAAAAAGTTATTAACATTTATTGACTCCCGCCAAAATGAATTGTTTTCTGCGAACGATGCCCCAACCTGGCGCTGGATCTGCAGCCCCGGTGGGTCACTTGGCAACCGTTGCGGGAGCGTGTGGGTTGTGAGTACTGGGTACCTTGGAAATGGCTTAGCCGGCGAGTTTTGGGATGGACAAATGGCAAATGGGGATTTGTGAGGTATCTCCCAAGTACAGGAAATTGGGGAGTCAAAGTCTGGTTTTGTGATGCTCGGAACACCTAGCCGCTCTTCTTCACTGTTTAGAAGTCTTGGTGAGTCCAAATACATGTTTTACATGTCTTGATATTATCATATATCATATCATATCATCACCAATTGTCTTTTTAATCATGTATACGTACTGTATTCTACAGATTTGACAGCATGCCTGCCAAGGCCTTCCTCAGATCAACACCCAAAGTACCCCTTCAAGCTGCCGAATCCTGGCCCATGTGAAGCTATGCGTGAGGGCTCACTCTTGAGAACTGGCATACTGCAGCTCAGTCCATCTTGAGCAGAATTGTCTTTTGTCTGTTCAGAATTGTTCTGGGTACGGCGAGGCCAGCTTTGCAAATTTCAACCCCCTTTAGAGGAATGCGCAGACAGCCACACATAGCGAGCAGACATGTAGCAGCATCCTGATTCTTTTGCCATACCATAATTGTTAATCCATTCAAGTATGTGTTTGATGCAATTTCATCCATGTTTGGCTTACTGAAGTTAGAACTGGCCCCACGTCATTCTTTTGCACCAGTGCCGTGGTGTGATGCCAAGGTGCCTTGGTGCCTTGAGGTTTGCTGCGTCGGAGCACTTTCCCATCCTCAAGCGCCTCAAAACGTCCTCGCCCAAAGTCAGGGAGAACCTCCTCCAGTTCGAGTACTGTTTCCCTGACACGTCGCTAGGCGGAGCAGTCGACCTTAACCTGAGGGGTTGCAGGGGTTTGCGGGGACAAGACAGATTTTCGTGGTGTATGTTGGTGTCATCAGACAGATAGTTCATTACTGGTTTCTGACTTAGTGTGAGATATATAGGCCCTGTGTGATTGTTCTGTATCTTTGACACATGACATATCCAACCGTTGTGAGCATTGGAGCAGGCCTCAAAAAAACTCCTACAATCTGTTTAGTAATGACACCCATCTTCCAGGTATCCTGTGGGCTATAGCAAGTGTTGCCGGGACCCCAACACTTCATGGTACAAGTCCAATTTGGCCACCTTGTGCTGGAACTCAGACAGCCCCTTGACCTATGAGCGCTGCTGTATCTTTCACTATGGACCAACGTTGCGTGGTTTGCCCTACGGGTCAGATTCCCTGACCGACTTCGACGTGCCGGTAGCTGGTCGTCTTCGCTTACGCTCCTTGTTGTCTGTCTGGCCCGGCGCGTGGATCTGCGCCCGCTTGCTGGTGGACGTGGCGGCCGTGGTGCGGCACGCGGAGGCCTTCGACTGGCCCGAGGGGGCGCAGCTCCTGCGGCCGCTGCTGGGGCGGAGGCTAAGGGTTTTGGACGTGAGCTGTGGGGCGGGTTTGAGCTCCATCGCGGCCGCGCGCGCGGGGCACAACGTCACGGCCACGGAGGTGTCTTCGGAGTTGCTGGAGATGGTCAGGGAGAATGCGCGGAGGAATCGCGCCAAGGTGCGACTGCTGCAGTGGGATTTGTTGGAGGGAGTGCCCCAGAAGTTGCTGGAGCCTGGGGGCAACGGGTACGACCTTTGCTTTTTGGATCTGTCATGGACGAATTTGAAGCGACGGGAGGAGCAGCATGGCCTGACTTTTCAGCAGAAGTGGCCTTCACTGGAGGAGCTGCTTCTCAAGGCCAGCGAGAGCTTTCAGCAAATGGGTGGCTGCCGACTCCATGTTTTCATCGGAAGGACCAAAGAGGACCATTTCGTGCTCCTGGAACATGCTGCACTCCAGTATGCAGAGTACACCAAGGAACTTCTAGGCGCCGGGGCACGGTGCACCACAAAACAGCTATCAAAAAGCAGGTCCCAAAGCAGGGCTATTCCACCATTGTTCCCCTCTAAAGGCTTAACGTTTGGTCTTCTGAGTTGGTTTAACCACCAGTTTGGGGACCCGCTATGGAACGCCCTATTGGATAAAATACTCCTATAATATCACATATATATATATATACACACTTCTCGTGCAACGAGTCGTTCAGTCGATGTTTCCACGCTTCCTGACTCCCTTCCAAGGTGCCCTAGAACGTGTGGGACATATTTTTGGCACCCTGGCTGGCCCGCGAGTGCCCATGGTGAGTCCTCTTAGCTTCCTCCTGCAGATTGGGTGGACACCCCCCATCTGGCATCACCTCATCCTGTGGTGAAAAGACACTGCCCAGCTGTGCCGTGTTGTCATTTTTTACCCAAACCTACTCCCTGCAACAGCTGTGGTCCTGTAGCCACTCAAAAGAAATCAACTGAGGCAGAGAAGTTGCATTTGTACTACCAGCTAGAAAACGCAAAACAGCAATACCTGCTCATGATTCCAGGCTGTCCGCATCCACGCTCCACGCACGCTCCTTTCACTGAAGGACTCTACAACGGATGCCTGGACGTGAGCCGAAGCAGATGTGATGCCCTGGAATTCTCGCCATTTCAGACCGGCGGGCCGAACGCGTCCACCGGCAGGCACACAGACTTGAACAGCAGGAAAAAGTGGATATGCAGACCGCATCCTGAGTGCCCTGTAGATGGAATCAAAGGTTTCCTTTAACTCTCCGAGCGAACCGGAAGCCCCACGGTCACCGATTTGTGTGAATGATAAATGGACACTCAAGAATGCAAGAACACTAGAGATGCGAAGAGGTGAAGAATTTGAGAGAGTAGAAAAGGCCTGACCCAAAGTGAAATCAATTTGATTTCGTTTGCCGCAGTTTTAACAACAAAACGTGGTAAACTGTGCAACCCAAACAGGGACAAGACTCTACAGTCTGAGATTTTCCTGGTCCATGCAATTGTAAGGAAATCCATTGTGCTGTGTGCTGCTACTTTGTTGCTGCTGCCAAGAAGGTCTATGAGGTTGAAGCTGTCTACTAATCAATAAGACAGGCAAACTGAGCAATTTTGCAGTTCAAGTTCAAGTTCAAAAGCGGGTTGATGCGTCCACAAATGTTGGTTTCAACTTGGACGCGCAATCAGATAGGACATTATATAAAGCAGTTTGTAGTCAGCCACCGTGTTTTGTTCCATATGCCTTTTTGCGTTTGTAGTTCTAAGTTGGTTTCTACTTTGTCGCCGAATGCGTTGCAGTCAGCCTGCTAGGGTCACATTGGTTCAACATGGGCATGACCGATGTGTTGGTGTTGAGGCACTGCTGAATAGAATGACACGTGAGGCACTGCTGAGTGTTGCTGTGCTTTTTCGTGCGAACGCTGGCAACGCGTTTCGCAATGCAACCACCATTTTTGTTTGGTGTTTTTTTTGAATCCCAGATGTCGGTCGGTGATGCGCTGAACGTGTGAGATCGATGTTTCTTCAAAGGACAAGAGCTCGGATTTTGGTTCAAGAGCAAGAAACTCGTTGGCAGTCCGCCTGCCAGGTTTTTTGCCACCATGCATTGTAATGTAACAGAGCAGAATGTTTCTCTGTATGTTACTTCGCCCTTCATCGTCCACGAAGTGATCCACCAACGGTGCTTGCTTCCTCTCGGTGATGAACATGCAGCAAGCTACAACCGTGCTATCCAGGCTGAGTTGCTGCAATCTAAGGTCATCAATGGTGCATCAAGAATCATGAACATGAAGGATGAGCAGATCAGGGATGAGCCTGTCGACCGCATGCGCTCTGCAATCAAATCGTCGCAATATGACTTGATTGTGCACCCTGTGGCATCTTTCAGTGACGCTGGTGCCGAGTACCAGGCCCAGTGGGATGCACTGCACCTCAACCAAGGTCAGTACATGGTAAAAGTTATCACGGGAAGCAAGGCTCTTCGCCCTCATCTGCTCACAAAGGCGATCTTCTGCCGCTACGTGCTGTCTCGGATGTTGGGGCAGGAGACCTGCCACATTGCCCTGACATAGATAATGCTCATGCCAAGCCACTTTATTTGTGCCATGAGTCTCATGTTTGCAGTGTGACACACACACACACACAAAAAAAAAACAAAGCATTGGTTTGGCCAAATATTCGTTTCACTTTCTGCTAGCCCACCATTGATCTGTCTTCCCAGAAGGATGGCAGCTCCAAGCTCGGCAACTCAGTCGTCATCGTTCTGGGAGACGGCACCGAGATCTCCTTCGACCACAGTCATTTGGTGGACACCTTCAACCGATGCATGACTCATGACCCTCCAAATAAGTCTCTACACTCACACTCCTCTATATCTCAATCTTCCCTTCCAATGATGCTCCATTCTTTTTTGCCAGGAAAGCAGGAGATAATAGGAAAAGTCGAGAAAACGGTGTAAAGCTTTACGAACGATTTGGCAATCAGCCTCCGGGAGCAACAATACCAACCTGCGAATGTCCAAGGTGAGCAAGTGATCAAAACACAGTGTGATGGTCTCGTGCAGCTAATGCTTCTTGGATGGAAACTGAGGCGAACAATCGTGAGAGCACCATTGGGTGGGCTTAGACATATGGGCTCTCTACAGTCAAGGGTCCCTGGTTTGCTATTGAAGAAACCAGATGAAGCCAAGGTGTTTCGTGTTTTGTCATATTTAGAATATGATTCTACTGATGCTTTTGTTGCCTCAAAACCCTTATGAACTGGGTAGGGTGTGTATATGCCCCACGTGATCTGGTTACGTTCGTCGACCTAGGAAGAGTGGGCAGGTGCCAAAGCCGACGGCACAAGACCTGAGATTGCACCCAACATTCGCAGAGGTGGCTTTTAGGCGGGGAGTGAAAGATTATGGGATGAAGGACTTGTAAGACCTTTGTTGCGGCCCAGAAAGCTGCAGTGGAGTGTCATTTCGCGGGGCGGGTGACAGTGTTTTGTGATATTGATAGGTGGTAATATCCAAGGAAAGTGAGGCGTTCTGCACTCGATACAAGATACAAGAGTAAGTGATCTCTTCACCGGCTGCCATTCACCAGCAAGGCATGTGAGGCCACTAGGCATGTGCATGTGAGTGAGTCCGTGTGAGTCATTCCTTGCGGTTGCACCTTGCCCCATACGCCCTGGTGAGGCATCTTCTCAAAGAGCACAGCCTTGAATTGATTCCTCTGAAGCCTGGCCAGAAGAGGGCCCTTTGTACCTGGCTTCGCAAGGAGAAGCATGAACCACAATTGTTGCTGCTACCAACCATGGTTTGAGTTGGAGCCCTCCATCTTTGGACAGTGACCTACGGTACACAGCCCTGCAATTTGCGTATAGGGCGCAGTATCCCACTCCCGGGGAGTGACGGCCATGACCACCAGACCCCAAAATTGCAACATGCCGGGGAGTGGATGGGCAACTCTGACTTGGTCAGTTTGGGTTGACAAGGCTTTTTGATTGTGTTTGATTAGGGATTAATTTATTGCGACTGCACAGGGGGCCACGCTAAATCTCCGGACCCACCCAGTTGACCCGGTTACCGGTTGACCCAGTTGACCTCAACTGGGTCAACCGGGTCAACTGGGTCCGGAGACTTAGCGTGGGCACCGGGTCAACTGGGTCCACCGCCACCACGACGACGACGACGACTACTACTACTACTACTTCTACTACTCGGTCAACTGGGGTCAACTGGGTCAACTGGGGTCAACTGGGTCGACTGGGGTCGACTGGGCCAACTGGGGTCAACTGGGTCCGGAGATATAGCGCGGCCCGGGTCAACTGGGTCAACTAACCCTCAGTTCAACGACGGTCCAAGCCAGGGATCAGGTGCAAACAGGTGGACTTGTGGATTTTTTCCAGGTCCAAAGCAGGGATCAGGTGCTTCGCGTTCGATCGTCACAGTCTATCCACTAAACCACCCACAACTAAGTCAACTCATCCATAGAATTCTGGAACCTGAGTAAGTGACCTGTACTGTATTTTAGATCAACACCAACCATCCCCATCTGTGGCAACATGGAGCCAACATCAGACATTCCGTGTAGAGCTTGACTCGGAACCTTACTTGTTCAAGTTCAACAACGGTCTCCATCACAACCTCGGTTGATCCGGCTTGATCCACTTCAGAAGCCAACAGTTTTTGGACCGCTTCTTCCTGCGGGTCAAGAGATAGCTCTAGATCTATCGACGACCTGTGAGCAAGCGAGCGGGTGATGTAAAACTACTAAAAGAAAGCTAGAAACCAAGATCAACACAAGACATCTTGTGTTGAGCTTGGTTGGGACTCCCTCTTCCATCGAGTCGACCATGGCCGCATAAACAACATTGATATATAAAAAACATATCCCAACCATTGGAAACCAAGCTCAACGCCAGGTGTCCCGTGTTGAGGCAGTTGCTGCCTCCATCAGAACCTCAGTAGAAAACAAACGCATAAACAACAATAATGAGTTGTGAAAACACAATCTACCACATAGAAACCACACTGCACACCAGGCATCCCATGTTGAGGTTGATTGGTGATCTTTCCTGATCCAGTTCAGACAATGCCTCTATCACAACCAGTAGTAGCAGTGGACCCAGTCGACCCCAGTTGACCCACTTGACCCAATTGACACGTAGTAGTAGCAGTACAGTAGTAGTCGTGGTGGTCGAATTGACCAGGTGGCCACGCTAAATCTTCGGACCCACCCCAATTAACCGAGTTGACCCAGATGACACGTAGTAGTAGCAGTGGTAGCGGTCGCAGTGGTCGACTTGACCAGGCGGCCACGCTAAATCCTCGGACCCAGTTGACCCCAGTTGACCCCAATTGACCCAGTTGACGCGTAGTAGTAGCAGTGGTAGTGGTCGCAGTGGTCGACTTGACCAGGCGGCCACACTACAGTAAATCTCCGGACCCAGTTGACCCAGTTGAGGTCAATTGGGTCAACTGGGTCAATTGGGTCAACCGGGGTCAACTGGGTCAACTGGGACACCCTGTTCAATTGGGTCAACTGGGACCACAGATTTAGCGGCCCCCTGTGCCGACGCACTCGATTAATTTGATTATAGAGTTTTGAACGTCACCTCGGCCGCTTGTCGAGGCAAACGAGGAATCGACTCTTTGACCTCTCTACGACGTGCCACCTTTGACCAAGTGAAAGACTTCATGTCAGAACAGGCTGCGTTGGTGTTTGGGAAGACGCGAATTTGTGAGATTTCCAGGACAAATAAAGAACATTGAAATTCTATAAGTCGTAGCCCACCTGGCCTGTTCAGTTCCAAGCGCTTGGTTGGAGGTCTTTCTCAAAGTGCGCCGACATGCAAAGCTCCTTGCTGATGAGACCAAGGACTTGCATCGTGATCGGACGTAAACATGGTGTTGTAAGCTGAAGCTACGAGGGTAGCAGCAGCCAAACAGTACGGCTCTTAAATCGAAGGAGTTCTGACACACGTGCTTCATGTGTGAAGCAGTGGTATGTGTGGGCACTGGTTGAGTGATTTCAATGTCGGGTTAGCGGCACAAGAGACGTATCTCCTTGCATCAGTCGTTGCTTCCAACACTGCATGCTTTTCATTTGTGATATGCTGCACATGCCTCACGGGGCTGTCCAGGACTTTTGTATGGCTTCGGTCGACCAGCCTTTGCTCCTTGCGCCCGCAGCGTTTATTGTGGTGGACTTGGTGGAGGGGACAGAGCCGTTGCTGAATTCCTTTGTGGTGAGAAGTTCCGAGTGTGGCGTCTTTCATACTGGCCAAATGCAAGAGTTCGTGCAGAAGATTGCGAGCCATCAGGCAAAGCCGACAATGGTTGGATGGCCAGCTGGACGTGAAACCTTTGGTCGGCACAACGAACACAACCGAAACCCCTGATGTTTTTGGGATCACCGGATCATCCCACATCTTTGAAGAACTGACTTAGAGAGACCAGACTCTATCCTTTTGTCTTCCAAGCTTTTGCAGGTCTACTTCTTTGGCGCAGAGGTCTGGGACAAGGTGCTGCTGTCGTGTCTGGCCCTCGGGCGAGCAGACCTGGCTGGGCGAGTGCTGCAGGAGGTCTACGAGGGGAAATGGGTCGACTTGAAGGTGAGGCTGGACGACATCGTCTGCAACAAGACTGGAGACAGCTTCGAGGCGAGGTCAAACTTGTGTGGTCAAACTGGAGGTTCGTTCTGCATAGACTGCGTGGATTAGGCTGAACGCAGTGATACGAGGCCTCGGTAAACGGGCTATAGCCAGGTTTGGAGGTGCTAAAGCTGAGCACAGTTATATAAGTTATAAGTTGTGTCTTTAAAGGGACAGTTTGCCTCTGAACGCTCTCGATATTGGAGCCATCGCCTACTCAAACGATGGTAACATGCGAGTGGGCATCAGTGCACTAGCTTTCAACTTGTTAGCCAGATGCAAAGGGTTTGCATGCTGAATACGGTGTTGCAACTGCCGCTGTGTGGGAAGGACTACTATGTGGCCCTGCTGGGGAAGGATTCTTGTGGCGACCTGAGGAGCTTCCAGACATTGCCTCAGCTCCTAGAAGTCTCGCGGAGCTCAGTGCTTCCTCAACGGCAACGGCGCGAGGCGGAGGAGAGGTTTCGGACCTTGGTGAGTGGGAAGACACACGCATTACAACAGCTTGGGCAGTGGATTCAAAGAAATGTGCCATCCCAATACATGGTGAAGCGGAGTGCATTTGTACAAGATTTGCTAGTGCTTTGCACACGATTCCTGGGTATGGCAAGGAATCCAGGTTGGCCGGAAGAGGTTTGGAATGTGGCGAAGAAGTGGCCAGACTTCTACAAGCAGGAGCTCTTTTGGCGCCTTGTGGACACGATCGAGCTCTTCAATGCATCGGAAGATGAGTGGACAGAGCATGTGCTTTGCTTGTCGAGGCTGAAGCGAGCCCAGCTCAACCCTAGGACAGCTACTGAGAGGATGAATGGCCGATTCTTGACGCGATCCTTGCGTTTAGAATATGACTGGAACGTAACTCAAGAGACGACCATCAAAGAGAAAGATGAGGTTTTTGTACGCGAGGATGCAACCCTGCGTGGTAAAGTGGAGAAGATTGACAATTCGGGTGCTGGACGTTTGTCAAAGGTCACTCTTCTCTTTGACACAAGCTTCGGCAAGAATCCGAATCTTGACAATCTTCTCGGTCCATCATTGGAACGCATCTCAATCATGCAAGCCCAGTTTGCCATGGTCGGTGGGGAGTCTTGGCGAACGTTCGCCGTCGGCATAGAGGTGGGGCAGATGGCCGCAAGCGATTCATCAGTTCATCAGTTCATTCGTTCTCAAGCGCGGAAACCCTATAAGACATGTTTGAACATATTTGCTTTGTGGGCTCAAATTCGCTTTGTTTGACATTTTA
Organism: Durusdinium trenchii; assembly: GCA_963970005.1. NCBI lineage: Eukaryota > Dinophyceae > Suessiales > Symbiodiniaceae > Durusdinium > Durusdinium trenchii. The sequence continues at coordinate 55,768 of CAXAMN010010935.1, read as the reverse complement.
AACTGGTTCTTCAGAAGGCCTTGTTTTGCTGAGGAGAACATCATGACCAAAGCAGTAGAGCAGCGCTTAGCCTCAATTATTGCGACGCCTTGGATGATGTTGAAGCAGAGCTTCCGGAACTTTCTGCAGAGGAAACCAGTGAGCCAAACGCCTGTAGAGGAGTGCAGGGCTAAGGACACTGTGTGCAACCTGACGGAGGACTACCTGATTATCCAGGGACCGCCAGGCACTGGCAAGACGTGGCTAGGCATGGCAAGCCAGTTGGTTGGGCTGCGCGGGATTTGGGCCTTCATGAATGATGTCTCTTCCACGCCATGCTCTTTCAATTGAATCGTACAAAGAATTGTTACTGTCGCTACTCTGTGGTTAACGCCACTATCACCAGTCACTCATGACCCCGCACTTTTGGATCCTTTTCGATCTGTATATAGCGTGTGAGAGTCCCGCAAAACACAAGTGCACTATGTGAAAGGCCCGCCCTCCAAGGCCTTGTATCACAGTGTTCGACTCCCAAAGCCCCACGGGTTGAGGTATACCTCTGCAAAGATCATCCAGCGGTTGCTGCAGCAGCTTCCATCACGAGTAATTGTCTCTTCCAACAGTCATCGGGCCATCAGGAACTTGCTCAGCATCTGGGCAGCAACAGTCCCCATGGATTTGGAAGTGGTTGTAGAACGGGCCGGTGTTCTGGAGTATGAGTCTGTATCATTCGCCTTTCCGTCCACGGCTTAATGCATCAACATGCCATCTCTCTAATCAAGGTGCCCAAAGGCCCAAAAAGTTTCTGACTTCGACCTATTTGGATCTTTAGGATTCTCTTTGTCAACCTGTGATGCCACGATCCATGGATTCGATTTCTCCACGCGATGCCGTTGCATCCCAAGGCACCATCAGTAGCTTCAATGTGCCAGTGGCAAAGGTCTTGGGCAACGATGAGACCCATGCAGAGCTCCGAGCCGAGGGCATCGATGCGGTGGAGAACGCGCGGGGAATTTGACCCTTGGTTCCCAAGAGTTGTGGTGGGGAGGGGAACTGGATCAGAAGTTGCCAAGTCTCCAAGTTCCCTTCTGTGCATCTGGAGACGACTGGACGACTGCCCGAAATAAGGGAATGGTTTCAGGATGTTTGATGCCTAGAAGTCCCGCCTGAGGCTTTCCTTCACACTGCCGGGTGCTAGGGGGTACGGCCTCACAACTGATGAAGCTTGCGGGAGACTCGGACTATCTCTTTGTGGACGAGGCCGGACAGGTTACGCTCGAGCTCTTGGCAGTGTTAGGGCAATTGGCGCGGAATTTGATTTTGGAGCCTTGGCGAGGAGATATGGCTTCAGTGGTGGTGGTGGTGGAAGAAACCTTGAGATATTGTTAATGAATTAGTTTGTTTCAGTGGTTCTGTCCAGCGCCCAGCAAGTTGCCAAGGTAGGAGATCAGCAACAGCTTCCACCTCCCGTTGGACCAAAGTTGTTGTTGACCAAGGGCGGCGGTGTCAGCTGCTTGGACTACTTTTCTCAAGGAGATGCTGTCATCAACAGCAGCTGTGGGATCTTCTTGCCCACCACTTATCGCATGAGTGATCGCTTGACTCAGGCCAGGCAGAGCGAATTGCGAACTTGGAAGTTGCAGGTGAAATTCTTTGAGAATTCTAGTTTCTATTTTCAATCTTTTATCTTTTTCCAACCTAGCACCCATGACCTGCAAGCTTGGCCAGATGGTCTTAGCAGCTGAGAGAGAGAGAGAGAGAGAGAGAGAGTTAGTTCCGTGCGCACAGCCGCGCGTTTTCCCATACCGTGCCCACATCTGCGATGTTCCCCGTTCATAAACTTCGTTGCATGGTCAAGTCAGGATCGTTCCACACGAGTGGTACTTTCCTGCATAGATGCATATAGAAATTAGAAAATCATCGCAAGACCATTTTCCTCTACCAAGAAGGGTCATGATCCTCTACCGAGAAGGGTAATGACTCACCGACATAATCGACTCGTCAGAATTGGATCTTGCCAGGTCATAAGCAGCAACTTCTATGACAAGGGTCTCAGCGCGTTCCATCGCAACGCAGGGAATCGATTGATCCTCTCCCCCGGCCTCTTGCAAGTAGACACTGGCGCCGAATTCATCTCTGTGCCGCATGAGGGCAATCTACAATCTTCCGAGGTGTTGGGCAGTGGCGGGAAGGGAAGTAATCCAGAATCTGAGCAAGTTTTCGTAAGAGTAGGTCGGTGCATTGGCAAAGTCTTGAACAAGGACATTGGTTGGTCAACTGTTGATCCGTCCTTCGGTCCTTCAGAGCTTGAAAGCGCCGAAGATGCAGGAAGAGGCTGAAGCAGTTCATGGAATCGTGGAACAATTGCTGCAGTCCCAAGTCATCCTGGATGACAATGCTCCACGAGCCTTGCAGGGCTCTGACATCATCATTGTTTGCCCATACAATGCGCAGGTGGTGATGATCAGGTGCATGTTACAGTATTGGGTGTTGACGTGTTAGTCAAGCAAAAAGAACATGCTTGAGATGCAGGAGAGTGGAGATATCGTGCTTTTAATTTGTTTTAATGAGCCATTTGAATCCATCAACAGTTCACTTTGGTCCTGCAGATTTAACATGATTTAACCGTCCCATATCATCCCCCTTCAAATCTTCTGACGTCAACGGACCAGGTCCACGTTGGCTCGCAGCCGTGTTCCGCAGATGAACCAAATACGCGTGGGCTCCGTTGATTTGTTCCAAGGGCAGCAGGCTGCAGTCTCCATCATTTCCTTGGGAGCCAGCTCGGGTGCAGGTGGTCGGATGTGTTTTGTGCTAGATCCAAAGAGGACTAATGTAGCGTCACTTGGCAGATTTGGGTCTGATGGGTACAGAATCGTTTGGTGGGTTGCTATGGGCTCGGCAAGTCTTGGTGTTTTTTTGCTACTGTTACAGGTTATAGCCTTTTTTTGTTTTTAGCAGCCTTGAAGGGTTCATCTATGACTACGATGTTTCAGCAAGGGCCATCATGATGGGGACTTCCGGTCTCATTGGTCAGTCAACAAGCTCTTTTGCCTCACCCTCGAACATCAGCCCAGGCTTTCCCGTGCTCGAGCTGTGGCAGTGATGCTGGGCAGTCCAGTCTTGGGAAACTGTCGCGTGGAGACCGTGGAGGAGGTAGAAATCCAGAACCGCTACGTGAGGTGGATGAACGAAGGCTTTGCGTGAGAATGTTCTGCGGAACTCATGCAAGATGCTGCAAAGTCCTGGAGATGATGGCCAGAATAGGAAAGGAATTCAATTGGTGTTCACAACATCTCTATCTCTATCTCTAAAAAGGCGACTTTGCAGACGTGTTTGCAGGCTTCAGCAGCCTTGCACGGTGTGCAAGTGGAGTCTTTAGCTTCAGTTTGGCAGTGGCGGATTAAGATTTGCGGAATGCAGGTTCACCTGTGCAAAATCAGCAATTAGAAAAGCCAGTGAATATGCAATTATGGTACTGCTATTTGTTGCCGGTGACTTAGCAATCTTTCACGGCTGCCACACGTTTTGGATCCTTCGATTTGCCAGAGAAGGTGGACAAAAGAGCCTGCTAGCGCGCACAGATCGTTTTGGCTTCTGCAATTTCTCTCACCCAGTCATGTGTCGAAAGCCAGATCTTGCGGAGAGCCAGTATTTATGGCTTTTTTTGGGGGGGGGATGGACAGATTCAACTTGATGCATATTCTGAATATTCTGATGGTTCAAGCCTTTTGACCTGTGGTAGGTTTCCACATATATATATATATATAGTGCAAAGAACTGGAAGGCCACCATGACCATGAAAGGACAACCCTTGTGGGTTTTTGCCACCAGAAAACCCGGACCGAAATTGGCCAGCAACCCTGACCCAATCATGTGGGTGGCACGATTCTCAGGAATGCGGCGTATGTCAGATGATGTCCTATGATGTCATTTATGTTAGCTTCTTGTGATCCGCATTGCACTGAGGCCTTTCACGACGATCTGCGGATGGGAAAAGAGTGCCGATGGTCCGATGGTTGTTCAATCCAATGGGCAAAGATGTCTTTCTCCTTACCACTTCTCTGTCAGGCTTAAGCTTGTATGGAACTTCTTCTGCCTCAAACAGTTGATTTTGGTGTGTAAGTTCCCAGATATGTCGCGATCTAAAGGCCAATGCAAACGATCTTCAAGCATCAGTTGTGCATGTTTGCAAGCCATGAAGCCAAGACGAAAGTGCGTTTGTTGGGAATATTGTAGACAATGTATAGAGCCTGTCCAAAAAACAACTGTAGCGACAGCAGTAAGCGCATGGCGCTACCTGGTGCTTCTGCAGATGCTGTCGGCTCATGGTGCGTTGGAGAGATTCTTGCTTGAGACAGTTTCAGATTTTGCTTCTTGGGACACGGATGTCATGAAGGGTCAGTCCAAATCCTAAATTCTGGACCTTCCCATGCCTGTGTGTAGGCATCTAATCATAGGGACTGATTCTTCCCGTGATTGGTCTGCTGGCCATGTTGCATGTGATTGATGAGACATTTTGATTGCATAGAGCAGCCAGAATGTCAGTCCCAGGACGTGCAGCATATTGCCGAGCACCCGGAGGACTAATTGACAAGTGCCTGCAGTGTTGGTTTTCAGACAAGAACAAAGAACTATCTAGTGAACTCCATTTCAGTCCCATTGTAGTCTCTGTCCCACCCACTAGGCAGTTGAACATCTAAATTTGTGGGACGAGTCCTGATGTTGGATGTCAGTAGTTGTGAAATCATTCACAACCAGATATGATGTTTGGACAGGTTGCATGCCCCTTGCATAACACTTGTATATTTTGCGCACACGTTGTATGTCTTTGTGCCTGACTGCTGTTGAAGCACCAGGACGATGGTGACCTTCCTCCACTGGTCTCTCACGAGCCAGTTTTAATGAGTGATTCATGGAGCCCAGAGAAGGGGATAGAGGAGAGGGACAGACTTGGCTAATGCGCAGGGCCAAAAATGCGTTCGTGTTGTTGCCCCCCACACCTTATACCGCCAGTGCAGATCCACAGGAGGCAGACAAAGACTGCAAAAGGGAACTTGGAGGGTTGGAGAATGCCATCGAAGCAACGGGCTTCCACAGCCTTCATTCTGTACTCAAAGGGTGGAGTTCAAGCTGCAAAGCTTATGCTCATACCAGTTCAAAACTGCAATGAGGACGAAGCACAAATTGCCACTCCGAGGCTGGCAGGAAGGATTGATATGCCCAGTGTCCATCCAAAACTATACCGTAGCCTTCAGGGAAAGAAGATGGTCCACCAGTGGTCGGTCAGATCTTTTCTCACTTCTTGCTTAACAGATGTACTGTATTTGTGTGGATTCAAGCTCTCAGGATTGCTAGAGCCCTCTGATCCCAGGGTACCATCATCCTAAATCAGACAAAGCGCAGGGAAGAGGAGAGGCCATCGGAAGCCTCTGGGGAGGAGGAAGAGGAGGAGTGTCATGATGTTGATCTGGTTGTCGTATGTTGTAGTTCCGAGGCGCACACACACACATATGCATTGAACACAACATCAACCGAACATTCTTGCAAGCCTGCTGAAGTATCTTGAAGTTTTTCTTTAGCCTGCAACGTGAGCACCAAATTGGGTCAAAACCAAGGTAAGTGTGAACCACTGGATCTGGAATTTGCTTGGAAGCAGGAAGATGAAGATCCTGAGGAGATTCTTGAAGTTGAGGAGGAAGAAGAGGAGGAACAGGAGAAGCGGCACAGTCTCGTGTCTCGTTAATATTAGATGCTTTTAGTATTTGGGGTGAAGGGAGGCAACGCAGATCTGATTGCAGGACAGCTTCTAGTTGAGTCGATAGAGTCGGTCGAGCTACTCTGATCTATATCATCTTGGAAATGCACGGACTTCAATTTCAATGATCTTGAATGCTTTCCAATCAGATGATTCTCACCTTCGAGCCTTTTTGACGTGGGTCTTTGTCAGGAGCACTTTGATCAGGATTTGCCAGAAGATCCCTTGCTGCCAGAGCCAGAGGTGGGAGGACGCATGTATCACATGTAAATCCTCAACAAGTGCTTGCCCGGGAATGCTCGCTTGCTTTGCACACTGGAATGCTTGCCCGGGCGTGAAGGCTTTAGCATGCTGATTTCATCCAATCTCCACTCGGATCAGAGATTCCGGCCAGCTGCCCAGTCTCTCGACATCCCTGCCGCATTTGTGCCAGGGCATGCCTGATGGCCCATGGCTTGCGGGCGAGGTTGAGCGCCTCGGCAGAGAAGAGGACCGGAAGTGTTGGTTTCAACTAGGTACTGTAGCTGTTGGTGGGGTGAATTTGATGCCTCAAAACCATTGGGTTCTGTTGATGTTTCTTTTGCAATGAGCGTAATTGGTCTGCCAGGCAAACGGACTTGAGGTTCACCATGAAGTTTGAGGAGGTTTTTTTTGGTAATTATTCTAAGATATTGACTCTGACCTCCTTGCCCATCAGCGCTCTTTGCCATCAGCATTCATTGAGCACTTGTTTGTGAACTTGGGCAGACTTCAACCCCACCCACATAATTTGCTCAACCTTTGCAACTTTCAGCTCGTTGAACTTGCTCTGCACTCAAAGCTCGTGGTGCTGATGGTGGAAACAAATGGTTCTCCTCGCCGACATAAAACATGAGGAAAAAAATGGTCTCTTCCTGGTGGGCTGTCCACGATAGACCGGCACACCCGAGGTTCTTCAGCGACTTTGACTCCGGAAATTTGGCGGGTGCACAAGTCGCCCGGCCCAATCTGTCGCCAGAGCCTCTGTCCAAGAAGGTGCGAGATGCTGCGAAGCCAATTGGAACAGTTGTGCTTTTGGCTTTGATGGTGTTTTTGCATATTTCGTAGCATGACAAGACTACGACACACTACTGTATCAAGAGATGAGGCAGATACCGTAGGTGGCCGATCCATGCTGTTGCTGTTAGCGCTTGCTAAATGTGTTGGAGGACTTGCGCTCGGCCGATGTGCAGTGGGCAGCAGAACCTGACGATCGTAGCTTGTTTGCTTTCAGCGAGCGGGGCTGCAGTGCTCAGTGCCCATATCATGATGTCATCGACGGACCTGAGTAGACACTCTTTGATGGTTGCCTTTTTCTTTCTTGGCTGGCTCAGACTAAGCAATCAGTTGCACACTAGGTAGGGGACTAGAGGCATGAGATGGCATAAAGTCTGTTTATCACTTGGAAGCTTGGCCGACCCTGCTTGATCATTCTCAGATATTTCCAACATGCAGGAGGTACAACAGTGGAGGTCTTCAGCCCATTTATCCGAGCTGAACCCAGGGCGATTGTAGGGGTTGTTCACTTTTGCTGCAAACAAGCATCAACACTGGGCTGGAAGTGAGGTAAAATCCTTTACGAGATGCTGCACAACTGCAGCGTTCGCAAAGAGCCACATCCGAAAGCCAAGCTCATTACCAAGAAGTCGGCTGGAGCGCGCCTGTGTCCTGGCTTGTTTCGTGGTGGGAGAGGGCGTAATGGAGTCCAGCCTTGCGCAAGATGAACCAAGCATCGTTCGGTTCCGTTCCATAGATGAGCTCTTGCTGGATGGTGATAAGTTGATATAAGTCGTAGAACACCTGCTTGATAGATAAGCTCATGCTCCCTTCGACGCACGAGTGCTGGATACATACCTCAACGGGACGATAGTTTGGTAACGCTTTGTCTCCAGAGTAAGTTATGATACTGTAACTTACTTCGGTCCGCAATCATTATATATCATATATCAGCCTCTGTAGGATTCTCAAGCCTTCACAGGCTTGTTACCAACTTCTTGTCCAGCCTGTGTATCATCATGTCAAGCATGTGAACCAAACCTCACTGAAACTCCATGAAGTTACCTAGTACGATACGAAGCATTTGTCGCTCTTGTCTGACAGGATCCTCCCTAGACTTCAAGCCATCGGGGCTCTGCTTTTTTTCCTCTTTTGTTGAATGAATTTGTTTGTTTCCACCAATGAACCAAAACAAATGCAGCAGCACCCTACCTGGCCCATGCTGCTGGAAGGTACGCCAGCTGCCGCGTGACGCTTGGAGGATGGCAGAAGCTGGTGGACGAGGATGGCTGGGCTCAACTGGGGCCCGGAGCGGCGCAGTGCGACGAAAGTGCGACGGCCCCGGAATTGAAGCGTTGCTTGGAGTCTGCCAATCCAGGTGAAGGAGGGCAACATGGGCTTGGTGTCCTCTTACCTTCAGTCACTGTTCCTTTTGTCGGGAGTGAAGGCTTTTGCTGCGCTCGAAGGGATTGGACGATTACACAACCAGAGCAACCAAATCCTCGAAAGAAAGAAGGGAAGGAGGGAAGGAGCGAGGTGCTGGAGGTCTGAACTTGGTGCTTCGAGCGAGTGAACCCTCAGATTTACATACAGCCGATACATACCCAGTCTACACCGATACTCGGCTCACCAAGTTTCTTGGATGTCTTGCAACCTTCCAGGTTTGACGTTCACTCTAGCCAATTCAATCCAAAGATTTCTGTGAACAAACTGATGGATATATAGGCTAGGTCACTCTTACCTTGTTACTGTGTGCTACCCACCCTGGCTTTTGGGTGTTGCTCTCCTTCAGCACTGGATAAGCCTTGAGGTTTCACTCCAATGGAGGATCGCCCGACCTCTGGCGAGAGTAATGATGTCAACATGTCACTTGGGCGCACTTTGACAGCAACTCTGAAACTCTACTCTGATGTTCTTCATCATCTTCATCCTAATAGAACAATGTGCATTCCAAAGTTGAAGCGTTGCTATCATCGTCGTGATTCAAGCGGTGCTTAAGCCTGTTGACCTCCCTGCACCAAGGGGTGGCTACCCCACGCCGGCACCAGCAACGCCAGCACCAGCAGCGCCTGCCCCAGCAACGCCTGCGCCAGCACTGCCAGCACTGCCAGCAGACAGTGGTGTGCTGTGCTTCGAAGTGACGGCTGGATGCCCAGAGTGTCCCATTTGGACTAAAGCTGCAGCTTCTGCATTGTGACCGTCAATTGTAGTTTTCAAGTTTGCAGCACTGTATAGCATGCCGTTTTCTGGGCTTTGCAGTGTGGGCAACTACAGTAGTTGTTCTTGTGATTGTTTCCAGAGCAGTCATGCCTAGTGAAGCTCACTTCTTTGGACCAAGGGAAAACTGAGACGAGAGAGTGAGAGTGAGAGTGAGAGTGAGAACACTAGGCCCGGGCAGATTGTGCTGGGACTCCCTTTGCGAGCGAGGACGCCTTGGGCATTGTTAGGATTCCGCAGTGCAAAGGTGTGAACTTTGCATGGCGTGCTGGCAACCGAAAGGAAGCCTGAAAGGTGTGAAAAGAAATCAATCCAGCCTACTTTGCCATTTTATCGGAGGGGGTGTGCAACTTGTTGTTCTACAATGAACACGATTAATTTGTGCGACCATGGAATGTTTTTGATTGTTTTGGACCTGGCTCGGGCGTGGCAGTCGCGTTCTCAGCTTTGATAACCTTTGATGGGATGGCTGTGAAGCAACATTTTCCTCAGATAAACTGGAGGTGCTTCCTTTTCTTTCGTTACTGCATTAGATAATGACATCGCTTCGTTGATGCCAGACTACGCCCTTGGGGGCAATACAGGAGTGTCAGTGGTTCCACTTCGGCATCCGTGGCGAAGTGGAAAAGACAAGGCCGCCGTGTTTCGACGTGCCTTCAGACCCTTCAGACTCTAGACCACGATGTGTTGAGTTTCTCGTCCTTCCTCCAGTCCCATCATGAATTGCCCCGAAAAAGTGCACCCAAGATCCCAAGAGACTGGACCTTTGAAGAGATCGGCCGGCAAGAGTTTACTGTACATGTTTCGCAACCGCAAGACATTCCGTTGCTCCAACAGACTTTCTGACATGTACCTTCTTGGATCCATTGAGAGACTCACTCTGACTCCGTTGAGTTCTCTAGACAATGTATTTCAGAAAGGTCAATGCAACTGTCTAATCTATGCATCTTGCAAAAACAGTTCGGTGCTGTGCTGTCAATCCAAACCGATGTTCCATCCATGCTTGGTGAGGGAACCCTGCGATTGAATGCCATTGAGCAGCAAAATAAGGCCATGAATTTTCAACTCCACAATTTTCTTGGACACCTTCCCATATTGCCTCCATGCGGCTATAATTTGCTATATGCACAGCAGACTCAGTAGCCTCTACTTATATATACAACTGTTTTCCAAGCTCCAAGCTGATGACTGTTGGAAGAGACGGGGCAAAGCCAGCTGTGACGGTTGGCCCCGTCGACACGTTCACACACGTCTAGTCTCGAGCACCACCAACGAGGCTGCGCTTCCACGTCCTGGGCTTGTCGCGCTTCCGGCGCTTGGAGACGACGCGCATGGTGAGCGGGTCGGGCCGCCGGAGGGTCGATGGGTCGGTGGTGTTCGACCGATTTGGAAGCTGAGATGCCTCCAGCTGATGCTCTGGCATAGCTGGCATATGCTGATATATATATATATATTATAATTATATATACTGTACAATTAATTATACACAGCCTTTATAGCTTCAGTATGTTTCAGTCGCACAGTTATCCAAAGCAGCTTCATGCTCCGAGGCAGTTGCTGACGGACGGCTTGCAACCTGTGTTCAGATACACTAGCAGCAATGAGGGCTGGCAACTGGTGAAGGGAGAGATCGGGATGCTTCGAATGCCTGAGACCTGTCAGCGTTCATGGGGGCTGGTAAGGTTCATTTGAGTACTTGTACATGCTGGTGGGCGGCTAAATACATCCAATTCATTATGTGCAGAAACAGTACTTTATACTTGATCTACATGTCCGTCGCTTGTGCCAATGTCAACAGTTGTTTGCGAGCTTGTTTTGAATTGAACTCCTGAGCTTGGTCAGGATGGAATGATTGCCTTCACTTTCGATGCTCGGCCTGGGGCAGTTGGTCAAGGTGTTAGCTTCACACTTTCTGTTTCTGTTGAAGAAGTCAAAACTCCGAGTTCTGAAGTGCTTTGGAGAGATGATCCACTCGAGTCTCCGAGCAGTGTTTTGATTGGTAATGAATAAGAACAGGCTTCCAATTCTACTTGTTTACTAAAGTTGTTGTCGCCGCCTGACTGAGGAGCACGCCATGACAAGGAAGCTGGAGAAGGATCAGGACAGTATCCATTCTTTCACTAGGTTTGTGGCAAGCAAGTAACAATCCAGACAAGTCCATGCTGAGGTGCCCTTTGTACGGACAGACAGTCGCCACTTTTGTTGTGTTGGTCTCATCCTTTCTAGAACCAACAGTTTCAGTGCTTCTTATGAGACTCTCAAGGAACTCTACTTCGCGCTCACCTTCCCTTATTCGCTCGGCGCGGGCCTTGAGAACTTCAGCTTTTGCAGCGACCTCGCACCGTGACTTCGCCCAGGTCGGATTTACAGTCACCTGCAAACGGTGCTCCCACGCTTTGTGCAGAGTGGCGCCTATGTGAATCGCATGCACTTTGAGGGGTGAGAATGAAGTGCAGCAAAAAGCACGGTGCAGTTTGGGGATAGACCTTCATTGTGTAAGATCAATTTTAGTTACTGCGTGATGTGGTTTTGGTTGCAGTTCCAAAACAGGCAGTTCCTTACAGCATCTGTTTTACTACTTTTTTGAGCTCACCAAGTAGTTGGGCTCTCTTCGGTCCATGTCACCAGCGGCTAAGGTGAATCGTGAAGAGCTCACTAAGTCGCTGGGAGGCCGGTCGTGGAATTTTCCCAACTCAGCGGAGACCGAGGAATCAGCCACCCGCACGACCGAGAGTTGGCACCAGTCCAATGAAGATGGTCGTTTTCACTCGCAACAGTGAGGTAAACAGAACTCAGCACCTGTTCCGGGGCCCGACAGCCGCAGGCTATCCTATCGAGCTTCTGACCATCACCGAGCGGTCAAATCGCTCGGCGCAGCGCCTGCCGCTACTGCCGGAGCTCAGCTTGGATGAGCAGGCAGTGGTTGGGCCACATCCTGTTCTGATCACAGGTTTCCGTATCTCTTGCTCGCGGTCATCATGTGGCATGGTTGATTGCAAAGCTTGTTTATTTGATTAGCAAGAATGCTGAACATGCTAATAGCCTGATTTAGCACTACTTGCATTATTTTCCAGTGAGTTCGGGGTTTGCACACAACATTCATCATCAGTATGAGAGAAGCTATTGCGTTCCATCGCTCATCAGTATGTAGGAGGAAAGCAAATATATCGGGTCATCTGTCGCATTATCATTTTTCGGGAGATGCAGCTCCAAATGCAAGAGTGTTTTTGTTTTATTCAACAGAGGATTCTCACTGACGCTCGCCAGGATCGTCCTTGGATATTCCCTGGGCGGCGACCGATTTTCATCAGCGCCAGGGTTCATCCTGGGGAGACTCCAGCCAGTTATATGCTGGAAGGCACCACTCCTGAAATCGTGTCTTCGAGAGCTTCCTACTTCCAAGCGAAGCTTATAAGCATGCTACTGATGAAGTATTGTAAACTCTCATAGAATTGATGCATCGCGCAAAGTGTACGGAGACAAACATTTGGCCTTTAGCTTCTAGGATGCAGGGCCCGAGGGATTAAAGAAGCAGCTTTGATGCTTTCCGGTTGCTTCCAATGGACGATCACCTATGACTTTGCAGTAGCCTGAGCTATGTTGTTGCCAGAGCTTTGAAAGCTTGCTAACTTAGTGGGCTTGTGTCCAGCAAACCCACATTTTGTGCGGATACCTTTTGCAACACGATTAGACGCCATTCTTTTTCAGCTTGAAGAAAGATCCTTGGACGCCAAGTTGTTTGCCTTTTCAAGCGATCATTTTCTGCATCAGGTCTTTTAGACTTCCTCTCGTCCTCCTGTGCAGCGGCCAAAGAATTGCTGCGGCGCTATGTCTTTTTCGTGATCCCGGTGCTGAACCCCGACGGTGCGGCGGGTGGTCAGGGCCGGTGGGAGTGCGAGTGCAAGGCTTGTCGAACAGTTTCATGTGAGTTCACCTTAATCACTGCTGGGCAGTACCCCTGCACTTTTATCAACCATTCAAAACATACAATCTTGACAGGCATGCACGTTAGTAGATCAAGATAGATCAAGTGATATGTATACACCACTGAACAAACCACATCAACCGAAACATGCGTTTCGTTGATTTTGGCATGGATCGATGCCTCAACCAGACATGTTTCCTGGGCTTCAGCTTCTTGCCTTTGCGGACAAAGCCAACACATGCTCACTTTAAAAGTTTCATCGGTGAAGTTACTAATTAGTGAAGTTCACAACAGTGCAGTTGGTTTGCTTGAGTGAGCAACTTGTGACGAACATGAACAAAAACCCACCGATGGAACCCCGCAGATGAGTTAGGTTCTACTTCTCAAGGTTGCAGTGTCATTTCCTCCATCAATGCTTGGGCGGCCCAAAACAGGATGTTTCATTTGTCTCCCATTTGTAAATCCTTCAGTTGTGTAAAGCAAGTCAAAGCCTGCTTACGTGACATCTTTTGTACCCTCAGCTGTTTTTACAGACTAGAGTGCTTTACACCCCTCCGCTCCGCACAGGGGTTGCCCAGGGACACCATCGTTTGGACCTTCGCGGGGAGAACCTGAATCGGGTCTATGGCAAAGCGACCCTGGAGCACCATCCTTCAATTTTCGCGGCTGAACAAGCCTGCCTGAATGTGCACCAGAATCAGGCCAGGCATTTTGGATTCGGGATGCTGCGTTGGTGCAAACACCAACACTGGTCCGCTTAATTAATGTTCCCAAGCCGGAAAGTTGCTCTTGAGATTGTAACCCATCGTCACGCCCATGTCTGTGATTGGAATTATATATACATAGTGGAGGGGATGGAAGCAAAGCACAGTTCTGGTAGATTGATGAAATCGATTGGATTTCTCTTCTGGTGACGGCATGGCAGGAATTTCCATCCCTTACAGCCAAACAGGAGTTACGGGTCTTTCCTGCTAATGTGCAATGAAGTACACACAGGCATGCTTGCCTTGCATGGTTGATTGAGGCAGGCACTAAAGCTTGCTCTTGGTGTAATTAGAGAACAACTGGGCCCAACTCTTCCAGATGCCTTCATTCCAGGGTGGCCTACGTTTGTATCTTGATCTGCATGCGCACAGCAATCGCCGTGGTGGCTTCTTGCTGGGCGACACCACTGCCGCAGAAGCGCGACTCTATGGTTGGGCTTTGGGGAGGTGCGAGCCGTGAAAAGAGATGTGGAGATGTGGTTTTGTACCAAAACAGGGTCCTGGAAAGTGGGACTTATCAGGGCGGTGTTCCATTTGCCAACTGAGAGTTGTTTGTAATGGCATATTTGATTTTGTGAGTGCAGCCCATTGATGACATGCATCCCCTCTCAGAACTATTTTGGACAGTACCCCGATATATTCCACACAATGCCGCTTTCACTGGAGGCATTGTGGCATTTTTGAGTATGCCCAGAGCGATTTTTCCGAATCCAAGCGCGGCACTGGGAAATCGGCGATGGTCAAGCTGAGCTTTGTCGGATGGGCTGAAGAACTGGAAGACAAACGCCGGGCCTTTTGAAACGAGACACCATTGGGGAGGCCTAGTCCTAGGCCAGATTCTTTCGGATCCTTGCATGGCTAGTGGCAAGTCAAACTGCGCCTGATTAATTTTCACAAAAAGAGGGTCAAGGAAGGACCATGCCATCCTTCCATCAAACCCGGGCACGGCCTCCTTTCTTTCTGATACTACACTATTGGAGACGCATCTGTTTGAGCCTACTGGTCAGAATGACAACTCTCACTCCTTAAAAAGGATCTGGAACTGCCCATAAGACTCAAAACATGAGGACAAGTGTACCAGACAGGCTTGAGAGCAGCTTGAGTGGTTGGGGGTGCCATGAAGGGGCCACGCGGGGGAAACTTTGAGGGTAGTGCATGTATCATTTGGACACCAAGGACTGGAAACCCACTCTGCTTCACGGTGGAGTGTCACTACATCAGAGGCCCATGTTTTACACACATAGCCAGCTTCCTGTAAATACAGGTGTGGGTCTGGACTGTCAAACCATGTCAAATCAATTTCAGCTGGCTGTTTTGGGTCAGCGGGGAGAGCTCATTGAGTTCACTTCTAGAGTTAGTTGGCACATGTCGAGCGAGTGACAGCCCATGGCAACACACTTCTGTTCGTCGCAAATACCATCGCCATCCTGTGAGTTGTTTGTACCTTTGTGATCCACAACAGCTACCTAAGCATAGTGGCATTCTGCATAATTCCATGCTTCCACTCAGTGATGCAACCTGCAATTCCAAAGAACTGGAGAGGGGAAACCATTGAAAAAAAGACATCAGTCCGAAGGCCCGACCGGTGGTCCATGGCGGTCCCCTTGGGGTCGATGTCGGAATGTTTGGCCTCGGAGTCGTGGCAGGTCATCATAGCCCTTTTCCCTTCGGGCCAAATGCCTGGCGTCGCATGGGTGCCAGCTGCTTCTCAGCTGCGTCGACTTTCCCACAAAAGCTGGATGATTTAGTGAGCCGTGGCGGCCATTGGATTCATGGATTCAAATGGATAGGGTGGGCAACCTCTCAAAAAAGACTTGCACAGACTCTTGGGGTCCTTTTTGTGGTTTTCGACCAAAAAGGCAACACTGGAAGTCTCTTTCAATCGGTAGAGAGCTTGTTTTTTGTGCAAAGCGCTCGGGCCCGCGGTGAGGTTTGTTGGCTCTTCTCGAGTTGGACTTCTTAGCCAAGCCCAGGCAGGGTGCAAAGCAGGTCACCACCAAGCGTGGAGACTGGGAAGAGAGTCATGGGCTGACAGTTTGCTGGATTCCGCCCACGTGGTTTCTTTGGAAGTTTCTGACACCTGAGATACTCTCTCTCCCGTTTACTACTTTAGTGGATGCCATGGTCCCTGCAAGGAAGACATTTATGGTTGTTGGAGGGACCGTGTAGTTTTCCATGCATTTCACGCACACATGTACTGGACTGTTGCTCGTTGGTCTTATTGATGTGTTCTTTTTCCATTAGTCTTTGGTTGGGACTGATGGAGTGTACGAAAGTTCCAATTCACTAAACATCCAATGATAACTCTTTGAGGTCAGAGATGTTCACATCTTTGTGAAATCGAAAGATGCCAGTTGGAAGCAACAAACAAATCGGGTAGAGTGAGTGACTGCGAACCAATTTGGAGGCTGAAAAAAGCGTGAATTTCTGGTTTGTTTCTCTCCAGATCCATTGCAAGTGAGGCTTCAGCCCAGCTTGAAAAACATATACAGAATCTCTTGATGAGTTTCCAAGATTTTCGACCTTTCAAGCATTCCGCACGACATTTCACAATCCACGCCTGAGGCGTAGCCTTTGCCCGTCCTTGCCAGCCTTCCACGCCCGGTACCGGGAAGGGCTCTGGGCGCTGCGGCAACTGGAGGGGCGGCAAAGCGCCCGAGCCGAAGGCAAGTGCATTGTAGACTCTCGTGTGACGTTCGTGCATTGTAGATTTGCTTGAGGCGGTCAAATTGGTCAATCATGGCTCCATCTGGCCTCCTTTTAGGCAGCAATCCTAGCACATCCAAACACCCGGTGTTTAAGAAAGCCAAATCCTCTTAGAGTTGGGTCTCGAGTTGACTCCGAGTTGACCGTTTTCTTCGGCGGAAGTCCGGAACAACCGAAGAACACAAGACAATAGCAAACATTGTTACTACTTAGTAAGGCACTTGTTACTACTAGCGAGGCACTTGTTACGAATAGCTTCTTGTTACTACTAGTAAGGCACCTGTTACTACATGAGATGAATCGGAATGAATTCAGTTACGGCTCATCAGCAAGAATTCAGCCACGAGGTGAATCGCCTCTTGATGTGACATGGAGAACAAGATATCATCACAACAGGGATTGACATGATCGGTGGGTTGATTCTTTCTAGAGTGTTTCGCAGGACAGATGGTTCTACATGGCCTTGCTTGTGCATGCTCATGTCACGTCAATACATGTCAATACAATAAAATTCCCATTCAAACAATTGGTGGGATGAATCACTCGTTCCATGTTCAGGCATTTGCCATAGGCTCGATTGTAGTTTGGAGTCTGGAATTTGGAATCAAATATATTCACTTCTGGCCAAAGAGCAAAAAGCAGTCAGCAAATGCTAATGAATGCTATTTTATAACCTCCTTATACGTCCTTGTCAATAGATACAGTTGTCGACATGATAGGAGATGCCTCCCTGCCCCACACAGCGGACGCCGCGGCGTATGGCGCCATGGAGTATTGGCTCGGGCTCCTGTGTGCAGCCTCCGCTGCCGTGGCGTATGGCGTGCAGTACGCGCCGGTCCTTTGCGGAAATGACAGAAGTAGAGGGCCGTGAGTGGGAACATGACATAAGACAGAAGAAAAGAACACCTAGAAGATCTAGAAGTAGCCTAGAACATTAGGCCACCACTCTCAATCCTTTTTTTTTCTTGGTAGTCGACTGTGAAGGGCTTGAATCATGACTCCTTCAGCCAGATGGACCAGTTTCTCTTCGAAGCAAAGTATGGCATGCGGCATTGTATAGCATGTCAAGAGAGCTTGGGAATGGACAATCAGATTCAATCTAAGGTCAAGAAGTACGAGATCTACGATGGCATTACCTTCCAATGGTTCATGTGTGCTGGGATTTTGATGGTGGGATTTTTATCTTCCATCGTTTTTGGCGACTTTGGAATGAAGGACACACCGGACCTTTTGCTATCAGGTGAAACACTGCATACCAATTTATGGGTAACCTCTGGCCCCAAATATTGCAACCTGGGAGCGACCCCGCACTGATAGTATCGGGGGTCCATGAATGTCCAGGACTGTTACATTGGCAAAGCTTGGCATTCATTCCGTCCTGGCTTGTCCGTTTTGTCTTCTGGCTCGAGGCTCGCGGCCATGACATGACTCAACCAAAGCAAACACATGGCACATATACAGACAATATCTGACAACACTTGACAATAATTATTGTTGCTGAATGGAACACTCCAGTCACTTCAGTCTGAGTTCCAGCAGTCTCTTTCTCATCAACAGCTTCCCCATGACGTGGCTCAGCTGCTTTTCGTTGGCACTGCCTCTGGTGGTTTCTATAGTTCTTACTTTCAAGAAGAGTGCTCCACAGAACAACACTCGTGCTCCAGAAGATGGGAAGTTCCATCCACCAAAGAGCGACAAAAGAGCCGTGACGGCCTTCGACGATGGTGCCCAGTATGCAGAGGATCAAGATTGCATCTTCTGTTTCCCGTCTGCAAGAGAGCTGCAAGAGAAGTCCGAGGGTGCATGGCTCGAGAACATCAGCAGGAGATGGTGCCCTGGAACACCAGGGTCAGAGAAGGACTGAGCGAGAGAGAAATCAAACCTAGGAGCCCAGAATATCGTAAGTGAACATCTTCTCTACACGTACTGCTTGTTACTGTAGCTACAATCTGGAAAGCTACTGTTAGCCAGCTGGATCTTGTTTTTAGACTATTGAAAGGTTGGTGCAGGCTGAGGGCGACAAGACGCAACCCCTTGATTTACAACAGAGTGTTCAGTCAGGAGATCTCCTTTGTTTATCATCTCTGTTCACTTTTGCACTCTTTCATCTTTGTCTTCAGCGCGGGCTCATCCACTCCACTATCGCCCCGCCGCCCCCTAGTTTGATCTCACCTGTACATCACATCTGTCGGGTTCTGGGGGGGTTCTGCCTGTCTCATCAACTCACACTTGTCAAAACTTACACCTGACTGCTCACCTCCAATCCTGATCATCGGAGCATCACCTTGTCATCATTTTCCATCACATTTGGCTGCTAGCTTGCGTTTATCCCCTCGGCCTCAATGGTCTGAAGTTTAGGTCTCCCTCTGTCTGTCTGTCTGTCCTGTCTGTCCTGTCTGTCCTGTCTGTCTGTCTGTCTGTCCTGTCTGTCCTGTCTGTCCTGTCTGTCCGGTCTGTCCGGTCTGTCCGGTCTGTCCGGTCTGTCCGGTCTGGTCTGTCTGTTGGTCTGGTCTGTCTGTCTGGTCTGGTCTGTCTGGTCTGGTCTGGTTTGGTCTGGTTTGGTCTGGTTTGGTCTGGTTTGGTCTG